>WEDG01003587.1:0-387432 GCA_017591395.1 Schistocephalus solidus | reverse complement strand
CGGTTCGGGTTTAGGTCTGTTACAAAACAAAGGCTGTAACCACCTAGCTACGGGCTTGTGGTCTTGCCGGTTTCGACGAAGAATATTGACATTGGCGGAGGAAGGCTCACCGATAGATAACGGGACTTACTTGTCCAGCAGCTGTATAACAGCTAGTATAGGCTTCATTATTCTATTTGACTTTCCACTGGGTCCTTCCATCTGAGCATTCCTCTTAATTTTTTGCAAAAATGGGTGCATGCGATTGGAGTAGTGGAGTGCATCGGCACTTGATAGGGTCTCCTTAATAAATAAATAATAAAAGAGACTAGCGACTGAAAAATACCATAGGATGCCCACTTAAACAGATCGCGAAACGCAAAACGGGGTATACGCTGCAACTATTTAAGGAAGTATGAAGGAAACTGAGACACTTCTTGGATTTATCATCATGATTCTCACTGTTGTTAGTAACAATGTCGGCGCGGGCAAAGCCAGCTACCTGCTTCGGACCTTGATTTATGTCTGGCTGGTATGTTGATTTCTGATTCTGCTAAACATATTCGATGTGTCCTAGAGTCCATACGTCAACCTTTTTGTAATGCCCGTTTTGTATTTTAGATGCTGTATGAGTTCTTAGCAATAGGGTACTGAATTTTGAAACTTGGCATTAAAGTAGCCGAAGCTTCAATTTCATTGTAAGACGTTAATTTGGGTCTTTTTTATGTTTTCGGACGAACGTACATTCGCTATAACCAAACAGTAGTATGCGGCCGTATATATTGATGAAAAAGTCATGCATGGTTATATGACCTATTGGGAGCAACGAAAAATGCCTGATCCCTCAAACGAACCCGCTATCTCATGTAGTGGTTCTGTTCATCTATAAAATTTCAATTCTGTAATGAGTCACAAATAAATGAAACCCTATCTCTAGCAGGAACAGGAGCAGTTGGAGGAAGAGGCGGATGAATTGTTTACTGCAGATTTCTGTCTCCATTCAAACAAAGTTTACGGTATTTGTAGTTTCATCTGAGATCGGGTGAAACAGCTGGCAATATTGTAATGGGTACTTTGTACTGATGGAGGGGTGCGTGGGCACAAAAGACACAGAATGTTCCGATTCAGACAGCGACTTGGCGTTAAGGCCTTCTCTGGTGTTAGACAAGGTGACACATTACAATGACCAGTTTAGCCAATTACCCAATACTGTGTGCCACGTTCGTCGGTTTAAAGCAGGAGTCGATATGTACTTGACATGTACCAACGTACTGACACTAGCAAAAGTTTAATAATCGCATGGAAAGTGTTACGCCATGGTGGCCTTGACTACAAGTAAGAATTGAATTCAGAAATATAGCATTATTTAGAAAACATTATTTCAGCGCTTTTTAACCACCTTGTCGTGTGAATATCCGTGTAAATATGTTCGAAGTTGCTAATAATAACTGAACTTTCTTATGGTAGGAATGTGTTTGATCCCCGAGTATCTTCCTGCAAAGTTCCTTAGTAGAGCATTAAAACAAGCATCCAGCATAGGCACATGGCGAAAACCATGCAATATATTTCGCTGGCTGTTTGCAGAGGCAAGTGCACAGTTGATCTTCTCAATATCGACTATCAAGGCATAATGATGTCGCCACTAAACTGGTAGCCAGCGGGTTTTGCAAAAGACATCCTCAGACACCAAGTTTTTATGGAGGTTTCATGATTGACTGCAAGGCCATTTATTCACCATTGGAAGAAATAAGTGCCAGTAAACTGGGTAATAAGGAGACGCAGATAATATAATCTAACTTTGTAATTAGCATGCATTTACTTTATAGTTTGCAGTGAGTGTGCACTAGGTAAACGTTTAAAAACAGGCAGTCCCAATATGTGATTAAAAGTGCCTACTTGAAATTTTCGTCGGGGTGCAAAAAGGTACCCCGAGATGTCGCACCTTGTATTTACTCAAGAATTCTGCTTTCTTTTCCCGATTTAAACCATATGCTCCAAGTGAGGCACTAGTCGAAAGTGTCTAAACCGATTTTTGCAGTCATATTACGGAACGAGCGGTGGATTAACTAATCGTTCGGTGTAGTCATATTATGCATGCACTTTTCCATTAACTTCCATAACATTGTATAAGCATCGAATATCATAGCTTGTCCCGTTAGATCCTAGTTAAGATTAAAACTCTTGAACCAAACACCATCCACGATTAGGGAAATTAACCGTGAAACAGTTATATCTGAATTTCGGGCAGCCAGGGGTTAATAATTTTTTAAGATAACATGTTTTTTTGTGTTCCCAGCATACATGCTACCTAGAAACAGTGTCGATTTAGGTTCTTATTTTGCTTTGGCTAAACGATATAATGCTGAGCGTCCTATAAGGTTCACGTCTTTCTTCATGATCTATCTAGCGTGCCGGCTACACCTTCTGGAGCGGCCGGCCAACGACGCTGGTGTTGCCTTTGACATCCGGAACGACAGCGTGGGACGTCTGCCCTGTCTGCCGCAGGGTATCAATGATCGCCAGATGAGCCACCGCCTGCCTCTTCAGGGAGACCAGTTCGCTACCAACATCAGCACCTACGCTCCCCAATGACGATCTCTGATGCGGTGAAGGACAAATTCTACGAGGACCTGCACGCCCTGCTCGCGACTGTGTCGAAGGTGGACAAGTTACTTGTCCTTGGTGACTTCAACGCCCGCATCGGGACGGACCACGCTGCCTGGCAGGGAGTGCTGGGTCCCCACGGTCTCGGTAGCTGTAACGATAACGGCCTCCTTCTTCTGCGCACATGTGCGTTACACCGTCTCCTACTGACCAATACCTTCTTCCGCCTTCCGACGCGGGAGAAGGCCACGTGGATGCACCCTCGGTCGCGGCGCTGGCAGCTGCTGGACTATGTTCTCGTCCGGAGGCGAGATCGATAGGACGTGCTGGTAACCAAGACGAGCCACTATGCCGATAGTTGGACAGATCACCGCCTCGTCATCTCCCAGATGAGGCTCCGACTGCAACCCTGACGAAGTCCCCAAGTTAAGAGCCCGCCAGGTAAGTTAAATACTCCTTTATTAAATTTTACTGCTCACTGTTTTGATTTCAGAAACAAAATAACTGAGAAACTGGAGGACCTGCATGCTCCAGATAATAACGGCACCGTGGAAATACGATGTTGTCAACTGCGAAATGTCATCCAGTCCACCGCCCTCGAAGTCTTCGGACGCGCACGCCGTCCACACCAGGACTGGTTTGACGACAATGACGCCGACATCAGCAACTTACTCGCGAAGAAGAATGGACTACACAAAGCCTACATGGACCTTCGAACTGACGCAACCAAAGCAGCCTTCTTCAGATGCTGGCGCCTTGTACAGCAACGGCTGCGGGAGCTGCAGGATGCCTGGATGCTCAAAAAGGCTGAGGAAATCCAGGGGTATGTGGACCGCAATGAAATGAAAAACCTTTTCAAAGCTATCAAGGCCATCTACGGACCGTGTATCAAGGGGATCGCACCGCTGCACAGCTCCGACGGCACAACACTGCTGACAGAGAAATAACAAATTCTGAAGCGCTGGGCCGAGCACTTCAGAAGTGTCCTAAATTGCTCATCAGCCATCTCCGATGCTGCCATTGACCGGCTCCCTCAAGTGGACACGAACAATGACCTGGATCTGCCGATTTCCCTACCAGAAACCATCAGGGCCGTGCAGTAGATTTGCAGCGGTAAAGCACCCGGATCCGACGCAATCCCACCGGAAGTCTACAAGCACGGTGGGCCCCAGCTGATGGCAGAACTCATAACACTCTTCCAGGAGATGTGGCGCCAAGGATAAGTTCCTCAGGATTTCAAAGACGTGACCATCGTCCATCTCTACAAACGGAAGGGGAACCGGCAACTCTGTGATAATCATAGAGGCATCTCGTTGCTCAACATCGCCGTGAAGATCTTCGCCCGTATCCTTCTCAATCGTCTGAACGGTCACACTGGACCAGGGCCTGCTCCCGGAAATCCAATGTGGCTTCCGCCGACACCGCGTAACAACCGACATGATCTGTGCCGCCCGCCAGCTACAAGAGAAGTACCAGGAGATGCGAACCCACCTATACACTACCTTTTTGGATCCAGCGAAAGCCTTTGAAACGAGGAATCGCTACGGACTATGGAAAGTCATGCACAAATTTGGGTGTCCTGAGCGGTTCACGCACATGGCGCGTCAGCTTCATGACGGGATGACGGCGCGCGTCACTGACAACGTCACGGTATCCAAAGCATTCGCAGTGAGCAACGGAGTGAAGCAGGACTGCGTATTGGCTCCCACCCTGTTCAGTCTCATGCTCTCTGCTATGCTGATAGACGCCTACCGTGATGAGCAGCCTGGGATCCGCATCGCCTACAGAACTGACGGGCACCTTCTCAACAGTCGGCGTATGCAGGCTTCGACGCATGTGTCTACGACTAAAGTCCATGACTTGCTCTTCGCGGACGACTGCGCTCTTTACACCGTGGCGGAGGAGGACATGCAAAGGAGCATGGACCTCTTCACCGCAGGCTGCGCCGATTTTGGATTAACAATCAGTACAGCCAAAACGGTTGTCATGCACCAACCGCCACCCAGCGCGGAATACAATGCTCCCCGAATCAATGTTAACGGTGCTCAACTCAAGAACGTGGAAACCTTCGCTTATCTAGGAAGCACGCTGTCGCGCAACACGAGAATCGATGACGAGGTTGCCCAACGGATCTCTAAAACTAGTCAGGCCTTCGGCCGGCTGCAGGCCACCATGTGGAATCGCCACGGTATTCACCTTTATACCAAACTGAAGATTTACAAGGCCGTCGTCTTGACGACACTCCCTTATGGAGCGGAGACCTGGACCGTCTAATCGAACCAAGCCAGGAAGCTGAATCAATTTCATCTCAGCTGCCTCCGCAGAATACTGCAGCTGAGATGACAAGGCGGGATCCCGGACATGGAAGTTCAGGAGCGGACCGGAATCTTCAGCGTCCACGTCATGCTGAGGCTAGTGCAACTGCGATGGAGCGGCCACCTGGTAAGAATGGACGACGAGCGACTACCCAAACGACTTTTCTACGGAGATTTCACTACGCGTGCTCTCCGACAGGAAGGTCAAAAATGACGCTACAAAGAAACTTTGAAGAAATCGCTGAAGCAACTGCGAATCGATCCGGCGACCTAGGAAGACCTCGCCCAGGATAAACCATCATGGAGAAGATCCGCAAAAACTGGTTCAGCAATCTATGAGGCCAACCAGATCGCCGCCACCAAGGCCAAAAGAGCGGCACGAAAGAAAACAGCGCCCCGGACCAACATCGTCGATGTCCAGGCCCTGCCAGCATGCCCGCACTGTCAAAGCATCTATCGCGCGAGAATCGGCCTGGTTAAACATCTTCGGCCAAAATGTACCAACAATCCGACAATTCCACCTTCTACGTCAAATTCTGCCAACCCTCCTTCAGACTCCCCACCATCACTCCTGGCATCAATTCCATTACTCCCACCATCATAGAGAACACATGCCTCTACTAATCTCATGTTAACCCCACTACCGCAAACACCACCACCTTCGCATCGGCCTGGTCGGTCACTTGCGAATCCATCGTACAGAAACCAGTGAACCAGTGCCTGGAGCACCAACACACAGCAGAGATCGTCGCCTCCACTGTCCTCACTGTCCTCGCACATTCACTCATCGCATGGCCCTATTCGGTCAGAGGCGCATCCATGACAGCGTGACATCTTTGGCTGAACACTGCTTGGGCAAACTATGTAAATTGCACAAATATTGTTGCAAACGCAGTCTGCATTTTTTTCCAGTGATATTAATTACTCAGGAAATGCACTGTATTCTGGACGGATAATCAATTCATGTATTCAGAATATACTAAGGTATATGCTGAAGTTTTGCCAAGTAGAGAATAAATTTTTTTGTTTGTTTTGTTAGGCTGCGCGTTTATGCAAATGATAAAAGTTGGTTTCAACATTTATGCAGCGAAATAATCTTAATTGTATCGGTTTTGGTAAGATAAAATTTATTATATGAACAGTCGGGGAGGTTTGAGTTATTTCAGAGAAAATGCAGATAAGTTTATAGGCGTGCTGCCTTGTTGACTGTATAGACATACAGTATGTGGTCTGGTACATAAATATGATGATAGAAATTAAGGTACTCACGATGATAGAAATTAAGATACTCATTTTGGTACGATACTTATTCGTCTGACAAGTTCTAGAAAACATCCGTTTTGTAAAGTTACTTAGGCTAAACCCCACGTTAAGTCACATACTGAACAGCAGCATGGATTCTTTTACCTAAACATTGTTTCAGCAACCTACACAAGTTTCATTCGGGTAAATATCAGTACAAGTATGGTGCGTGCTTTTAAGCGAGATGCAAGTTCCGTTAAAATTTAACCATGTGTGATAGAATGGTCACACAAAGGTCGCATGTTTGCATTACATACTCATTTCTGTAACCCAGTACTGTCAAAGTGAGCAGTTCCATCGAAGAAGAATTCATGATATAAATTGTATATTTAAGGCCCAGAGGGCCCCTTCTTTACAAATTAGTACCATGGTATGAATAACTATAAAGTGGACAATTGCTGCTCTGTTTGAGCAACCATATCGAACAACAGAAATGAGAAGAATGGCCAGGACATCCGATTCAGAACGATTCGTCATTTTTTAAACAAGAGTCAACAATCTTTGGAACGTATGCTGAACTAGGAAAAAGCAGTGAAAAACAAAACTCCTACGTGGAGAATCGCGGGAAGAGTTCAGCAAGCCCCCACTTTTTAAAAAATATATAGGAAGAAAACAGCTTCCCTAAAAAATGAATAACTACCCTGCCAAACAGAGATCGCAGGGAAGCGCATTTATTCGGTAAGTGTGTGCAAATAGTGTACTCTTAATTTTACTCGGTAAGCACAAGTAGACGTGTGCTAATCGTCCTAAATGTAACCCTAACCACCACCTAATGCTAATCTTAATGACAACTCTTCTAAACCTATCGTCAACCCCATAACAGAATCTACTAAGCCTAACTACAACACTTATTAGAAAAAATTACCTATGGTCATTGTTCATTGTCAGGCTAGGTGAGAGACTGAACTGCTGGCGCTAACTTTACTTCCTCCACAGCCCTGTAACTATGTAAACGGATGCACAAAGAACCAAGTAGTTTGAAAGATCTAGCTTGAGTCTTAACATATACTGCGCCTTTATGAACTCTAAATAAAACCTCTGGGAAAAAAGAATTTAAGCCTAAGATCAATAACACTTGTAGAAGAAACTTATCATGTGTGACTTCGTCACGTTGAGATTTGCAAAAAATGATGTATTCGTACTCCGTCGTCATTTTATCACATTTAAATGAGCTTCTTTTGATTTTATTAGACACTGTGTAGTCACTGTCGGAAATTTCACACTTAAAAATGCTCTCACTTTGTGTGTTCTGTAGGTTAAATAAGTGGTTAAGTTTCGGAATAAAAACGGGAATGATGATCTACATTTATTTGTGGAAAATGTCATCCCAGAATATCAAAGAAGTGACTCAGTGTATGCTTTGCATTTTCTCCTTTCCACCAGGGGCCAAATAATATATGAAGTTGCCTATCAGGCGTTGGACCTGAGTAATATTTTGGCTAATTGTTCGTTGTACCACATAAGGATTAACTGATTTTGCTTCCTGAGGTGCAGTTAAACTTACTCAAGCTTGAGGCAGGTCACAGCACGGATATAAGTTAATTTGAGTTACAAACGAACTGCCTGCTTGCTGGCACGTTTAAAGTTGTTATAAACCTCAACTAAAATCTGATTTCTGGGATAGATGCATTAGTTTCATATGACGTCTCATCTAATAATCCTTAATTTTTCAATACAAGACTCTTTGAGGTGACTAAGCCTGTACCAATATGTTTTATCTTGCAAAAACCGAAATATGACGCGAAGCAGTAAAAATCGGACGCTGGATTTTGTTGGAAGATGCCTGGTTTTAATAATTCTAAATAGAAAATAGTTTTGGATTTTGCATCACTGCTGATTAAGTACTACTGGAGACGACACATGATTTGCCTCACAAGGTGGTCAGCAGAAGTGCACTTGCCAAATATGGTGTTCTTATGAAACATCGAAATTGGTGATGCAATCACGCGTGTTGCAGGTTTCTGACAATAAATCATGATAACATCCATACTATTAGATCCTGAACTACTCAAAACTCTTGTGCAGAAGCTTCCAATCTGACGGAACAACTGAATTTTTTTCCCGCAGAAGGTCCGTATGATTTCCCTTATTTCATTTAATGTTTGAATACTTGGTCCTATTGTAAAGTGGAAGAAATAAGGCCCAATTAGAAGCAAGGTTTCGCTGATGTATATGCGGTAATTTCGAGAGGTAAGGTTAGATTGTCCTAGGCAATCTCTTCCCCTTTATTCTCCGAGTCTTCATCCGAAGTGGCATCGAGGATGGTGTTCCACAGTTGCTCGCTTGATTCAATGTTAAGGGCCCCAAGGCAAAACAGTTCTCCTTCAGGCTACAAAGGAATTCCCCTCTAATACTCATCGCTCGTTTAGGGGATTCGTGGCATGCACATTTTGAAAGAACATACTGATCCACAGTCTTTCATCCGCTTTGACAGCAAAAGCCTACTAGACGTTGCTGCGAAACTGTTTACCAAAATTTTCAGATAGGCCATGATCAGTGCCTGACTTTGGGTGTCATTTTGAAACAAGCATTTTAAGTAAAATATGGGTATTTGGTGTCACGTTATACGAGAGATTACCTCACTCAATTCGTTTTGTTCATGTAGCACTGGCTAGATGCAGAAGTAGGAATAATTTCCATTGCTTTCTCATAGTTTTGGAGATTCTGTGGCCTATGGTTCACCAGAGTTCAAGGATTAACATGCTTCTGAATGTGTTTCATAATTTATCCTCCACCTTCAATTACGTCGAGTGCGGCTACCCCGACTGGATCGCTTACTGGTTTGCCGCTTTCTACCAGTCAGGCAGTCGGCAGTATATTCTTTTGCCTTATAACTGTGAAGGGCTTCAAGGCACCATTGTATTTTGTCTCCTCTGTTTGCCTCATGCTTCTGATCTGAGATTGGCGTCGGCTTCGGAAGTATGCAGTTTGATTGGTGTTTGAGTGGTGTTTAGCCGGTGTTTCGGGGTAAACGGAGTGCAAATTTGCTTTTTATTTTCACGTAAGCAAACCTTTCGTTATAATAATGCATGATTGTGGGCTTTCATCACAATGTGTTGACTGGCATATTGTGGCGTCTTCAACTGGGTCTTCATATTGGTATGCGTCCCGAGTTTTCGCATTCGCTATAGGCTGGGTTCCTACAGCTGCCTTAGATTAATCGGTTATCAGCCCTATCAAGCAATACAGTATTTAGCTTATTTCATGTTGACCACTTTGTGGTCACCTGTTCAGTTGCAGTTAGAGGCTCATCATAGAGAGGACGAAGCTTCGATCGGTCCCGCAGCTTCCAGCACACATGACCTTAGTAACGAGCTAGTCACATTAGTCACGTATATAAACGAGGATATAGTCTAGCAGATGCCCATGACGTGAGTATCAAAGCACACAACTCGCCTCCTCCCTCATCCGAAGATGAGGCCAGTGTAGGTCAGTAGACGATTGTGTTCCGTGCCCGCCGGCTAATTCCGTTGCATCTACTGATGGCGCGGCCCCCGAGTAACAGGACCTATATGAACGCGGACACTCAAGCAATCCAGGGTACCCAGCTTGTCTGCCATCGTTACGGGTCTACGAGGGCGTGTAGATCTTCGAAGAACCCGTTATTTACGTCATAGGAACTGATTATTGGAGAGCATAGGCTTTAACGTCAATAGCGATTCTTATTCTCTGAATCGCGTATTTGCTGTGGCAGTCAGTGCCTTCACCTAAAAATTCGCCCTTGATGGCATCTCTTTGCTCTGCTATAGGACCCCTGCTCCATAAGAAGATTTATCCAACACCCACCAATAGTTATACTGGTTGAGCTAAACGGACCTCACTTAGCCAGAATTTGCCCTTTATAGCTGGCCCGTCCGTGGGCTATCTGAGCTGTCTTCTCTTCCAGTCGGTTTGATATCAGATTTTGTGAACGGAACCAGACATTTCAGGCCACTAGCGGAACCATAAGGAAACATAGGCCATTAATTTCTTTGCAAAATATTCAATAGATTTTTCCCTTTGCTTTCAGTGTTACAGAGTCACCGATGTCACTCATCTGACGTTCCTACCACACCCCTCAACACGTAATCTTAAGATTAATTGATGTCGGGATTCACCGGCATAGATGGCTAACGAGCGGTGATCCTGCGTCTAGGCGCACCACCACATCCTTATATGTAGCACTTTTAACTATGCACTTACCTGCTTTTGGTGTGAGAACCTGGAGTATTGTGTGGGGGACCTGGTTATACGTAGCAGTCGTTGACGAGCTGCTTATCTCTGTCAGCCATTGCGTCTGTTGCTATACCGGCTAGGGCAATCAACTGAATCTTTGCTCTAATAGTCGAGGCTTGTGAGGGTGCCAATTGACGATTCAACGCAGACCGCGCAGTCAGCTCAATGTGTGCATGTGTGTAGTGACCGACTGGTCGACTGAGACTCAGGCTGAAATGACTTCTTCTAAATTTAGCCTCTGTGAGAACCGGGCTACGCACCTCCTTTTGTATGTAAGCCTAGCCGGACTTATAGGGAGGCAGGTGGCATGTATCATGCGCAGACGGGTTATTAAGCTTTGTCAACCGTTACCCCCTATTTCACTTCCAGTCTTCCTGATGCTGTCTTCACACGGGACGCAAGTAGATGAGGCAAGGGAGAGTTCTATAGGTTTTGCGCAAGTATACTACCACGGAAAACTAATTTAACCACAGGTCATCGTCCTTGCACGCACCATGCTGTGGGGCGCACAATGAACATAGTCGGCAACTCACTAAATTAAGTAAAATAACCAGATGTGGAAATTCTGGAAGCCGCAAGTTTCATATCCTCCTGCGTCCAAGATAACTGGCTTTTTCTAACATTTAACTGGTGCAGTCCACTCTGTTTGATTGCATAATATAAAATAGATGATACATATAGCCTCTTTTAATGAGATTTGTACAGCAATAAACCGGTTCATCTGCAATATTGCCGGTAAATCGTTTCGCGGTTCTGTCATTTGGTTTATTTACATTGATTTACAAATGTAAAGCACCAATGAAAATAACTTTGTAGTGAAGTAACCGTTCATAGAAGGTGTTGACGTCGGAAAGACGTGGCAGTTTTCGAACAAACATAGTGAACCAGTTAATTAGTCTCAGCTGTAAATCATTCTTTGAAAAGATATTAAAAGCCCACAGCCTCATGAAGAGGCCTCAGGGTTATGACCTTCTACTAAAATGACAATCTAAATTGAACAGCCGCACGTGAAATCGAAAATAATTCCCTGTTTGTATGAGTGAAAAGATAAGGATTCATCGATTCTGTAACTGAAAGCAGCTCAATAAGCTAAAAGGAACATCCTGTTCAACCTTCTGCCAGGTTTTTCCTCCACCCGCTTATCTTTGCAGAAAACTGCGTGTGACTGGATCAGCAGATTAGATCACCTCTTAATCGGGTCTGCTGGAGACAACACGTGAAAATCAACACACTTCTCAGAACACCCAAAACAGTAGAATTTTAAAATGGAAGGCGCAGAGTATGTCTCAACCCCACAAGGCATCTTGAAAATAATTGAGATCATTTTCGGCTTCATCACCATGATTCTCATCTCTGTTGGCATCAATGTTGCCACTGGTGACGGTGGTTACATTCTGTTTGCATCAATTTATATCTGGCTGATCAGTCTAATTCTACTTCTGTTTAATATATGCGAAATTTAGCCATAGCCGAGGCTTCTCCATCTTTGTAAGTCCCCATTTATGCCTTTTTACCATAATATAAAGTCACATCAAGGCAAGAACTAAAAATAAACTATTAATAATGCACGTCTCCTGAAATATGTTTGATCTGAATCGTAAGACTTTTTGAATTCTTGTGTGAGCTACTGGGTGAACTATTTTTATTTCCTTTAAATAAAAGTATGTTGTATATGGCTACACAAAGCCTAAAGCATACATTAAATTTCAAAAGTCAAGATCGGCAAACATTCGCTTTTGATGATCCATCCTCAGGCCTATAAAGTAATGCAAAGTAGGGTTGAGTAACATTAGAAACAACGAAACAGAGATATTGCTAAACACCTCCTTCCTAAGCCCATGACAGAACTAGACTATAAAGACTGATCTCAGAACAAAATCAACCATCTTCCCCATGCTTATCGCTCATTGGCAATTGAACCTTATGCTTTCCATCCTCGCTTATATTACTGATGAGTAATCGAAAAGGTATTAAGGCCAAAGTTGACTTCTTAAACGTATCAGCACCGAAAATAACTTAAATATCAAATAGTATCACATATATCCTCTCTTTTTCACCCATACATATTTCCATATTGTGCGCATTTCAAAAACAGATAAATTTGTTCTTTAACAATCAAAAGTGTGCCAGCAGGTTTGTGATTTTACAACGTCTAGCAACAAAAATGCACCACACGTGGGCTAACATATTTTTTAGGCACACCAAGATTACTAAACTCGGATTACACTTTATCTGTTTTATAGGAGGCATGCCCGTTAGCATTGATGGTTTTGTTCGTTTTCATCGCCTTCATCATTGCCGCCGTGTCTGCTGGTAGGACGAGCAGCAGTTATGCAATCACCATAACGGTAATTCAGATCTTTGACAATTCAGCTACTCGTAGTGTAAAAATTTCAAATAATTTATTTTTAAAAATAGATAAATATCCACCAATCCAAGAACATTTGTCAAAAGTGGTTGAGTATTATTTAATTGACGAATAAACATTTATTTAGTCTTTGCCCTCAACACTCGTGCCTTAGTCTTCTCTCAAGCTTTCAAACCATACTTAAAGTGTTTATAGACCTCAGACTTTTTCAACTCTGAACTGAAAACTTGAATGCTGGCATTTGGTGGCAAACGTTCTTTTTGAAAGTTACCAGACTGATTACATTCTTGCTTGCCCCTAGGTAGTCTATGTCTGCCCAGTTGTAAATGAAAGTTGTCAAAGGCGAAAAAGCATGCAGAATTTAATGACTTTGTGAAATTTTGATACCTAGAAAGGACAGTACGTTCACTTCCTCAGTTCCATTCCAACCCAGAAATAACTGACCTGTGTTCAATAGAGTCATCATAATTTGTTCGAAGGCAGTTTCTTGAAGAAAGTTTTTCTCGGAAAGGGGTATGCGGAGAAATTTATCGATAGGTAGCACCATTACAGACAAAAAAGTCCAACAGAAATATCCGTGCCAAAAAAACCGGTGAGCATCTACCTCCATTTCAAGGGTGCCATGTATGATCAAGGGGCATCTTCGATACCCAAGTGAATGAACTTAATCCTCCTCTCACTTGTTGTTCATAAACAGTACAACGGCTATTCCAGTTAGACCAAATAAAGACATTCTGCCTATGCACGCCACATAAACTGTATTTATGGGGTTGCATGTTGTTGCGGCTGCAAATACATTGGGCGCGCGCAAAGACAGTTGGCAACTCGATCAGCTGAATACATGTCCGAATGGCTGCTACCATCGGAAAAGAAGGTACACAAGAGTTCACTCCCGAATAGTGGACACCGGCCATGCGGTGGACCCAATAACTACGTGTAACGCCCTATCTCGGGTAACGACTGAGCATCTCCTATGCTTTGCAGAGACCACTGCAATACGGAAGAGGAAGCCGGTACCTGGTAAGCAGCCGGATCACGTGACAAATTTCGCCCTGCCATGATAAGAGCCGAATAGCTGACGTAACTCCATTTCCTCTCTCACCCTCACATTCCTTTCCCCGCCGCATGAATGACTGCTGTTTCGCGCGTTGCAAATTTTAATCACACAAAATGTTTTCATTATGATCTGAATTTGCTGGCTGGAATAACTTCCCTCCCCTTTATCCTCACTATGCGTACTCGCATATCAGAACAACATGCCATGTTTTATTAACCTGTCACATTTCATCCCTATAAGTTGATCTCTAATCGAACAGCTTATCTTATTACTACGCAGGGACAGTACGTAGTTAAATAAGATGTCACGAAATTGTATACCATATTTAAATTTTACATGTTTCATTGCCTTTGCCTTGTTCGCATTTATTCTTGTAAAAGAGTGCCCTACGTAAATGCAAATCTTTACATTGATTTGATTCAGTTTTAGTCAACTGACAAATGTTTGACGAATTTTTTAGGTTTTATTCGTCATCGTGCTTGTTACATCTACCGTGGAATTTGCTCTTCATATAATAAAACTGACCTGAGGAAAAACATGGATTTTGCCGGGAACCGCAGTGTCAATTTGACTGTTTATGAAACGCCTAGAACCCAATTCAGTACATTGTGCTCAATAATCTATATTAATGTCATTGTGATATATTTTATTGGCTGTGAGACAGCATTTCATTTCTTTGGTGGCCGATACGAAGCAAAAGTGTACGTAAGCGCAGTCGAGTGATACCAGTGTTACTTCCTCTTCCCGCATGAAAAATTCAAAATTTATAGCAGTTCATCAATCAAGTAAATGCCATTTTACTGAACTGAAATAATGCTTAAAAAATTTGTTCAACTTCATGCTCCATTATACTTTTATCTATTGTCAGCCCCGATTTTCATATACCAGCAATGGTTTGAGTGAGAATATGGGAGATGTAAGGATGTTCAACTTTAAATGTACCGCTTACAAAACGCTCCCTCAAAAAACTCCTTTCAAGCATTGCTGGGATTTTTCTAATATGCCTAATTTAGCCGTAAGTACAATTTTCATTCTTGCCTGCTAAAAGTGAAGGATAATGAACGCGTTAAAATGCGATTCGATGATTGTGGCTCCGAGCAGCGTGTATTTTGCCAAATAATCACACCTCAATCGCTATTGCACATTTAAAAATAGTAAACTAGGTTAAATTGACTGATTCTTGCACTGCTGAAACCTTGAAGAGTAAAAGCGTGGAGGCATTCCGTAATAAATGCTGCTCAAATATCCATACATGTTAATTTGACCAAACTTTGAAAACATTGGCGGCCTCGGGGGGATCCGAAACAGCTACAACAAGGGAAAGGCTCACTGCCAATGCTGTAATCACCTCAGCTACAAGGCCCCACCGGACCTGTGATTTTAATCACACTTGGGCCAAGTTAGCCACCAAACGTATGGAATCCACCAATTCTCATACAGAAAGCTGACTGTCAATGTAGGATTTCCTAAGAAATCTATTTTTATTTCTAGGTGGTTAGAGCGTTGGCTGTGGGCCTTTCTTTTGCTGTTTTAGGTTAAAATCCAACCGAAGCCGTAGAGTTGATCGAAAAGTGGGTCAAAGGAACTATTGATATATGAGAAACCTCAAATTAATCCGTGCATGCGTTTAATCACATGAATATATGGTTTCGCATAATGATGCCCACTTGTTTAACCCGTATTTCGTTCGAAAATGCGAAGTGGGTCCCCAATTACTACAGGTAGCCTCGGAATATATACTTGTGGATCCCTATTCGTCTATCTTAACAACAAACCTATGTTTAATCCTCTTAGACCGAACCCTAATAGTAAACCTTACCTTACCTTAAATCTCCTGATCCCAACTCAAACGTTAATCCCCTTGAAATGCAAGGCAAAGGGAGCATACATATTCCCGTGGTCAACCCTCATTTCTGCCACGTATGAAAATACAGTTGATCATAAACTAAATTTTTCTTTTGTTGTTGGTTTCTGCATAAACGAATTAGGCTGTTGGTTTAATGAGGATATTGCCATGCCTCAGTAGTCAATATTGTGTATGTTTGTTATTCCTAAATGTTGACAGTGGCTCAAAAGGTACGCCCCTTGTTCGACAAGTCCACATTTTATGCATCACTGTAAAGGCGACAGGGAACACAAACAGGATATCTAACGCATAATGACTGGCGGTTACGGTCCCATAAAAAGCAGACATGGGATCACTAACTACAGTAGTGAGGAGTGACTACATTCAACGAGAATACTTGAAAGAAGATGCCTTCACATAGTCATTAACATTAAGAAATGTTGGATCAAGTCATTCATTACATTGCACAATTAATGCTAGATGACTGAGGACAGAAAATGGCACGGTTATTTGAATCAGTCGGTTTTCTGTCTGGTCTGAATGAGCTCACAAGTACTAAATATTGAGTGTGTACGCGATTTGGATCAAAGAAGCAGCTTGACACAGCATCTACCTCACTTTCTTCTTCAACGCCGCTTGCGCTTAACATGAATTGTCAGGACCAGTGATCTGAAATCGGGACGCCTCAAAAGTTCTTCCCATCTACCGGGGTTCAGACGTGTTCTGATGACTCAGCCGCAACGGAACTGGCGGCGTAGTTGGACTAGCGGAATAAACATGATTCACACAACGTCTTACGCTCGACCAAGTTTTTAAAGCGTTGCGCCGTGGCCGATAGCTTGCGTGTAAATTAATTAAACATTTTACCGAAATTTTTCGAAAGGCTTTCAGGTGAAATGTTTTATGTGGACATCGGTGAAAAATTAATTTACAAAAGCACATAAGTGAAATGATTTTTCGCAAGCTCATTTACTGAGCATGCTGTACGCCCACAGGGTAATCGCAGCATTATCCCCTCCGTTTTCTTAATTATCATTTAATAACCGTTACTATAAAATAGGCATAAAATCTCGTTTATTAACAATCTCTGTCCAGTTATTGTCCAGTTATTGTACGGAGTATTAACGTCTTTTTCACATAATTTCTTACCAATCTCGTTCTTTCCTACTAAACGCAAGGTCAACGGGGACTAGATCATGAAAATGACGAAATGCGTTAGAGGGAGCAAGATATACACGTTCAGGTTGCACATATTTTGACCGCCAGGCAGCAGCAAAATTTATAAAAATATCAATTAACACAGTAGTATTTTTTCCCTGAAAATCTGACATTGTTGAAATTCCAAGCTTATGAGCACAGCTGCGCTCCTTGAAATTTATGACGAAATTGCACTTGTGGCTAGTTCACATGCATTGATCTGAGATTTATTTCGGTAGTGGTTGCTTATACGATCCCCACGGCAAAGCATAGGAAATGAAAATACCCGTAATACAGGTGTCTCTGCGCTAAATTCCAGAAAAAGTAGGCTAAGGGTTAAGGTTACGGCTAGGGTAAACTTTGGCATTAGGGCTAAAATTAAGGTTACCGTTACGGATTGGATTAGGGACCAGTGTTAGGGTTTGAACACGAAAATATCTGACCTTCCTGGAATTTACTGTAAGGACCATCTTTAATCCGTGTGCGAATCATTACATTAAGACGTTAATGAGGATGTCACCACGTCTCAACAGTTTAAATTATAAAACGTTGGCCATTTGCATCTGCGACGGAGTTATACAATCTGGTACACGGCTCTTGAACCACCAGACACCCGCCTCCACAGGATGGGTAGTATTGGATGGCGTACCCCCACCAATACGGAATTAAAATCTCTCCTATTAAAAACTCAAACTGTCTTCGCGTTGGGCGATGGCTATCGAAAGTACAGTATTCTGCTCAGACAAACGGCGAAAGAAGCTAAGGGAACCTCAATGAAAACCTTCTTATCCACCCATATTTACAAGAGGACGGTGAAAACCTTATTTGACACGATGCTACTGGTCTGGATGACTTGAAAATCCCGCTCTCCATATGATTAATCTTTCACTTCGGTCCTTTTGATGAGTACAAACCTTCAGTGGTATGGTAAATAATAAAGTATTTGAATACTAATACCTGTATCTTGGCATCTTATGCAGATTATATGGTTATTTTACAGTAACTGATGGCTTTTAGCTCAAATATTCACGTTATGTTGGAATCGAGTCTGAAAAGGTGTGATCCAAAAGATTTACTTAAAGACCGCACATTAACTAAACGAAGAAACTCTCAATATTTTGCGCACTTACACCTCGCGCCTTTTTCCACTTATTGGGTATCAGTGCATCACTAAGTGCTGTAGCTGGAGTATTATACCCTCCACACTCGATTTCAAGTCTGGTGACCTGAAGATAAACCTTAAGCGAAAGATGACCTGACAATGGCGTTCACTTTCCTGCAAGAACTTATACAAATTGAAAGGATGGGCTATTCTTCGGACAATTATGCTGGCAGGATTGTGGCATTTATGGTCTGATTGTTGTCTGACATCCCTGTGCTCCGAATAACTCAGGATAAAATCATCACTCAACCCGATGCCCATGCTGACAGCGCTAAGATAGTCTTAACTTTGTGTATGATCAGGAGGAGGCCAGTTCTAGTTCAATAAAGTAACCTTTTCTTTACTATCCGGTCAGGGCAGCTGGCATCCGTGCAGCGGACATTATGCTGGGCTGGGATTGATGAATTTCCGCCTAAGCAGTTCAGCCAGACATATATACTGAGTAATGCATTAAAATAAGGACTACAGTTATTCAACCGCATCAGCTTACGTAGGGATTAATGCATCTCCCCCTCTCGCCTCAGAGGATGCTGACCACTCGGGGACCTCTCCAGCTCATGCGAACTTCTCTTCCTGATAAAACGTTGCTTATATGCTTGACACAGATTCACCGAAGCAAAAGATGCCAAACAGATACCTGTGAATCTGATGATGGGTACAAGTGAGAATCTGAAACGTTGGGGCGATAAACCTCATGTTCAAGTGATCGCTTCCTCTTCTTCTTCTTCTTCTTCTTCTTCTTCTTCTTCTTCTTCTTCTTCGGAATAAAGTAGATGTAGTTCCAGTGCTCGTATACTTTTCTTTGTGCATCAAGGAACTGTGAATCATGGGAATTTTGGCCGCCATGCGCTTTACACACCTCGTGCTTGGGTGAGCACTCCACGCGGGAGTCAGCAACGTAAGAGCAGCTACCGTTTCCACGCAGGTGTGTTCATGACGGACTAACGCCGAAGAATTTACGCTTCAAAGCTTGGACGAATAGTGCATGAGGCAGAAACGTTTGCATAACGTCTCTGTAAACAAATGGTGAAAGTGCTGTCCAGTGTCTGTAAACCACACTTAAGCAGGATTATGGTTTTCCATCGAAGAAAAAAGGCTTCCACGGCCCCACTTGACAAATGGGTCATGAATTGCTTTTGCTTAGAAAGAGCCTTCCTAGTTTAACTCGCTCACACGCCGCCCTAACCATCAGCCCAGCCTCAGTTTACATGCTGATGTCGTAGCAGCAACCGATAGGATTGCAGTTTTGCCCGACCAGTCAGCTGAGTCAGACGTGTAGCCATGTGTTAACCCTCCAAGGAAAATATTTGATTGGTTGACTTTCGATCCGACCTTGGACAGTATCTTGTGTTCCTTTTTTCTATTTATAAGTGTCTATAATACATAAACACACACTTTCTTCCGCCCTTATTACTGAGTTCTGATTTGGAAATTCGATCGCGGAGAGCTGTTGTATGGGCTACCGTGGAGGCTTGAGGCAGATTCATGACAGTTTGACTGAACAATATCCATTCGGAGAATGAATAGGAAGTGAATTTTAAGAAGTTAAACCATCAGCTAGTGAATTTGGAACCAGCAGTCAACACAAATGAAAATATGGAGCAAAATCTATCATACTGAAAAGTAAGCAAACTATAGCTGAGGGGACTGCGTCAAGAAGCTTATTTTAACACTGCGAATACTTAACTGGCTGCTAATCTCCCAACTTATGCCCATTTAGCCTGCCAATAATATATTTCCCACGGAGCTCGAAGGAATGAGCAATTCAAAAGAGGCAATGGAGAGAGAGGAAGATAGAGAGGATAGAGAGGAAGTGCAGTCGGCGTAATGAATCGAGGTGAATACGACAGGAAGGCAAAAACCCAACTCGTCAACCAAGATTTTCACAAACCTGCTCCTTGCTTATAGGCCAAATCGATAATTGGCCAGCTAACTGGATTTCTAAGCCGAATCGAAAGTAAAAACGTGATCTGACTAGACAGATGGTTACAAACAAACTCAACTGTAAAATCACAGACCAGGCTCCAACGAATTATACAAAATTCCGAAGTCCAAACGAGTGAGGTGACCCCAATTACAAGTTAACTAGATGGATGACCTGAGACTTTGAACTTTCATCGAGATGACTCATGAAGCTCTGCCGATTCAGCCCCAAATTTCTCACCGATCGTCTGTGGGAGTGTCCGAAATGGCCAAATTACGATATTGTTCGATATGATCTCATTATTCATATATTCCACCGGGACCGTTTGTGCGATATTCCATACAGGTGGCCCAAAGTGACGCATGACAAAACAAAAGAGTTTTACTAAACATTGAGTTTCCCATGAAACTCTTTGCATTTAATCAACGAATTTTCCCTTTACAATGACAAACCATAACTGCCACCAAAGTGAACGCCAATAGGTGTTTTAATCTTTTAGTTTATTGGCATAATTCGTTTTCAGGGAGCTGAAAAAGTTCACTTTCAATGCCCACAACCTGCGTTTTGGCATCGATTCGTAGGTGAGACGTTCGTTATGATTGAGCCTGGCAGGCTTTAACGTTTTTGGGGAACCATTTAAAAACACATTCGTAGGGCAGCCCGTGAAGGCTTAAACGTTTGCCCTTTCTGAACGTTCTCGCCCCGTGCAGGATCATTTGTGCTGCGGCTAATCCTGCCAGCACGATGACTCAGCTCACAAATACCCGAGCGCAATCTAATGGCTCAATTAACTGCTACCTTCTGTTGGAAAGCCAAAATTCTGAATTCGCGAACAGGTGGGCAAGAAGACGGGGCGAGAACTTCTAGAGACCAAGTTCTCGGGAACCAAATGCATAGACAGACCCTATGACACACGCTTCTGCATCACACATTACTTTCACGTGGGCATTTGTCACGGTCCAGTTCCCAGCCAAGGACACACTCCGTCACCAGCGTGAATCAAAACCTACCACGGACACGGCTCCCGCCCTCTCCTCGCATTCCACTGTCATCACCAGACTACAACTTTGCTCATTTTTGTCGCACCATCATAAGGTCCGAAGATGGGTCCCAGGAGGAGTCCGATAAAAACACACTCCTTTTATTACCTTCCTACGTCTGCGTGAAGAGGTGCTTTGAGGGGCTGTGGGGAGGGGTTATATCACAAAACTTTCTATTTTACTTAAAAACCACTAGTAAGATTTGACAAATGAATAAAAATTGTATTCATAATCTAGCTGAAATTACAGCTTCCGATTTTCCTTACACATACCAAGGCTAGTCTCATATGATTTTCAAATTTCGACTCAGGCGAATGACTACGACACATCCATCCTAGTGAAAGGACTTCGCCCCACCTTCTCTCCGAGGTCACTATTTTCGACTCCAAGTAAAACACAGATACCAATAAAATTAATAAAAACTGTATGTCAACTCTTCTTCCCATTTACTGCCCAAAACTCTCCATTCCACGGGAATTAGTAAGCGCAGTTGTGATAAAGAAATGTAATACTGAAAATTAAGCTCATATATAGAAGCGGCGTCAATCGAGACAAAATGATTGCTTAGGCAGAATATAGCCAGTTGCTTTGGCCTGAGTATTCTGAAAGCGGTCAGTCTGAAAAATTGACAGAGTTGGAAAAATCCATTCCAAGTTCTCGTGGCGATACTTCATATTGTTGCAATGCATTTTTGAACAGTTGCATACTGGCGTTCCATTGCATTCGCATGCTAAAACCAATGTTTGCCCACAGAGATAAATTTCCAGGCCCAAAAATTAGGGAAGTTCCTTGCTTACTAAATTAAGAAGAAAGCGTGGTTCTGAGCATCAAAATGAAACTGATTGCGTAGGGAAAAATAAATCATATATTTTACGATTTAGGGAACCATTACTGATTGAGCTTTTAACGTTACTTGCTACAGCAAACCATCTGAAATGTTGCCTCCCCGGCGAAAGGTAATTTCAGCTTTAAAGATGCGTGAATTACACGAGGAATGGCGCGAAAGTCCGCATTCCAGGTCTGTGTACAAATGAATAAGAAGAAGGTTGTTCGTTCACCGGAATCATGGCTTTATTCATCTGAGCTTCCAAACTCTTACTGCAGTCCATCGTCAGAGATAAAACCGCAACATAAACGATTAACATTTATAGGGGGGTGGAGCAGGGGCCAATCAAACAGCACTGGCGCCAGTCCGGAGGTGACTACGTGGGGCCCTGCATGCTGGCGCCAGATCGATAAATCGATTGACCGAGTTCTCATCGGAGGCCCAGGCTTCAATGAACTATCGGCTTGTCCTGCAGCTGACGTGGGCGATGATATTCGTGGCTGCGAAGTTAAACTCGTGACCTGTTTCGTAGGTGTGGGCAGCAACTTGCCATTTACCGTTACCCCGTCTCGCAGCAAGCTTATGCTCGTGTATGCGCGATCCAAGCATACGTCCAGTCTGTCCTGTGTGGTTACAGGAGCAGTTTTGGCACGGGTGCGATACACTACTCCCGACTGCTACATTCGAATTTAATCTTTCCTTTATTCTCATGACCTTACTGCGCATGATAGCTTTGGTTTGGTGTGCGATTCGGACACCAAGTCCCGCAACAATGCGCTCGGTCGCTTCTGACACGTTCTTGAGGTATGGCATCGCATGCCATATCGTAGGGGCTTGCTCTAGTTGGGTCCTCCGCGGTCGAACACGTAGGCATCGGCTTATAAACGCCTTCGGATAGCCGTTCCGCATAAACTGGTCGCAGAGGTAACGGGTCTCACGGGCTTTTTCTGCCGGGTTGCTGCAAAGAGTCTGGATGCGCTTGAATAGCGTTCTCACACAGCTTTGTTTGTGAGCCACCAGACGGTTACTGTGAAAATTTAGAAACTGTGGTGTTCGTCGCTTTCCTGTAGACAGCCGTTCCTATTTCGCCGTTGGGACGTCGCCTGACGAGTACACCAAGGAAGGGGAGCTGCTGCTCTATTTCTTCTTCCGTCGTGAATTGTATATCCGTGAAAATCGAGTAAAGGTGATCATGGAAATGCTGCAGCATGTTCCTCTTCAAATAAAAAATGTGTCGTCTACGTAACGGCGCCAAAAGATAGGCTGCTGTCGGGTGAAAGCGATCTTTTCCAGCTCATGTAGGACCAATTCTGCCACTAAACCAGAGATTGGGGTGCCCATCGGATCTCCATTGATCTGCTCATAGGTTTCTCCGGCAAAGGTGAAGTAAGTCTGGACAAAATTCAAATAGCTCCATAAGGTGTTCAATTTTGAGATAACTCTGAATTTCGTCGTATGACTCCTCAAGTTTCCTCCGCAGGACTTCTTGTGTTAAGCTCGGCGGGATGGATGTGAATAAGGACGTCACGACAAAAGAGACAAACATTTTGTCCGATTGAATCCTCAAACCTTGGAGGTCTGCCAGGAATTGGGAGGCCGAACGGACTGAGGCAGGCAATTTGGTTTGAAGGTATTTCAATTTCGAGTTCATCCATTTTGCTAGATTAAAGGTGAGGCTGCCTTTCAGGGCGACTATTGGCCGCAGTGGAACATTTGGTTTATGGACCTTTGGCAGACCATAGAAGCGAGCCAGAGCCATATCTGTTGGTTTCATTTGGCACCGTTCGTTCTCGGTAATCCCATTTTGGCTTATGAATTCTATCAGTAAGTTATTCAACCAATTCGCTACCGCTTTGGCTTGGGCGTCCTGTGCTGGTCTGTAAAATTCTTTATCATCAAGTAGAGCCTTAGCTTTCTCTTTGTAGTCTTCTTGATTCATTACGACAGTTCATCACCCCTTATCAGCGGGAAGAATCATAATTTGTTCGTCCGTCCTTACTTCCTTCATACCTTTTGACTCACACTTCAAAACATAGGGTTGGTCTGTGTGCCATCAGCAAAGACATTACACCTTGTTGGACGGAGTGTTTCTCATCTTCGGTTGTTTCAGTTCTCACAAGCATGGATTTCAGGGCTGCAGTCAAAAGCTATGAAGGAACTTCGCAGCCACGAATATCATCGCCCACGTCAGCTGCAGGACAAGCCGATAGTTCATTGAAGCCTGGGCCTCCGATGAGAACTCGGTCAATCGATTTATCGATCTGGCGCCAGCATGCAGGGCCCCACGTAGTCACCTCCGGACTGGCGCCACTGCTGTTTGATTGGCCTCTGCTCCACCCCCCTATAAATGTTACTAGTTTATGTTGCTGTTTTATCTCTGACGATGGACTCCAGTAAGAGTTCGAAAGCTCAGACAAATAAAGCCATAATTCCGGTGAACGAACAAACTTATTCTTCTTCACTTATTACGCGAGGAATCAGATCACGTCTATCTAGTTAAGCGCTTTGGTTACAACACAGCATATCCGACTTTATATGTCTTAAACAGGAAGACCTACGAGGCTGTTAGTAGCGTCGGTAGACAGGTGAACGCTTCTTTCATTCGCAGTCTTATACAGAATTTCGAATCAAGCTCCACTCAGTGGTAATGAAACATTAACTAGCTGGTTAGAAGAGGGCAGGTTTTGAAAAAGCGACCTTGCGCTCTACAAGGCTTCTCAAATATATTCCAAATTAATCTTCATATAGGAATGAAAAAGGCTTTCATACTCTCAAATGTTTCTTGAAATGCCTGAAATCAGTCATTTAAACTACAACCTTACGAGGGGTTGGCGCCAACGAAGAAGACTCAGAATCATGTGATCGTGTGCCTCCACCTATATCTCTTTACTCCAGGATAGACCACGAGACCTGCAGTTAGCACTGGAACTATCGCGACTAGAGTCCTCACTCGCAATCACATGATTTGGACACGCAGAAATCTGAAAGTACTATCAAAAACGATTACCAAGACTTCAATGGCCTAATTCCACTAAGTTTTTGACCTCTATAGCATATTTAAGTAGCCATGTTCCCTCCAACATTTGAAAAATTAGAACACACTCAGAACGCTGTTATTTGCATGAAAAGTTATGTTTTTGAAATTTAATCCTCCAATAGGCGCTTGCACCTGGTTGTTTAATTTAGCTAGTTGCCTTATTTGTTTTAGGGTTATAGCTGCCCTATGACCTCGCATAAGGAACTGTTATAAAAAGCTTTCGAGAAGTGCGTACGGATTGTTTAACTTCTCTGATGAAAATACTTCGAGGGACCATCCTCAAACGTTTGATGATTATTGCTAATAGGAATCTACTGACAGCAAATTAAGTAGGCTCAAATTTGGCAAATAAATACAACTGAACATATTCCTCAGAGCTCAAGCCACCAACATATTCCAAAAATGCTATCTAAACCAATAACGCAGGTTTTTCAGTATAAAATATCATGTGTGCCAAGATGAAGTTGTTTTTCCACCTGTCCCTCCCAAAGCACCTGACAGAACTAGACTATAACTATCCTGACCTATGAACGCCTTCAACCCTCTACCTTTTTACCGGCAGTGCACTGGTTGTTGAATGTTTTGCTATTCCACCCTCACTTAGATGACTGTGCAAGCCTGGGAAGGAATAATCGATTATGTACTTTTGCCGAAATTGACTTTTTAAGTATTCTGAGGTCACATCGGGGAAATGGTTCACATTTAGTGAATACTTTCTTCCTAATTATTGCTCTTATGTAAAGCAAATTCATCTTCTAAAAGTCTTTTTCTAGAACGTCTTGTAATTAGAGCTTCGTATGGGAAAAGATCAGTTCTTTGCGAAAACAGACATTTTGAAGCCGAAGCTACTATTCTGTACAAATACCGCTAGCTGATTGCACAAACAGTAGGGCGTTCCGTGGATCTGCCATGGTCAAGTGAAAGCGAATATGGAGATTTTCATATGTCACATGCATACAAAGTCGTTAATTAGCCTTTAGATATGAAAGGTCACGCGTCGTTTTAAAAACAGCTGACATTCCAAACGCTTCTCATATCGAAACAACCTGTATTTTCAAATGCGAATTTTTTTATAAATGTAAAATAATTTAGCAGAAAATTATGGTTTTGGAGGATAGATCAAAGTTATGAACAGCCAAAATGTCGGAACGAAACCCAGATACGGGTAGGGTCATCTTTTGTTTTCTCCGTACAATAGTAGGTAGATATCCTTTACATGACTTCGTAAACAGGACATAGAAATAGCAATGCCCCAACTAAAGCTGATCCTGCGCATAATTGCAGAAAAAGTAAATATTCCCTTATCCTAGCACTATCCCTAACAAAAACCTAAACCATAGCACTTATTTTAAATCTAACTCTCACCCAAAACCCTAACACCACATAAAATATTAAACACAACCCTAACCTTAAACTTAACTATTATTTCCCTGGAATTTGTCGCAAAACAAATTTTATTGCAAATGGTTCCTGTTATCATGTTCTGCTAAGGGGACCATGTAATTAATCCTAACCGAATATCAAAATGGTTACCATCATGCTGACTGCAGCCATCTTGGACATTGCTTCGTGTAATTTTGTGCATTAAATCAACTCTCGTTCGTAATTTGACGTAATTTTTAATTTTATTTATGACGTATACTTACAGCCTCCCACAACCTAGCTCGTTGGCGTTAAAGGCATAGTTGCACGCTATTGATAATTTCAGTATTATCTTCCAGGTTTCTCTGCTTTATAACCTAGGCACGTTCTATATCCTGCAGATGGTGTGCTCTGCCGAGAAAGTTTTAGTCAATAGAGAACCGTATTGGAATCTCTATAACAAGATGGTCTAGTGAAAAACTTAGTTTTCCAGAGTGAACTTAAGTCTTTCTTCCTAACAAAATGCTCCATATTCTGTAAGACCATATAAACCAGACGTTTTCATTTATGCTATCTTCACCGGAAATTTACACATACGACAACATTTAGCTGAATTTTAGCTTCTATTTAAATGTCTATGATTGACAAGCACAGTTGCTAAAATCCAAGATGGTTTGATCTTTTACCCATGCTTTAGGTCTTTAAACACTGATAATGAGAAACCTGTTAGTGGCCCATGCAGATCACGCTCAGCATACAATTAACGCAAGCGGTTGAGTTCAGGATATCGAAGTCGACTTTGTCACAAAAGTTGAGCAAAGCTTTATCCTATATAAATTGGTGTAGTGGTGTAGTCGGGCTCATCTGCATATGCACTTAATTGTATCCCGATGACAGAAGAATGGGTTAAACTTAGGAAGCTGCAAATTTTATACTAAAGCCTGAATAACACCTCCAAATGGGAGTAAACGCTTTCTAAGCTGCCTGTCAGGATATCTGTAATATTCAAGAAGTCAATTCGACAAACGTACGTTTTCGATTACCCAATAAGATAAGTGAGGCTAGAGTAGCAAAATTTTACACAGCCAATGAGCAGTAGGTATTACGAGAAGGGGTTAAGGGCGTTCAGACGAAGCAGGCTAGCTATGGTCTAGTTCTGTCAGGAACTTGGGGAGGGGTAAGGGGAAGAAGGTGTCTGACAATGAGCGGTTTCTATTTCATCGCTGTAGTGTGACCTGGCAAGCTCTGAGAACAAACATGCTGGGTTCACCTTGAGCCAGGTGAGCCTTAGGGCCTGTATTAACGCACGAGGTTGAGTTGGCTAAGAGTATGGCCCCTGCCTCTGCCATCACAATTATCTACTGACGTACGAACTTAGAGCATATCGCTGAGAATGTTTACATGATGCGGAAGGCTTGGTCGCCGTTCGCTCGGTGGCCGCTGTCAAACGAGTGAACCACAATTGCGTTAAAGATGGAGTTTTTCGTGTCTTGATTTAGCTAGACAGGATGGTGTAGTCTCATCGATTTGGATGGGTGCCTAGTCGTTCGAAAAAATATAACGTGGCACGCAGGAGCAAAAGAAAGCATAGCTACACATTGAAGAGGCCTGAAAGAGCAGCCTATGTTTACCTTCAAGGTGGAGGAGAGGAACGCATAGGAAATGTAGTATTATCTAAGAGGTAAGGTACATGCGCGGTAGCAGCGGTTAAGCGACGATATAGAAGTTCGCCGCAGGGCATCCCTCAAATGGCAGGGTGAGAAATACTTTCCTCTTTTCAGCCATTAGAAAGTCCAATTTCTGGACGCTAAAGTGCGTTTGCCGAAATGGACTTCATAAATGCCCACCTGGGTATAAATGCTGAACTCAAATATCTGTAATAATTCATGTCATGGGATAAAATATTAGGTTTTTTGTCAAAATCCAGCGGGAAATGGTAATAGAATTGCCCCCTTAATGAATTTGGCCTTAGGTTAAATTCCCGGAAGGCACATTTTCCCGTGTTCCAATCCTTACCCCAAAATAAAACCGTACAACGAATCTTAATCCAAACTGTCCTTTAACTCGAACGTTAGTCCAACCATACCTTAACTCCATCTCGAATGTCCCTAGAATTTAGCGCAAAGCCAAATGCATACCGGGCGATTCCTGTTCCATGTCCTGTTGGGAGACCAAGGTCATATAATCGACACTCACTGTTTGGTTGAAAAGGGAATAATAGATCATCACTAGACAATCACATTTTTTGAGCGGATATGTTTCTGAGACCTATTGAAATAGACAAGTACGTCAATAATGCAGTTTGCTACGTCTGCTAAGGCCTGCACACCCATCCTTACAGTGTTCCTATGATTCATATTAATGGCTAGGCATAGATCTCGTTTCCCGACATCAACTGATATGTTCTGTTAAGGCCCAGCTAATAAATCTAGATAATTTTTTAGTCAGTTCTACCGTAACACTATTATATAGAAGTATACTTTATTCGACTGTCCACTAAAGTAAGAACATGAGGAATAACAAAACCATAGTTTTACCTGTTTCTAGATGAGGCAATATAGAGCATCTGATTCACAGAAGTATGAGAAAAGTGAAGACGTAATTTACCATCGAAGGTTTATATATCAGAGTTAAAACTATGCAGGCATGTTAAGCTCTAGGTTTTTTTACTCGGAAATGCCTTAGGAAAACAATATCTCTGTTCACTAAGAAGTCAAGAAATTGGATCCTTCATTAACAAGCACATCAAAAACCTCTTATATCAATACCATAAGGAGAAATGCATTGCGTATCTATTGACTGCGTATCTATTGTGTGCAAAGCAAAGCGATAAATTGCGAGTTTTGGATAATACGGATTGACTGCAGCATAATAAATCACCAAGAAGCCTTCTCCATCTCCTGGAAATAACATTGCCCTGTGCAAACGTGAAAATGCATTTTCTTTCTTTATCGACTAGCATGATAGCTCCATGCTTCCACCTTCGAGACCCTACAAAGAGAGGTATGCAGATCAAATCAATTATTCCCAGGGTCTTTCAATCCAAGCCTAATGGCGGCTTGGCAGGCGGTACGGTTCCTGCATAAAACGCCTCAATCACAGATTTTTATAGCTTAGAATAAAAGCCCGGTTTTCCTTTCACTCGAACCTTTTAATTTTTTTTTATCTAGGCAACGCGTGCAGGATGCTCTGCCCTGGAACATAACATAATTAATTACCCAAGACGTTTATTCCAAACGGAGGTTTTATTGCTCTAAGATGTTTGAAGACACACTCAACTGCCAATGCGTAAACAGAATAGAATAAAACGTTCGGTGTCCGATCCACAGTCAGGTAAACATCAAAATTAAGTGAAACTCTGGCATAAAGAAGGAGCGGTTAGTACTTTTAGGCTCACACGTTACCAACAGAGAGATAAACGAGTAAAGAATAAGACTGCAAGGAAGAAAACATATTAGCTTTATGATTGTCAGAATTGAAATGCATAAACACACAATGTTGCTTAGACGGGACAAATTTTCAACTCTGACGCCGTGGAAATTGTAGGGCGGCACCTGCATGAGGCCTCCATATCCGCCGACTGCTCAATCAACCAACACACAAACTTGCCTACAAATAACCTGGTTTTGCGAATCTCCTTCCTAGTGATGGCGTAAGACAATCGGGAATGCCAACTAGCACCACCATCAACGTGCGCGGGGGTAACATGGTTAAACCGTTATCCGATGCAACCCCTTTGGCGACCTGCCTATAATCCAAAATTTACCATATAGTGAAAGCTGTGCACAGCTGTGCTCCAGTCTCTGATATGCGTATTCAAAATCACTTCTCGAATCATCAGACCACAAATGAACCTTCCTCGGTGAATGCTCCTCCTCCTCTACCTTCTTCTTCGTCTTTCGCATGCCACCCGCGAATCGCATTGCCACCCAATGTCATCGTGGGTGTTTGTATCCTCAAGTTCAAATAACTCGAAGTCAATCAAGACTTCACATAGCATCTTCGTCTAGGCTGGCATCGGTTGGCAGAGGAACATGATATTGAGATGGGCCAATCTTTACAACTACTGCCTAAAATGGAAGGTTCCAAATCTGAAATGAGGCCAAACAAAATTGAAAAAAACCAGTCATTATTGAGCCAGAATGCACAAAAGGCTGGTAATTAGTGTGTACAAAATGTGTTTAAAAGTAACGTTTCACATTGGCCACTCAGTAAACTGCAGCATTTCCCGTATTAATTAGTAAGATAGGAGTTAGATTCATCAATACAAGAGGATGATATGTGCTTAAAGTGAAAGCCTGGGCGAATGGTTCGAAAATAGAATATTGTAGATGCTCAGTAGATATAGCTCGGACTTTCAGTCATTGCTTATGTTGTGGTCTCAATTTTTCAAAAAAGGGGCTCGATTAAATGCATAAAATGTGATCCGAATCGTTTCTCTGCACCGCCAGCAGGAGCGAAAATCGAAACTTTTTCCGTCATACTCGTGCACTTAAGCTAAATTCCAGAAGGAATACATCTTCCCGTTCACAAACCCTAACACCAACTAAAAACTAAACCCTAACCCTAACCGTTACCATACTCCTAGATTCCCTGGAATTTTGCATACAGCCATCTGCTAAACAGGTAGTTTTGGTCCCTGTGCCGTGCTTAGGCGGGTTGGACATCTAAGCTTTCTCCCCGTAAAATGTACCCTACAGTGGTGCCCGACAGTACTACCTCTTCAGAGACCAGCACAGACCGTCAGTTTGGTTCTCGAAAGCTCAGCAAACAGACGCCCAAGCAGATGCCCCAAGCACCAGCAGCCCCTCAGCCACAACCTATCAAAGTCGTTCGAAAAACCAGGGGTTCCCTTTCTTTTCTTCTCGAAAACTTCTCCAAGAGGCGCAGTTTTACTTAACCCATAGTGTTGTGAATTGTTGCTGTTAACATCTTAAAACCACATACTCACACCAGAAAACTAAGGAAAGCGAATAGCTTATCGTGAAATCTCACGCCACACAGGGCATGATCAATTAAAAGGACCTTTACACTGATGTGGTGTTGGAAAATCACACACACGCACTCACGCCTGCCTGGGCCTCTGTATTTTATGTTATTTTCAGCCATGCTGGGAGGTCCTGATGAGCAGGTTTTTCTTAAGAGAATAGGGTCAGAAGGCAAACATGAAACCTGGAGCAAGGCTACTTAGTCAGCTGCGAACTTAAAAAACTGACAAACTAGATTAAAAAATTTATCTGTAAGAGTTAACATTCACTGCATTCTCGCGGCCATTCCGCCAACCGTCGGACGAGGCGGGACGCCTTATTGGATGCAAAAACAAAGCTTACTATGGAAATCACGCAGTTAAAAATCAGAAGGAATTGATGTAGAATCTGAGGGTGCTCGACACAGTGTAAACTGCGAGCGAAGTGTAGTTCTCGCCAAGGGCTTTCAGAAGTGCAAAGAGCTCGATCAGTACCATTGGAAATCCTTACCTAAAAGCACTTTTCAAATGAATACTGAAAAACATAAAAAGATAACTCGACCTTATTTTATATATGGTGTTGGGGGCTAACTGACCCACTAGTCATTGTTAAAGGCTAAGGCACATATTAGGTGCTAAGGTATTAATAAGTTCGAGATAGTTCGTCCTGGCAATCGGCGTGTAACTTTATTCTTACAAATATGGTTCGCTGGGGTACATCAATATTTCCTTACAGGGTTTCACGTATATAGGACTGTATGAACAAGATGCCTCAATCTATACTGATATCGCCGTGGGATATGCGCCACTGTCTTCATTTTTGGCATTATCGCCGGTGGAGTGGGGGCACTTTTGGACCGCAATGCTAGCGCTCGGTCCACCTTGTTTAGGCTCCGATGCGGAACTTTGTAACTTGACGGAGTCAGCACTAGAAAATAAGGTCTCGGAGAATGAGCCGTTCGTTTTGGGAAGGTACCTGTCTCAAAATCACTGCAGTCCAAATTAGATGTGGTCATGTCAATCCACGGGTTCCGATTTTCAAATTGTGTTACTGGTCGTTGCACATGCAGTTGAGTCAACAACCGTCTTTGGCGTCAATAAGAGTACGTTTCGTCTTAAAGACGAATATCAAGTTCTCCGCATGATGCATTGTAGGCGATTGATTGCATTAATTATATAATTTGGTTAAAAAAGAGATTGGTGGGTGGACGCTCACAGATTGGTTACGGGACTTAGACGTTCCGTTCTGCATTGGAGCTTACTCTCGAGCTCCGTCAGCAACCTCACAACGGCTAGTATTGTAAACAGGAGGGCATTTTCCAGTTTCGAGCCCCGGGTGATGCACCATCTGGGGTTAAGTATGACTGGCAGATAACGGTTAATAAACCAGAAATTACAATTCCAGTCTCCCTTGTCTTTGTCAGTAACGTTCTTCTGCTTTTAACGAAAAAAATATTTCACGATTTGTGTTCTGTACAAATTACAAAATGACACTTCGTTCATTTAGAGTGCAACCAGCGAAATTTAAAAAAATATAGACCAAATTTCAGAAAACGATTCGGTGCAGTTTTAAGTAAAATCGTACAGTGTTCCTTCATCCGCACTAGAGCCATTTTTAAATATACAGTGAAAAAATCTATAACGCTGTGACGAGGCTTAAATTGTATTTTCTTCAAATTTCAAAGTATGCATTAAAAGGATACTCTCTGAGGTTAAAAAGTGCAAAGTAAACACTTGATACAAATCAGAGCCTAGAAAATGAAGTTCACAAAAACACATGAAACATTTGCACAGTCTCTAGGTAAGTGAGACAAGGAAGTACTTGAAGAGTGCCGCAGATGAGCATGGTTAATTTGTCAGCTTTCAGCATTTTGATATTCTGAGTCATCTTTTAGCGCAGTGCATCAAGAAACTGTCGGCCTTTTTCGGACGGGTGAACTCAAGCGATGTGAGTTTTATCACATCAAGGGTAGCCATGGCCATTTGAAAAAGATGGTCATGCCCCTTGTCTGCCAGTTGATTTTCGTGGATGTTTGCGGAGGCAAATTTTCCCGTTTTTACGGTATCACAGACATCGCACGGGATCTTGAAGACGACTTCTTTCTTATAAAGATAGCCAACCCTATCTTCAGTGTGCATAGGAAGTGTGTGTGCGTAAAGTAGTCGTCGGTTTGTGCACCACATTTATGGTATTTCCGCAAGTGTCTTACAATGAGTTCAGACATTCTATTTAGAAGGAAGGATTTGTAATATATTTTATGGGCACCTGAGTGGAACTATCTAGTTCAGTGGAGTTCCGACATTCCACAATATCCGACATCACAGGCATCACACGGGATCTTTTATACGAACTCTTCCTTACTTAGATAGCCAACCTTATCTTCCGTGTGCACAGGGTGTGTGTGCGTACAGTAGTCGTCGGTTTGTGCACCACATTTATGGTATTTCCGCAAGTGTCTTTCAAAGAGTTCAGCCATTCCTTTATGCACCTGTTTGGCATTACATATTTTCCTTTCTTTAAGCTCTTGTTGTTTCATTAATCGGCTTACAAAACTCTCGTGTAACCATTTAAGGAAAATTATTCAAACAAATAAGTTAGCTGGATTCGGTAGCTTTCTTCGTCAGAGCAATGCGTTGTTGCTCGATGTAGCAAGGTGTTGAGACTACTTCTCTTGTGAGAGTTGTTCTCATAGTGTAGAATCCCTTCCAAATATGTTTATTTGTGGTTAATAGATGTGCATAATGTTCTGTTGATCTTTCGCTGTGCAAGAACATCAGTAAATGGGAGTTCCTTGTCAGTCTCCTTTTGGAAAGTGACTTTTATTCCCAGATTGGTTGAGTTGACAGCTTTGTGAAAACAATCTTAAAATACGTTTACGAAACCAACATGTAGATGAAAAATCCCCCAAGACAAAAAAGGAATTAAGAGTTTCGGAACACAAACATAAACATCAACAAACTAATCAAAAACCAAAGATTGTGCGCTGGCGTCCACTTTTAGATGACAAAGAATGAAGCTCGCATCAAGCATAAAGCAGCTAGCATCGATGGAGCCGAATATGACAGAGTTAGTATATAAGCCAAATTGGAGGGAAACGGTTTGAAGTCTATAATAACCGCAGATAGACAAATATATATCACTCTAAAAAAATGAGATAACGGTATGCCATAAAGCCATTACTCAGGCTTAACATCCTCGCCACTATCCATCACGAACTTTCGGAATGAACAATGTTTAGTACACAGTCGATGTAACAACTATCAAACCATGAACTTTAAAGGCTGCATTAAAAAACTGAGACCATCTTTTGTACTCTGTCCTTGTTTTCATATTTGATAGCAGCCGGCACCTAAGAGCACTCACAAACCTGACGTGAGCTTTACCACTCTGAACATAAGTCCAGTTTCGCTGTTCCAAAGTTATCACCAACTCGGAATTCGATTAACTCTCTGGTTAGCGTTGGATTTGTAACTCACAGTGAATCAGCTTTATTGCATTAAGTGCTTCAAATTTAGTGCATGCCAAACCTTTGTCGTAGAAAAGAGCTAAGATGATTGAACCTATAATGAGTGAGAGTTTTCGGCGGAACAGTTTAAACCCAAAGGACCAGTCACATTGACTGGTCTGTGAAAAATTACCAACATTTGCAAATCAGGGGTGCTGCACATTCTGAAAGTCTGTCGATGTAAACGCTGCCCACTTATTGCGATGCACAAAAATGTTTCGAGTGCGTACTGGTTTTGTTACTCTGTAGCCCCCATAGGTAGTACGATGATGCAACGAGTGGTGAGTAAGGCTATTTCTAAATAAGGACGAAAAAATTGGGACGAGTGGACGTAGAAGAAATTAAAAAAAGTTATGTGTGCGGAGGAAACTATTAGGATCAACAGTCATAACACCTCACGAGCACTACTGGAGTAGTGCTTCGTAATGCGGACGATTTGAATGAATAACATCAAAAGGAAACCCCAACTTAACCTTTGGTCTTAGTGAGCTTGTTTTGACCGTAAGATACTGTTCAAATAAAAATTTAACTTGTACAGGGGTTCAGTATACCAAACACTGTACATTGTGCAGTGTCTTAAGCATGGTACAACGTCAGCTAGCACCACGCAGCTACCGAGATACTTTCAGAATTTAAAAGATGCCTTGGTGAGCATACGCGCTGCTTTCGATAACTTCTCTTCAGGCCAGTATAGCTATAGGGAAACGTTGGAACGCAGTAGAAATTTAAAACATGAAATCGATACTGTTCATCTGTTTGTGTGGGTTATCCGAGAAATATGCATAGGGGGAGGAGTATAAGAGACAGTGTGATAGGTGGCGATAAGTGTTTGGTAGAGCCGTTCTATGAGAAGGGCGAGGACAGCGATGGCGCGGTGGATGCATGCAGTTAAGCGGATGTTGGCCAAGCTAAGCGCTGAGCTTGTACGAGGTTCTTTTGTACGCACAAGACCGGCTTCATCAACCTAATGGCAGTCGCTTCTGCTGCTGCTAGTAGACGCTGACCCAGTGGCTTGGGTAGTTTGGTGGGACCTTCTAAATTGCACGGAAAGGTTCGCTTAGGTCCACACTATGCCCGGTGTCAACAAGATGTGCAAGGATGGCGCTTTTTATGCTCTTGGCTTCCCCTTTGCTCAGCCATGTTGGGATGTTTTCTTTTATTCTTTTGGATAAGCGCCGACTCGTGCGACCAATATAACCTGCTCCACAGGAGCAAGTAAATGAGTAAATGCACATGGATGTGGTCTGAGCCGGCAACCCATCCTTGCCTTCCCCTCGTAAGAGGGTTGGTTGAGAACACTATCTGAAGTTCCGCTGCTAGGAACGTTTGTGTAACGGCTTGGTTAAGGCGTATTTTCAGGAGTTCACTAGCCGCATCCCAACGTTTCCCTATAACTGTACTGGCCTGAAGAGAAGTTGTCGAATGTAGCGCGTATGCTCGCCAAGTCATCTTTTGAATCTTTTAATGGGAATTTTTACAACCTTCGAATTTATTGAAAACGTCAAAGACCTTAACTTAAACGGCACGAGGATGCTATCTTTGGATGTCTCATCACTTTTTACAAAAGTCCCTGTCACTGAGACAATCGATTACCTCTGTGAATTCCTATTGAACAGTGAGCAAGATACACGAATACCGACAAATGCACTAAAACAATTCTGACTACGATGCACGTTAAATGTGCAGTTCATTTTTGACAACCAGCAAAACAGACAAATGGACGGCATTGCTATGGGCTCGCCACTTACACCTCTTCTAGCCAATGTCTTTATGGGCAAGCTGGAAAAATTTCAGCTTAGCGGACAGATCAATAAGCTAAGACACTACGGCCGATACGTCGACGACATCTTTGCAATCGTCCCAGAAGAAACAACTCTAGACGAACTCTTAAACACTGTAAACCAAGCTCATCCGTCGATCAAATTCACGTTGGAGATGGAAAAGAGCAGGTTCACTCGTTTTCTTAGATGTCCTTCTGAACAGAAGACCTGAAGGCAGCATCCAAAGGAGCGTTTATCGAAATAAAACCTGGTTTGGGCAATATACGAACTTTGGAAGCTTTGTACCTCTCCAACAGAAACGCAGTCTAGTCCGTTGCTTAGCGCAAAGGGCTAGAAAAATTTTGATCGGCAGATAGTATCGAGGAGGAGCTTGGGAAGATCCAGAACCTACTCCAAGAGAATGGATACCCTGATCGGTTTATTACAAAGCATCTTGTCACAAGACCGGTGAAACCTGCCAAGGTTACTGTGGAAAAGAAAACTATCTTCCTCAAAGTGTCCTTTCAAGGGGATGCGGTAAGTGAACTCCTGAAAAGACACCTAAACCAAGCCGTTACACAAACGTTCCCAGCAGCGAAACGTCCGATAGTGATCTCAACCAACCCTCTTTTGCGAGGCGAAGGTAATGATAGGTTGTCGGCTCAGACCGCCTCCATGTGCAGTTACCTATTTACTTGCTCCTGTGGAGCAGGTTAAATTGGTCGCACGAGTCGGTGCCTATCCAAAAGAAGAAGAGAACACCTCTCAGCATGGCTGAATAAAGGGAAGTCAAGAGCGTAAAAAGTGCCATCCTTGCACATCATGTTGACACCGGACATAGTGTGGACCCCAGCGAAGCTTTCAATGTAATTTATAAGGTCCACAAAACTACCCCAAGCCACTGGGTCAACGTCTACTAGCAGCAGCAGAAGCGACTGCCATTCGGTTCAAGAAGCCGGTCTTGTGCGCACAAAAGAACCTCGGACATGCTCCGCGATTAGCTTGGCCAACGGCCGCCTTACTGCATGCATTCTCCCGCGCCATCTCTGTCCTCCCCCTTCCCCTGGAAATGGTCTACCAAACCATCACTGCCGCTTATCATACTGTTTCTTATCATCTCCCTATGCACACCTCTCAGAAAACCCACACAAACGGACGAATATTATCAATTTCATGTTTTAAATTTCTACTACGTTCCAACGTTTCCCTATAACTGTACTGGTCTGATGAGAAGTTATCGAAAGCAACGCGTATGCTCGCCAAGTCGTCTTTAGAATTTATTGCTTTTAAATTTCCTCAGAACGAAATCCATAAATTGCAGAATATCAGTCTTTTTTTCAGGCTTATAGGCATAGACTGCTGTGAGTATGGTTTCAACTGTAACCCCTAAATATTCTACTGGCTGCCTGTTGACAGTTTGATGAATATTACGTGGTAATCTTGCTATGGCTGAGAGAAGTCGGCTCAAATATTCATATCAAATTTCAGTCTATGCCTATACGTCTTCAAATAAACTGATTTGCTCAAAGTTAGTGATTCATTTCTGAGGAAAGTAAAAAACCGTAGCGCAGTAAAAATGTGGCACAAGAGTTGGCAAACAGGGTCCGAATAAAAAACAAAAGAACCCGCTACCACAGTCTGTTTTTTTTACCATACTCAGTGACCGCTTACATCTTTTAGTCCCTGCGAACGCGAGGCCAGGATAGGCAATCTGATCGTAAGCACATTTTCCGCTGTTACACATGACAGCCACATTCGAAGTCGAAGTGATATCCGGCTAGAGCCTAATTACCGTTTTGTGTGACTGAGGTTAGTCGCATGAGGTGTTTAACTTTGCATTACACGAAACCCTGAGAAACGAACTCGAATCAGTAGGCCTGGAATAGGTTTTCACTAAAACACCAATGACTAGTCCGCGAAAAATTTAAATATTCACAGATCACAGCTATGCGTGGAGATTATGATGGTTCGTTGTCAAAAGCTGATGAATAAGAAAGCTCAAAATGAAGAAGAAGAAATGATAAATTTAAATATATATATATATGATAGTGTGTGGCTCACCGATCTGCTTAAGGAACATTTATGTTCCGTTGTGCCCTGGAACTCAGACTAGAGTACTCACAAGCAGTCGCATAGCGACGTGTAGCATATGTTGATAATGTGGAACCGACAAAGACAAGGGGAGACCGGAATGGCCATTTCTGGCTTATTAGCCGTCATCAGCCAGTCATACCCAATCCCAAGTGTGGAACACCTTGTCTTTGTCGGTTCCACATTATCAACATATGCTACGTCGCTATGCATTTGTGATACTCTATCTGAGTTCCAAGGGCTAACGAAATATAAATGTTCCTTAAGCAGATCGGTGAGCCATACTATCATCATATTCCCGATCGCAACCGACAAAGCAACGAGCCCGTGGCTCAATGGTAGAGCGTTCGACTCAAATAAAAAAGGTCGCGGGTTCGAATCCCAGGTGTATCACACTTGGGATTGGGTATGACTGGCTGATGACGGCTAATAAGCCAGAAATGACCATTCCGGTCTCCCTTGTCTTTGTCGGTTCCACATTATCAACATATATATATGAGTCCGAAGCAGTAATTAGTACTGCATGATTGTTGTGACTTCACGAGGTAGACAATTACTCACATAGTGCCAAAAAAATCGATGTATTCCAGTGGCTCCAAATTAGCAAGGATACACAAAAACCGGAGTTTAGAGTTCAGAAAATACATACTTAGTTTTTTAGTTAATTTGAGGTAGGCTGACGGCGTATCCAGTTAAAAAGCTTTTAAGTTTACCGACGTAATAAATGCTGTAGGCCATAAAAGACAATCATCTCTGAAACCTGAAGAACCCCGTAATTGAACAGGTTATTTTTAGCAAAATATAAAACTGGAGCATTTGATGGGCATCTTTGTTCTTCCTTGCTCACTTTCATTGCATAAGCAGAAACTCTCACCTTCTTTAACTACTTGGTTGTTCTCCTTGAATCTCTCCATTCGGATGTGGCTAGACAGAATCAGGCTGGAGAGTTGTGTATGGGAGGTGACTTCCTACAAGCCAATACGTTCACGACACACTTCGAAAGTACTGCTTTCGCCTTCTTGATTTACGAAACGCCATGCCATCTGCGAATATCATGCTCTTGTTCATGAAGCAATATCAGAATGGAAGAATAAAAAAATTGGATCATCAGAAATCAGATGACAAAAAGGTTTTCATACAATAGGTAAAACGTTAGAATAACCGTTTGATTATAAATTATTTCGGGGTTTCTCACGATATATTCAAAAACAAAAGAAACGTGCGGGTTCATTGAAATAAATTAGTAACTGTGATTAACTTTCAGGTGGCTAAGATTATCAGCTAAATGTCTATCAACACATTTTTTAAGGTTGGCCTCATAATGCATGAGAACGACAGTTCGACCGTCGTCGTCCGACGATGTTCCCCGTATGCTCAACAGAAGGGTGTTGCAGGGACGGTGACTTGCGCGTGGATTAGTTTTAAGTGATAGTAGCCTTGCACTTTAGCTACCGCACTGTCTCCTCCTGCCCGAACTTAGCCCGGTGTCATGACAGAGTCAAGAAGACCGGAGGCGGGAGGGGGCGCAGGTGGCTAACGCAGTCGGAGCTGCCCCTGGGCATGCCACCACACCTGAATCGGATCGCACGGAGTGAAAGTGCTATAAAGGCCACATAAAGAAGGAGCCATTGCAGCCGACTCTCAGTCCGACATCAGCAACTTCACACAAAACACACATTGGGCTGACCACGTTGTCCGAGTATTTCCGTCAGTTGGCAACATTCTAAGACACGGCTTTTGGCGCAACGTGATAGTTTCAGGTGCGTCAGCTTGTTTATAGTGGGGAACATGCGCTGAACTGCCGACCTCACTCTTTGCCCCACCCTCACAATCAGACCACTGTCCAAACGACTCAGTTGTCTGATGTGGAAGTGGGCGCAGCTGCTGGTGACGTCATCTACGTGTACTAATTTCACGACCTGGCCCCGCAAACACAAGCACCAGGATTTGACACAAAGGGGGTTGAACGGTTCACAGCTTAAATATGGAAGATAGCTAGACGCCATGTTAAGAAGGAGCCAACGCAACCCGACTCTCAGACCATCAGTAAGCCACTCCACACAACACACATTTTACTGACTGACTGTAATTGTCCGTTGGTAACCTTCAAACGCGCGGAACGTATCACATCGTGATATTCTGGAGCTTAGATCACACATGCAATAGAGGAGTCACATGGAGAAAAATCCGAGGATCATACTTGCCTTTTAATCAGCTATGTAGACTGAGAGCATGTTTTTTGGTGGTGCTGCGTGTGGTCATGTGAGGTGTAGTGGCTGATGAGGAGAGATGTAGTGTTGGGGTACAGCTGGCGGTGTTCTACCGCAGGTTTTCAAGGAGACGCATGTGTTCTTATAGACCCATGCGGTGTGTGAATGGGCGTGGGTAGTGTGGAAAGATGAGTCGGGTGCAGCGGGTGTATGTTGGTGCTCTTGGAACTAGTAAGCGGTCTCTGTGCAATGAATTCGCAAGTGACCGACCAGGCCGACCTGTGAGGTTAATATGAGATCGCAATGAGGACAGGCTAGTACCAAGTCCCCATGACTGGTACCAGAGGCGGTGGTGGTGTTGGAGATAGCAGGTTGCAGGAAGTCGAGGTGGCTACTGAGGTGGTGGGAGTGGGGCAAGTGGTTTTCGGCACCGTGATCGACGCAAGAAGTGGAGGAAGGAGGATGGCGTCAGTGATCATGGATGGCGGGGCATCAATGAAGTTGTTATCAGTAATTGGGGTGGTCATCGCTGTAGAGTCTAAGGCAGGTGTGGCAGAGGTTGATGTTGTGGGATTGTTGTTGCATCGAGTTCAATGATGCCCTACCAGGCCGATTCGCGCGGAATGTGCGGCGACCCGGTTGGCCTCAAAGATTGCTGAACCAGTCCTCACGGATCTTCTCTGCCGGTCTATCCTGAGGGAGGTCCTCCCAGGCCACCAGGCTGATTTGCAGTTGATTCTAACATATCTTCAGTTTCCTTGTAGCGTCGTTTTTGACCTCCCTGTCGGCGAGCCCCGGTAGCAACATCTCCGTAGAGAAGTCATTTAAGTTGTCCATTCTAACCAGGTGGCCACTCAATCGTAGTTGCACTTGCCTCAGCATAGCGTGGATAATTAGGATTCAAATGAACTCCAGGAATTCCGTGTCTAGGATCCTGTGTTGTCATCGCAGCTTCAATATTCTGCAGAGGCAACTGAGCTGGAAGTGTTTCAGCTTCCTGGCTTGGTTAAAGTAGACGGTCCAGGTTTCTGCTCCATAAAGATGTTTCGGCAAGACGACGGCCTTGTTCATCTTCAGTTTGGTGTTCAGGTGAATACCGCGCCGGTTCCACACGAAGACCTGCAGTCGGCCGAAAGCCTGTATGTCTTTAGAGATCCGTTAAACAACCTCGTCATCGATTCTCGTGTTGCGTGATAGCGTGCTTCTCAGATACGCAAAGGTTTTCACATTTTTAAGCTGAGCGCCGTTGACATTGATTTGGGGAGCATTGTATTTCGCGCTGGGTGGCGGCTGGTGCACGAAAACCGTTTTGGCTGTACTGATTGTTTATCCAAAATTCGCACAGCCTGCGGCGAAGAGGTCCATGCTCCTTTGCATGTCCTCCTTCACCACGGTGTTAGGGCACAGTCATCCACCAGGAGCAAGGCATGGACTCTAGCCATAGACACGCGCGTTGTGGCTTGCATACGCCGACTGTTGAGAAGGTGCCCGTCAGTTCTGTAGGCGATGCGGATCCCAGGCTGTTCAGCACGGTAGGCGTCCATCAGCATAGCAGAGAGCATGAGACTGAACAGGGTGGGAGCCAATACGCTGCCCTGCTTCACTCCGTTGCCCACTGCGAATGCTTCGGATACCGTGACGTTGTCAGTGACGCGCACCGTCATCCCGTCATGAAGCTGACGCACCATGTGCGTGAACCGCTCAGGACAGCCGAATTTGTGCATGACTTTCCACAGTCCGTAGCGATTCAGCGAGGTAAAGGCTTTCGTCAGATCCAAAAAGGTAGTGTAAAGGTGGGTTCACATCTCCTGCCGCTTCTATTGTAGCTGGCGGGTGGCACAGATCATGTCGGTTATTACGTGATGTCATGGGAAGCCACATTGGCTTTCCGGGAGTAGTCCCACTTCTTGGTAACCGTTCAGACGATTGAGGAGGATACGGGCGAAAGCTTCCCGGCGATTTTGAGTAACTTTATGCCTCTGGGGTTATGACAGAGTTGCCGATTCCACTTTCGCTTGTAGAGATGGACAGTGGTTGCGTCATTGAAATCATGAGGAACTTGTCCTTGGTGCAACATCTTAAGGAAGAGTTTTGTTAGTTCTGCCATCAGCCGGGGCCCACCGTGCTTGTAGACCTCCGTTGGGATTGCGTCGGATCCCGGGGCTTTACGGCTGGAAATCTGCTGCAGGGCCAGGATGGTTTCCGGTAGGAAAGGCTATAGATCCAGTTCATTGTTCGTGCCCACTTGAGCGATTTGGTCAATGGCAGCATCGAAGATGGCTGATAGCAATTAAGGAAACTTCTAAAGTGCTTGGCCTAGTGCTTAAGAATTTGCAATTTCTCTGTCAGCAGTGTTGTGCCGTCCGAGCCGAGCAGCGCTGAGGCCCCCTTGATGCAGGAGCCGTAGATAGCCTTTATGGCTTTAAAAATGTTTTTCATTTCATTGCGGTCCGCATAGCCCTGGATTTCATCAGCCTTTCAGACCATCCAGGCGTCCTGCATCCCACGCAGATGTTGCTGTACAAAGGCGGCGGCATCTTAAGAAGACTGTTTTGGTGGCGTCAGTCCGAAGGTCCAGGTAGGTCCCTTCTTCGCCGCGAGTAAGTTGTTGATGTCAGCGTCATTTGTCGTCCAACCAGTCCCGTTGTTACCGGCGTGCGCGTCCGAGTACTTCGAGGTCGAGGTCCTGGATGACGTTCGGCAGTTGAAAACATCATGTCTCCATAAATGATATATGTGCACTTTTGTGTACCTCTCGACCAAATTTAATAGTCCAGTGTTTCAACCGAAGCATGTAGCCCACAACGAAAATGGTCGCCAGATTCCATTACGCACTTTTCCGTACCTCGAATACACTCAGCTTCTCAACCAAGCACAGTCAAAGCGAAGTCGAAAAGATTGAACTTCGAACACTCAGCTGATGGTGCGTGCAGGACGGTGAACTACGAATAACCTAATGTAAAGAAAAGCTGACTTGTACTGCCACTACTGCATTTCCCTCCTCATTCACTCCTCTCCTCTTGGCTCTGATGGCAAAACCGAACCTAAAATATCGGAGATGGTACTATGCGCAGAAAGGTAGCTCGTCTACGAGCTCCTTTAACAACATGCCCCTAACAAATGGAACAGGTTACCCCATAATCAAGAAGTGGTGGACGCAAACTCTATCTGCGTGTGCGTGCCATATAGTCAGAGTAAGTTGGAGCCACTGCGATCAACTCTCCATATCGAGGGAACAGAGTTACCCAGGCGGTCAGTGACACTATAAACCACTATTTTGAGCAAGTTGTGAGTTTCAGATGGCATCGGATTTGTATAGTGAGGATGCGTCTTATGGACGTAGTCCTGGTGTTTAGCCATTTCATTCAATGGTGGACCGTGAGAGCCGGTCTGCCACCTGATGTTGGGGTTAGGTGAAATAAGGTGGCGTTTCTTAAGCCTCTGCCCTCGCGTGCAATCACACCAGCCACCGCGTGGCATTGTTATCGGATGCGCGAACCCTAGTTAGCCAGTTGTGTGAGCAACTTCAGCCCTCGCGGGTAAAGCCTAGATGTCAATCTAACGGTCAACCACGGTGAAAAGGTAATTCAATTGGCCTAAGCAAATCATGACCTCTCTAACAGCCAACATTTGGCTAAACCAGTTAAAAGCATCAACAGAAAAGGTAGCAGCGATTAAAATATGGTTGAGGAGGAGAAGAATGTAGACCGCCATGTAGTAATCAAACTTATGCAAATACATAAGCCGGTGTACATATTGTGATTTTGTAAAACGCTATTTTATAAAGTCTGTGAAAATGATAAAATCAATTGTGTACAGCATCTGAGATGTCTTGTGACTCAACAGGGGTCTGCAGCCTGCCATATAAAAAAAACCGCCTACAGTTCTAAGAAAATAACGCAAACGAATTAAAAATGATATGCAGGTATATTAGACTATTGAAAAAGCAGGGACAGTCAGGTGAAAGTTATAACCCATAATGTGATCCCAATTTATGAACGGCGGTATCCACTTTGGTGAGCAAAATGTTGCTTATCAAGTAAACTGTAAATTTCCTGACATCCATAAGAATATTGCCATTCTGGTTATACTATCAGGCGCTAGACTCTTAACTGCGCTTTGTAAACGCTGAAACGTAAACAGTGAGCAGATATAGTTGGCTGCTGCATTCATAAGCTAGACACCCATCCCCACCTGCTACCGGTAACCTTTAGTTATTTGAATTTGAGAAGCACGAAATGTAGGCCCGGGCTATTCCTAGCCCAGAAAAACCATCCACCTTCTCAAAAAAGGAAAGCCACAGGGTCGGAAAATACCGAAAAATAGGTTATCTTCAGCGGATACAAGCGCTGGAATGCATATGGAAATCTGGTTGTGCTACCCACATATAGACGAAAAAGCTCCCTAGACGAGGAATTTCTAAAAACCAACAAAAACGTTGAATAAGTCCTTGAAAACCAAGGTTTGTTACAGAAATCTCGAGTGGACGTTTTTTCTAGATACCATACAACAACAAAAGCCTCAAGCAAAGCGGAACTGGTATTGCCCGAGCAGATGTTAAGGCAGAATCACTACGTCAGTTACATTGGAGCGAACTAATTGGCCGACTATAATAGACCCAGATTGACGAAAAATAAGTCAGTCCTATCGACTGGTTTGCAACACAATGTTACTCACGGCATCTGATAGATTTCCACAATGTGAAGCTTTGTTCCTATATGAGTTGCTAACTCATTGGTATTCCTCAGATCTTTCGTGACTGTTCAGCCATTGTAACTGGATAGCTTCATCAGGTAGCCATACAGTGCGAAATGTGGTGAGTTCGACTATTTAAGGAAAGTTAAAGGCAACTTGGGACGAGTGGAAATGTTATAAATGAACACAAAGGGTACTGAGGCAAATATTACGTACCATTAGCATAATATGTCCTGCTTAGACTAACAACAATGGCTGCTGTGTTTTCACACTCAGCTGAGAGCACTGACAAAACACAAACGGAAAGTTTACCACTTTGAGCAGCATTCAGATTAATATCCGACTTGCAACTAATTGTTATTCTGGGTAACTCTGGTAAATTTCAGCACGTTTGCTATTTTGCCCGTCACAAATTTCTCAGCAAAGAGTAGATCTCGAAGCAGTATATGTGGAATGGGTGATGGTTTCAACGGGAACTTTCAAAAGTAAAAGAACAACTACAGCGACTGATCTGCAGAAAAAGATTTATTCTCGCAGATCACGGACATGCGATTAAATGATGAGGGCTCATTTTGAAAATTAAAAAGTAGAGGAAACATCCGAGTTAACAGCAGCAAAAGACTAACCCCGCTTTACATTCAAACTCTCCTAAGAACAACTAAATTTCTTCCGCCACAAGAGGCAGACGTTTACTCGAATGTCGTTTAGGAACAAAATTCAGGTTGCACCGTGGTTGACTAATTTGAAGGATATCGAAACCAGATGAAATACAATGTTTCGAGGCTACTTGCCACTGAATTGCCTTCTTTGAGGTAGGCCGACTGTGTATTCAGTTAAAAGAAGTCAATGTGAATGTTGTAGAATGCGGACGACTTTCATTACAGACCATTCGAACAACCTGGTAATTTGATAGACTCAAGTTAACAAGCTTTAAAACGCAAGCACTTGTGCGTTTCCTTAAAAGACAAATCTCCACAGACGAAAAATGGTTAACAGTTTCTGAATACCAACTGGAATTCTGACCAAGTCTTTAAAACCAAAGGTTTTGGTAGAAATCTTGAGCTGACATCCGCCACTAACTGTTTACAGCAAACTGCATCAAGACAAACCAATTCGCCTCGAATGAGCTGAATGGAAGGCCAATTCAGTGTGTCAGTTAGATAGGAGCAAAAGGGAAGACACAAAGATTCCACCTGAACGTAAAATATAGACATCCTACTTGTAGATTGCAAAAGGCTCTCGACGAACTAGGGCAAGAAATATCCCAAATCATAAAGAAAGGTTGGTTTACTCCTTAAAAACTGAAATATTTTAACAGAAATCTTCGCCTGAAGCCTGCTTGTAAATGTCAAAGCAGAAGCACATCCGAATTTAAAGTAATATCACGTTACCACTGAATTGCTGTTCTGGGTGATCTTACTTATTGACTGCCATTCTATGAAATGATAATCTTACCTCATTTAACTAGTTGGTGATTTTTCTTGCATCTCTCCAGTCGCTTGATGATAGACGGAGATGCGATGGTAGATATGTTGAAGGCAGGCGACCGGCCATCAATCAATATATTTACGACACCATGTTTCTCCCATAATGCTGGCATCTCCTCGAGTTTCGAAACACCGTCTTATCTATGACGTCATTTCTGAAGGGAAGAAGATGACTGTACCAATAATATACGGCTGCAGTTAATTTGACTGTCAGTTTAAAACCATTAAAAGTCAAACTTTTGGTAAAACAATTGCTATCAAAGATGGAACTTTCGAATTCAAAAACCAAATAAATAGAGATCTTTTGTCAATTTTGGAATTTGGAGAAAATATTTCAGTGGTTCGTTTCGTTCGCCTATTTCATTTCAAAACGTTTACGTGATTTCTCGTACTTCTGAAGATATGCTTTGGAACAGCAACCTGGAACCCTAAACATATGTTCTATTTTTCGGTTTATATCGATCTATGTTCAACGTAAAGGAAAAGATCAGCAGGAACGAAATTTACTCATTAATAAAATTTTGCAGTGCGCTTAATAGTTTCGCCACCAGACTTCCAAGACTTAATGGCGGGTTAGTGAAGGTGACCAGTGATAGGAGACTTCACGGACATAACCTGGCCACATCAAGGCCACATGACAGTAAAACGTGCATACGCGCTTATTCTTTTATTTTTATTCATCCGCCAATTGACGTAGCAGGTCGATTTAGGGGCTGACGACCTTGTACGAAAATCGACCATGGAAGCAGCGAGCCCCCCATCCATGGGACAGCGCCTGTGCGCCGGATCTTTTCGACAAGTTCAGTCCACTTCGAAGTTGTGGTACGTGAAGGGTAAATGAACTGACGAATGGAGCATCAGACGTTTTTATTGGGGAAGGACGGTGCTGCATAGTAAACCTAACCTGTCTCACATAGTATAAGAGCCACTTCTGACGAAAATATGAAAATGGGGCTTCTTTTCCCTCATGCAGATTTAAATCTTTTGGTTGTATCATTTTAAATTCTGCGAAGAAGTTCATTTTCACCAAGATAAAAATATCGACATATTAGTTAAGATCATAGGTGTTGCATGTGTCACTTATCGCACGTGCAGTTGATTATGGCTGATTAGTACCCTCTAGGTAAAACATTCAGGATCAACAAAACGCCATGTCAATTGTTCGGAGCAAGCGGACGTATCGGTGTTATGCAACAAGACTTTAGTACAGATAGCAGAAATTGAAGTTCCACCTGCAGCCCAATGAGTCTGTTAACAACCGACGGTAAAGGTGAATTCTGTTCTGCTAAAGTCAGTCTACTTACCACACACGCACCACTCAGGTTTAACGACGAGTTGGACAAACACACTCAGAGTGAAAAGTGTTAATATGGCCTCCCGACAGGACACTGGATAATGCATACAGGTGGGCTATGCGTCAATTTAGAGGAAGAGCCAATATTCCCGTAATACTGTAAGTAACCTTCCATCTAAATGTAACTCTCAAATCTTACCCTAACTATAACTCTAACCACAAACCTGGCCCTAAACCTAACCATTGTTTCTCTAGAATGTAGTATCAAGTACCCCATATTACGTTGGCTCCTGATCCCTCGTCTGGCTCTTTGGCCATATACGCAAACTGTAACATACTCGGTCAAAAGACTAAAACTGATGAAAATCTATGCATGTGTATAATTCGTATTAAGGATAAACGGTCCCCAGAATTCAGTGTAAAATTTTCTGTAATCCCACTTAATCCCATACATTTTATTAACACATGACGACCCAACGCAGTTCTGGGCTATTGGCGTAGATGAGATCAAATACGACTTGCGCGTAGGGACCCTCTTAGCAACGTTGCGTTTAATAAACAAATGCGTGTCAACTGTCACTAAAAAGAATCCCCAGGTAGAAGCAGACACGCTGAAAATGTTGTAAGAAAGCCGTTTTACAGAGGGCGCCATCTGACTTTTCCAAAACAACTTGTCTTACTGTTTCGTGCGTCAAAACCATCAGTGAATAATTTGCCTACTTATAAATTATCACTCATGACACTAACATCAATTCTCAATCATCAATCAATTAGTTAAAATGCCATATTACTGCAAATGATTCCGCTTTCGCATAACCACTTATAACTCGAAAACCGGGTGTTCTCTCAATATTTGCACGAGAAGACAAGTATATGGTAGTCAGCAAGTCTTCTCACAAGGGACGAAACTAACGACTGAAATATTTTCTCCAAATTCCAAAATTGACAAAAGATCTCTATTTATTTGGTTTTTGAATTCGAAAGTTCCATCTTTGATAGCAATATTTTTACCAAAAGTTTGACTTTTAATGGTTTTAAACTGACAGTCAAATTAAACTGCAGCCGTACATTATTGGTACAGTCATATTCTTCCCTTCCGAAATGACGTCATAGATAAGACGGTGTTTCGAAACTCGAGGAGATGCCAGCATGATGGGAGAAACATGGTGTCCTGAATATAGTGGTTGATGGCCGGTCGCCTGCCTTCAACCTATCTGCCATCGCATCTCCGTCTATCCTCAAGCGACTGGAGAGATGCAAGAAAAATCACCAACTAGTTAAATGAGGTAAGATTATCATTTCATAGAATGGCAGTCAAAAAGGATAAACAAAGAAGTAATATCTTCCAAGGAAACGTATAAATACTCTGCAATAAAGTGAGATCACTCAGAACAGCAATTCAGTGGTAACGTGATATTACTTTGAATTCGGATGTGTTTGTGCTTTGACATTTACAAGCAGGCTTCAGGCGAAGATTTCTGTTAAAATATTTCAGTTTTTAAGGAGTAAACCAACCTTTCTTTATGATTTGGGATATTTCTTGCCCTAGTTCGTCGAGAGCCTTTTGCCATCTACAAGTAGGATGTCTATATTTTACGTTCAGGTGGTATCTTTGTGTCTTCCCTTTTGCTCCTATCTAACTGACACACTGAATTGGCCTTCCATTCAGCTCATTCGAGGCGAATCGGTTTGTCTTGATGCAGTTTGCTGTAAACAGTTAGTGGCGGATGTCAGCTCAAGATTTCTACCAAAACCTTTGGTTTTAAAGACTTGGTCAGAATTCCAGTTGGTATTCAGAAACTGTTAACCATTTTTCGTCTGTGGAGATTTGTCTTTTAAGGAAACGCACAAGTGCTTGCGTTTTAAAGCTTGTTAACTTGAGTCTATCAAATTACAAGGTAGTTCGAATGGTCTGTGATGAAAGTCGTCCGCATTCTACAACATTCACATTGACTTCTTTTAACTGAATACACAGTCGGCCTACCTCAAAGAAGGCAATTCAGTGGCAAGTAGCCCTCGAAACATTGTATTTCATCTGGTTTCGATATCCTTCAAATTAGTCAACCATGGTGCAACCTGAATTTTGTTCCTAAAGACATTCGAGTTAACGTCTGCCTCTTGTGGCTGAAGAAATTTAGTTGTTCTTAGGAGAGTTTGAATGTAAAGCGGGGTTAGTCTTTTGCTGCTGTTAACTCGGATGTTTCCTCTACTTTTTAATTTTCAAAATGAGCCCTCATCATTTAATCGCATGTCCGTGATCGGCGAAAATAAATCTTTTTCAGCAGAGCAGTCGCTGTAGTTGTTCTTTTACTTTTGAACGTTCCCGTTGAAACCATCACCCATTCCACATATAGTGCTTTGAGATCTCCTCTTAGCTGAGAAATTTGTGACGGGCAAAATAGCAAACGTGCTGAAATTTACCAGAGTTACCCAGAATAACAATTAGTTGCAAGTCGGATATTAATCTGAATGCTGCTCAAAGTGGTAAACTTTCGTTTGTGTTTGTCAGTGCTCTCAGCTGAGTGTGAAAACACAGCAGCCATTGTTGTTAGTCTAAGCAGGACATATTATGCTAATGGTACGTAATATTTGCCTCAGTACCCTTTGTGTTCATTTATAACATTTCCACTCGTCCCAAGTTGCCTTTAACTTTCCTTAAATAGTCGAACTCACCACATTTCGCACTGTACGGCTACCTGATGAAGCTATCCAGTTACAATGGCTGAACAGTCACGAAAGATCTGAGGAATACCAATGAGTGAGCAACTCATATAGGAACAAAGCTTCACATTGTGCAAATCTATCAGATGCCGTGAGTAACATTGTGTTGCAAACCAGTCGATAGGGACTGACTTATTTTTCGTCAATCTGGGTATATTATAGTCGGCCAATTAGTTCGCTCCAATGTAACTGACGTAGTGATTCTGCCTTAACATCTGCTCGGGCAATACCAGTTCCGCTTTGCTTGAGGCTTTTGTTGTTGTATGGTATCTAGAAAAAAACGTCCACTCGAGATTTCTGTAACAAACCTTGGTTTTCAAGGACTTATTCAACGTTTTTGTTGGTTTTGAGAAATTCCTCGTCTAGGGAGATTTTTCGTCTATATGTGGGTAGCACAACCAGATTTCCATATGCATTCCAGCGCTTGTATCCGCTGAAGATAACCTAGTTTTCGGTATTTTCGACCCTGTGGCTTTCCTTTTTTGAGAAGTTGGATGGTTTTGCTGGGCTAGGAATAGCTCTGGCCTACATTTTGTGTTTCTCACATTCAAATAACTAAAGGTTACCGGTAGCAGGTGGGGATGGGTGTCTGTCTTATGAATGCAGCAGCCAACTATATCTGCTCACTGTTTACGTTTCAGCGTTTACAAACGCAGTTAAGAGTCTAGCGCCTGATAGTATTACCAGAATGGCAATATTCTTATGGATGTCAGGAAATTTACAGTTTACTTGATAAGCAACATTTTGCTCACCAAAGTGAATACCGCCGTTCATAAATTGGGATCACATTATGGGTGATAACTTTCACCTGACCGTCCGTTTTTTGAATAGTCTACTTTACCTGCATGTAATTTTGAATTTTATTGCGTTTTTTTCTAAGAACTGTAGGCGGTGATTTTATATGGCATGCTGCAGACACCTGTTGAGTCACAAGACATATCAGATGCTGTACACAATTGATTTTATCATTTTCACAGACTTTATAAAATAGCGTTTTACAAAATCACAAAATGTACACCGGCTTATGTATTTGCATGAGTTAGATTACTACATGGCGGTCTACATTCTTCTCCTCCTCAACCATATTTTAATCGCTGTTACCTTTTCTGTTGATGCTTTAACTGGTTTAGCCAAATGTTGGCTGTTAGAGAGGTCATGATTTGCTAGCGCCAATTGAATTACCTTTTCACCGTGGTTGACCGTTAGATTGACATCTAGGCTTTACCCGCGAGGGCTGAAGTTGCTCACACAACTGGCTAACTAGGGTTCGCGCATCCGATAACAATGCCACACGGTGGCTGGTGTGATTGCACGCGAGGGCAGAGGCTTAAGAAACGCCACCTAATTTCACCTAACCCCAACATCAGGTGGCAGACCGGCTCTCACGGTCCACCATTGAATGAAATGGCTAAACACCAGGACTACGTCCATAAGACGCATCCTCACTATACAAATCCGATGCCATCTGAAACTCACAACTTGCTCAAAATAGTGGTTTATAGTGTCACTGACCGCCTGGGTAACTCTGTTCCCTCGATATGGAGAGTTGATCGCAGTGGCTCCAACTTACTCTGACTATATGGCACGCACACGCAGATAGAGTTTGCGTCCACCACTTCTTGATTATGGGGTAACCTGTTCCATTTTGGCAGGGGCATGTAGTTAAAGGAACTCGTAGACGAGCTGCCTACTTGCGCATATTACCATCTCCGATATTTTAGGTTCGGTTTTGCCATCAGAGCCAAGAGGAGAGGAGTGAATGAGGAGGGAATGCAGTAGCGGCAGTACAAGTCAGCTTTTCTTTACATTAGGTTATTCGTAGGTCACTGTCCTTCACACAACATCAGCTGAGCGTCCGAAGTTCAATCTTTCGACTTCGCTTAGACTGTGTTTTGTTGAGAAGCTGAGTGTATTCGAGGTACGGAAAAGTGCGTAATGGTATCTGGCGACCGTTTTCGTTGTGCTACACGCTTCCATGGAATCACCGAACTGTTAATTTTGGTTGACAAAAGGACAACTGCCACACCAGAGCATGAGCACGTATGTCATCACGCATTAATAATTATACCTCTAAACATACAAAAAGTGCATATATTCTCTTCGAATGCTGTAATAAAACAACTTAACAATGGCATGTTTTTCTTAGTAGAAACATGCAAACGGAATATTCGTTTGTTAAGAGTGAAGTTGGCTGTGGACCTGGCCTCGTGCTATTCAGAATTCATTTTACCCAACCTCATCATCATTATGTTTACCACCTTGATCAATCTACTGGCGCACTCAAGTGGAAAAATATAGTGAGGTTGGCTCCAGGAAATCTATCCCCGCGGCACTTCAGTTTTTTTCCTTGAATAAAAATCTGACGCCTTTGAATCTATCATGGTGTGCTAAACCCCATGACTCAGAAGGCTGCAAGTAGATGAGATGACTCAGTCCTACACTAGAGACGGAAATTCAGACTGAAACGTCGCCTTCTTAGTGTGGTCTTTGTGACACAGGCACATGTGAACTCCGTGCGGCCTCCTCTTTCGAAAGGTGATGAGTCGTGTATGGAAGCAGGTCACGTGTGCATTTACGGGCTTCTGCATTTCTTTAAGCCTCTTGCACCTAAAACGCAAATAGGATAGCCGAACGGCTCAGAAAGTGCACTGGAGTATGGGAAATGGACTGGAAATTGCTGGTTTGTGTTGACAGCCTCACCACGGTACTCAGTGAATATTATTCACAAAAAATCTAACGCTCTTTAAAATTATAACGCCACGCTAGAAAGTTGCCAACTAATGGCATAACCGCACCTATCTCAGGACCGTCTTCAATGGCTCCTTCCGAGTAGTCTATAAGGCACTTTAACTGTGTTACGTTTGACTTACCCTTTTCTAGTTAGTGGGAAACCTGGCAAAATTTGCGTGAGCCATTTATGTTTGTCATGCGTTGACAGTTGTTTAGCTTTGTCAATCACGACGTCTGATCCGGATTCCGGTTTTCTTGAGTCTCGAGGGAAGGAGGGAGTGGCGAAAACGCCGCATGCGTAATCGATTTGCACCTACTATGCTTCCAGGCACGAGGTGGATATCCTCCTTCGGGATTGTTCAACTATCAAAATCGTAGGATTTTCTGTTCTATCTGTCTGCAAACGTCAAAAGTTGAGAATATGAAAGCGTTTTTCTGAATTGATACAAGTCGCTCACACCACAAGCTGCTTCTGGACATAAATTAATCGAATTCATCAACAGAAGGGCAGACGACTACTTTAGTTCTTGATGCACAAGTTTATTCTTTCTGATTCAATAGGAAGCCTCCAGGCTTTCAAAAAACAGTGATTAGATTTTTGCGTGCCCAAAAGCAGCTATCCAACCAATCAAAACAAAAGTTGGCATATGGTAAAGCAAAAGAATACTTGAACGCATGGAATGAATGCCTCGTACTCGTCGTCCTACTCCTCGTTTTCTCGGCAAGTAACTTAGTACGCAGACTTTTCAGAAGACCTAACTGACACATGTCTATTTAATTCGTTAACTTAAGATTTGTAGTAGTTCAGAAGACAATCAACCACTGTGGAATAACCACGTAATGCCCATTCTACAAACAAGTAGTACTACAAGTTGTATAGATATATTTTGTTTCAAGACCTATGAACTTGTTTAGTTAGTCACGTTTACTACTTTCGACAGGCTACACGGCTATCTCAAAGACGCACATTCATATAGCCGTATGACTAGCACGGTAGGATCGGATGTAATATTAGTGATGTTTGAAAGATTTTGTTTCCCGGTATGAATATAAAACAAGCAACAAGAGTAAAAGTTATTGGACCCAGAAACTTGCGTGACAGCTCATCAGTTGCATCCTAGCACTGCATAACAAAAACAATGAATGGAAGAAAAGGTGATAATTGAATTCGTACAGAAAAAAATAATGCAAAACAGCAAGATCAGTTGTTATATTTTGTAAGGCTAATCGAAAAGGGCAGTAGCTTAAAAAAATTACGATACAGATAAGTGGGAAAGGGGACAAAGTAACGGGAAATGTGTAAAGCAAAGACCTAGAGGTTACCAAGGCAGATTTAGGCTGACCGCGTGCTCCAACGTTTTACGCAAGTCCGGTCTCAACCGCTGAATATAGGCCGCTGCCAGGAAGCACAATATACGAGTTGGTCGTGCCCATACAAGTACTCGGAATCATGTTTTAGGGTCAATGGAGTGATCAGTATCAAACAAGTTTTTAGTAACAGAAGAACGCGGAATTTTATTTTCCTGCTTTAGAAGCCACCTGGGCAGGTGCTCAATTGACCTGGCTGTCAATTGCTTTTGTATTCGCCCAATGTACTTGCATCCACAAGTGCATGCAAATTTATTAACAAAATTTGAAGTGGCGTGCACTGGCAAGGCTCTTAAGATAGGCAGGGGCTTCGTTGGAGTGCAAAATATGATTTCAGTAGCATTATATGTACTTTCACTGGTGCATCGCAGCCGTCGTCTGATAGTATTTAAAATGGTGTCACCCTTGAGGGTGCGATATAAAAACGGGCTTTTTCGTAACTGCTAAATCCGTACATTTTGGTCGTAGAGGTTTGCTACACTTTCCAATGAAATGCGCTGGATATCCTCGTTTAAGTTAAGTAGATTAAATACGTTTTATCGCATAAAAACCTTATCGATACATGCGGCATTGAAAAATTGGCACTTTACTAGAATGGCAAATGGTTTATTTCGTTTATAAATTTAAAAACAATTTGAGCCAAACGAAAATATAAAAATGTTGAGCACAGTTGATGGAGGCATTAACAATGACAGTAGGTCGGAGCATAAAGAGAAAATATAAATTTTGAGGCAACTGTTTATCATCAAGAGGGGAAGAATCATAGGATGCCTTACGAAGTTATCTCTCAACACGGCCAAATAAAAACCCTGCATTATTTTTCTATCATAATATTTCTGTTGGTCCCTAGAAAAAAGATTACAAACGCAGTTGGCAGTTATTCCTAAGCCATTAGTTCGTTTTGTATTTCAAAACCAAGAGTTTTGTTGTATCTAAAAACAGTGAGACGAGATTGCAGTTGTAGGTTAATTTGTGTGATGAGACAAACCATGAGGATAGTTAATGTTATATAGGAAGAGCATCCTTTAAGATATGTCATGTTTTAAAATGGGTTTTAATATGTTGTCGGCAGTCGAGACAGACTGTTACATGATGACTAAAAAGCCAGTATAAAATTGTTTTAATGGCAATGTATGCGGTGAAATTAACCTTTTCAATTTATTTAAGGCCATTGGTCTCCAAGAAAACCGATCGAAGTCTTCATTTCCAATGGGTTTCCTCACCTACGTCCAATTTTATTCAATAAATTATGCTAACACAAACATGTAATCTAGAGACGAGAATAAATTCGTGTTTAAACTATGCTAATTTGCACGGCGGTCCGCATATACACCACAAAAACTAAGAACTGACACGTTTTTTAGGCTGAATGAGTATAGGGCTGTGAAAGATATGCAGCCTGTGAATTCGACTTGCAAAATCACACAGGGTACTTTGCATTTGTCCTAATTCATGGTTTTGCTAGCGATTCTCGAATAATTTGCTAGTCTGCAAGCACAAAATTGCGTACACAAACTCCTCAAATTTTGACATACGCCACAATTTCATTGCTTCATTTCCACAAACAGCAGCTTTGATGTGGCCTTGATAGAAAACATTGGGAGATATTTCTTGATAGACGACTATTGGCAGATTATTGTTGTGTAGATCTGCTGTCCATTATCAAGAGTATTACGATTTGCTACTTGATAACCCTCGAAATGTTTTGTTTTTGCCCGAAAACAAATCGTATTTAACGTAAGTTATTAAACAAATGCATTAAAGTGTATAAGGAGTTAGGGAAAGAAAAAGGACCCCTTGGACTTCTGTCTTTGAGTATCCTGCCGTGGCTCACATTCACTTAAAATTCGTAGAAGATAATCAAGTATAACAATTCAACATCAAACGAAGAGTCCTGTTCCTATTAAATCACTTTTTCATCGAAAGTTCTGACAAGGTCACATGCACACCTCAAGTAGTCTGTCGATTTCAATAGCACTAGTCACACCGTAACCGGCGAGAAAATGCTCACAGAATTTCTCACTGCAAAGCGAAAATAATTAAAATTATGCATTTTATGCGCAGTTTGCTTTCTGCAGTTGCCAGCGCGTGGCTTTGTACTGCCTCTGCTCAACATCTGCCGAGTTTGTTATTCCACGGACTGAAGAGGGGCGTTGGGATGCGTTAAGCACACTTTGAAGCACGATGTCTGTGACTCACGCAAGCTGCCACAAAGGAAATAAGTGCTCCCTAATATGGGGACGTTTCCAACGGGTTTAACTACTTATGGAGTTTTTGGCGTCATGCGATGTAGTCACAAATGCCATGAGTAGTGAAACTGAGGTCTGAACTCAAGCCCGTTTAATGATAACGCAAAAACCACACACCTGAAACATTACCTTTAGCACTAACACGTCAAACGTGAGTAAGAGTACGCTTTATAACACAATTTTATCACATAGCACAGTTGACTTTAGAATAGATAGTGTATGACAAATATTTTTGCAGACCGAGCGCAGTAGTTTAACTCACGAAATCTATTAAGTTGCTTCGCGTTAAATCTGACTCTTCAAATTGTCAACATTCCTAAGCATTTCATCTCAAATATCCACATCTTTATATGTTAATAATTTAAAAAAACAAAATACGAATTTAATTTCAAACGTTATTTTTTTCAAATAAAATTTATTTTCCACATTTCATCTGAGAAAACAAACTTACAAAAACCTGAGCAGGTTTCAGAATGCAGATGTATTTGCTAAAAATTTTGTTCGATTTTATCCTTGGCAAAAAATGAGACACATCATTCAGCTCGCATTCTGAAACGTATTGGAATTTGTTTTAAGACGTTACAAAATTTCGCCAACTGTTAACCTCCCATGTTCAATATTTTTCCTGCAGCAGTAATTGTTTTGCAAGAAAATGGTTTGAAAGTGCTGTGGCAAATGCGCAGTACAGGTTGGGAGATTTATTTTATTGGTTCTGCTTATGACTGGGGAAAGTGTTGTAGGGTGCCTCAGGTGCGTTGGTATCACGGGGGATGCTGGTTGTGTAGATGGGCATTTGAGCGATTAGGCCAATTAGATGATTGTCACGTAACCTACAGCCGCATTTAAGTCTCGATTCTCTTTTCCTAAAACTCCGTGGCTCTTTAAACTTTGTGCGAACTCACCCAAACCACTCAAGAAGCGTCTGATAGGCAGAATGGATTGACTGGGTTGACTGTGCCCATCGAGGACCCAACTTTCCAGTTCCAGTCTAGGCATCATCCGATTGGCTTGTCTGATACCACGTCCGGGTATCAAATTAAATTGGTTTGGGATTTCAACTCCTTTGAGCTAACGAAGTTTGAGTTTCTACCTAAGATAGAAGACAAGTTGGTTTAAAATAATTTACGAGTAGATTGTCCATTCCCTAAAAAACAATGGCATTTCGTCGCCTTTGCTATGGCGCGTCCCAAAAAATACACGTTAATCGTTAAATATTTGCACAATTTCCTAGTGGATAAGTTGTGGCAGTCTAGACGTCGTGGAGAAAAGGATGAGGTACATTCGAGTTTTTATGATGAAGTGGACGATGTCTTATCAAGCGAAAATGAGGCAATTACACGAATTTAACAATGTGTTTTTGTGCATATTCCTCATGGCTTCCACGTTGAGAAGTAATTCATCACTATCAATGCAAATATCTACTGCAAGAATGGAGAAATTTTGGTGTCACTGCAATCCCACTGCGACCGTTGCAGCAACAAGGCAGTTTTTATTACAAAAGGTTTGTTTGCAAAATATGCACTGGAAATAATGCGAACTGTTATTATGAGCATTGAAGTCAATTCAATATATGAAGGGAAATATACTCCAGAAATTGAGTAGCCTATTTCAACGTACCATTAAACCCGGAGCAAAAATAAACTACGTGGGGTACAGTAGTTCAAATATGCCCATAAAATATTAAATTTTGGTCTTTAGTTTCAAGGAATAATTATAATACCTTATCGCTCCGAAAATAGTTTAGTAGATCTCATGAGCCCTTACCTACTAACCAGCGCGGCTGACAAAGTTTATCTCTCGAACCTGCCATGTTCGCCTTATGTACATTTTAATATATGTAACTGCCATAATTTACCTGTTGGCACTGCTCATAAAATAAATCTTATTCCACCTCCGCCAACTGATCGCAAGTCACCCAACGCTTCCCTTTGTCCGCAAATTGCTATAAGTTCCTCATTGAAACATTTTGTGTAACGATATCTAACTATAAAACTCGGTTAAAGACTCTCTTGTCGTTATATGTTGACGTGTAAACTGCCATTTTAAAATCTGATTTTCTTTCGTTTTATTTTGTCATCTATGCTTTGACCAACAATTCGCGAAAAATAGTTAATCAGGTAAAATATTTATATTTGATGTGTGTAATTCGTGCACTCACAGGCCTTGCTTATGCAGTGGAGCATGGAAAAAACGAACAAAGTAAAAGGAAATGTGTTAAGCATAGAGCTAGAAATACAAGTTTAAAGCAAACTAATGGCTTTTCAATAACTGCTAACTGCGTTTGTTATCTTTTTCTAGGGACCGACAGAAATATTATGATGGAAAAATAATGAAAGGTTTTTATTTGGCCACGTTGAGAGATTACTTTGTCAGGCAACCTATGATTCTTCCCCTCATGATGACAAACAGTTTCTCTCAATGCTCCGACCTGCTGTCATTGTAAATGCCTCCATCTACTGTGCTCAACATTTTTATATCTTCATTTACTGCAATTTTTTAAAGTAAATTTATGAACAAAATAAAGTGTTTGCCGTTCTAGTAAAGTGTTTATTTTTCAATACCGCATGTATCGATAAGGCTTTTATGCGAGTAAATGTATTTAAATAACAAAATTAAAAAAAATAATTTCTCAGATTGCACGTGAACCCGTCGCGTATTTGATTGGCTGCATACCAATAAAATAGGATTGATGTTTATGTTCAAGCAACGATTAAACCCTCGTTACTCCCTGTTATAAGAAATATTGTTAAGCATTGAACAGTCTCAGTAACCAAACGGGATATCTCAGGTAACTGACAGGATTCTGTTATACAACTGTTCGTGACCAAAGTAATCCTAAGGTCTAAAATTTATTATCCTTTGTGTCGTGATTCCATTCAAGCAATGCTTGCTGCTAGTTGCCACATTAACATTTGCGGCGTTTAAGCATCCGTCTTACCGCAATTATCATATTTTGAGCAAAAAAGATATTAAATGTTAACTAAGAATTTACAATTAAGTATTTTCATCAATTCTGAAATAAATGTCATTAGCGTAACTGCTAATCTGTAGGAGCATTAAAAGCTTTAAAAAGTTTGAAACAATAATATGCTTCAGCTTATTTGAAAAAAATATACTTATTTTCATAACATTTGGTTGATAGTTATGATGCCTTAAGCCATTAAACTAGGTCTTACTAGGGGAAAATCAAAAAATACGCAGGAGAACAGCAAATGCTTTTTAGGTCTTTATTGTTAATTAATATCATCTGATTCCTGGCACAAAGCATTAACTGGAAGAAAAGCATTTTATGTCATGACAATTGGTTGCACTAGTATTGCTCATTATTACCCGATATATTATAGATAAATTGTCAAAGATATTAGTCATATAGTGTTTTCGATGCTGGATTAGGCTAAGCTGATGCCAACTTAACGAAGTAGGTTGACATTTTCTTGAGTTTTCGTTTTTTTTTGCACACGCATTGAATCGATCCACTGAAACTCTCACATTACGTTTGCATAAGTACATTTGGCTCGCGTGAAATCACATTTTGCAACACCCATGCATTATTCTTTAGCATATGTCTACCATAGCTTAAGATTTTTCCACGGATATGGATAAGCTGTCAACATAGAGACTGCAGTGAAAGAAATGTGCGCGTGCACGCTGACATAAAGGGATGTAAAAAACCTCCACGGTTTATTTACACTTACGCTCATGTTCACAGCATAGTAAGCGGCTACTGAATGGAATGTTACCTTCTATTGGTATAAACGTAGCGTCTAGTAGGAAGACTCACATGACTGATACTAAGGACCGTTAACAGATCAATGAAAGTAAAATTATCCATTCGTATAACAGGCTTAGCGATCGAACGTCTTACGCCAACACGATAAGCATTTAGGTTCGATTGTTTTAATAATAATAACCTAACGTTACATTTTATTGTAAATGGTATACATAGTTTTACTTCCGTGATTGACCGGCCTGTAGCGCAAAATTAGTAGCATTCGGAATTACAACGCACCACAATGCTACAAATTAGTTTAAGAATTTGTTAGCAATATGAGCGCGTGGGAATGACAAATAATGATTGAATGCAACCAATTGGAGAATAACAACGGTTTTGGTTTTCAAAGTGTGCATATAATTTTCCTTAAGCAAATGACATACCAACATAGGTTCTCGTTATTTTAAGCGAACAAATCTTGGCCTCTAAAAAGTTAAAAGCGTTTGCTATCCTTGTATGACACATCGGGTTTTGCAGTTGCAGTCAGCTTCGACTACACCAATACCCGGCTTCTCGCAATATTTCCCTGGTTTTTCATACGCAAGAATGCTCAAAACCAAATACAATCGTATAATGTATTTAACACATTCATCCATCTAACCGAAGAAAAGGGGGAATTCCCTATTTATATCGCGTAAATAACAGTTTTTTTAGGTCAAGTGGCACTTCTGACTTCTAATCGGAAGTGACAATACTATTTGCATAAGCGTCTAAAGTGACGTGCTTATATATGAAGAGCATCACCATGGAATCCCCTTAAATGCCCTTATTGTCACAATTTATCTCGTGGCTAACGGATAATTGCGAGGGATTTGTGAAAACTAAAGGGATATTTTGGTTCTATAACTTTGAAAGTCACACAATATGCTATGAAACTACACTTTATAAACCAAAAAATAACTACTTAAATGTACAACAGTCTTTCTTATTAAAATGCTATTAATGATAAAAATATAATGGTTATGTATTTGGACAACGCCGTTGAATATAAAAAGAACGTGTATAGTTTGAATTTTGACTAAACTTTATAAAATTAACTTTCCATCCATGTTTAATTTCAGGCCCGCGTTACATGTGTCCAACACGTGTGTTAATGTATGAAGCATAATATGATCTTAAACATTTATAATTGGATCAAAATGTTTGTCTGACCCCTTCCTCTTATATTTCAGGATTTTGACATAGGAAAGTTAGTTAGACCATTATTTTGCTTTTCCTTGTTCCTGATGGAAAAATCTATTGACAGGCCAATTAGGTTCATTTTTATACATACAATTTTGTTTATATTAAGGAAACTGGTCTTAAGTCGAATTTCCTTATAAGTATTTTGGAGGTGTGATAACGATTAATTTTACATCATCCTCCAAACATTAGTTAACACTTAAGATTGTTTTCAGAGGATTGCTCATTAATGTAGTTAAAATGCTTATTAAAACCTTCAAAAGAAGATAATATTTTGAAAAGCACTCACCGATGTACTGAGATTCTGAACATTTTTTCTGATGCAGCTGGCCCTTTGGCTGATATTTATGGACTCACGTAAACGGGAAAACTCAAAACAGAGAAAACGAAAGGTCCACAACGAAAATATGCAAATAATATGCCTAAGAGCAATTAAAGATTTTATTTTATAATATATTAGTTATATTTTCTCAAATTTCTGCGCATTAAATTATTTTCGTAGGTTACGTCAAAATAAAAATTAGGAAGATTGACCGTTTTTACCACTGAAAATGAAAGACTATATACCTCGCTTTCGATTGGAGAGTTTTTCGCTTTTTTTACATTTCGGCTGCGTTCTAAGATTGAAAATGCACAAAAGCGTCTCTACATATTTGAAATATTTTACAAAGAATGCCAGTCTTCTGTCCATTACATTTTCGGTTTCCGCATTCATTCACAGTCAACTGTATAGATAAATTGTCTGGACATCTTTCGGGTACGACGAAGTATAAAAACATTAGGACATATCACCTGTTCACATATGTATATTTGTTTCCGGTCACAAAAATCAGTGTGGCAAAACAAACTTCAGTCATCAAAGTTAATTGCTGAATTTTATGGCACAAAAATGCGATAAATTTTATTTCATTTCTTACTGCTTTTTTCGGTCTGCAAACTCACAGAAGCATTTTGAAGCCATTTTTTGGTGAATCCTTGAAAATACATTTTGCTGCAGATCGCAATTGGTTCATAGATGACAGAATGAAAATTGCATCGGTTTTGAGAGGGACCTTGCAGGCAATAAACTGCTTTTACAAATACTTCATTGCTTCTATTGTATCCATAGTTTTACGCTATGAATATCACAACCAGATATTAATCTAAGAACCTTCTTTGGATATTAAAATCCTTAAGTCCATAGTTAGAAACTTGTATAATGATCCAGCAAATTTCTTTTCAGTTAAGAAGGTTAAATGGGGAATATTTAATGCATCTGAAAAGTTTCTAAGTCATACGAAGTCACTAGGCTAAATGATTTCTCCAGTCCTTACGTTAAGCCCACTTTCTCTATCACACAATTTCTCTTTATTTTGCGGATGGCGGATTCATGTGATTGGATGAGCAGACTGCCCTAGCTTTTAACTGGACCTTCGAAACATATAAATAAAGAAAGATAGGGTAGGAAAAGCGAAGTATAAGCACAATAACCGATTTTAAAAATGGTCGACGGTGGATATGCTACGACCATACCAGGCATTATGAAAATAGTTGGGGCCATTCTTGGCTTCATCACCATGATTCTCATTGCTGTTGGCCTCAATGTTCGCTTTAGTGAATTTGGTTTTATTCTCTTTGTCTCGATTTACGTGTGGATAATATGTCTCCTTCTGCTTCTACTGCACATATTCGGCATCAGTGGGAGTCGTCCCTTCGAAATCTTTGTAAGGCGCTTTTGAACATTTATAATATAAAAGTCATCTTTTCTTTTCAATGCAGATTTTTCGGATTTAACCTCAAGCAGGAGTTTTGCCTGAACAGCAGACAGATAAAGCTAATTTTTTTCAATATAACGATGAACATATAGTTGTTGTAAATATTATGGATAGATTATCAAATACTCTACAGTATGCAAAATAAATCGTGGAAGTAACTGTTAGGTTGTTAAGTGGATTAAGACTTTGTAAATTCTTATAAAGAAATATATTTGCCCTGTATTAATGACATTAGTTGCGCTTTTACTGAGCAGTCATTTACAATTATCAACAGGATCCATCACCGGCAAAGAAAAACGCATCAAATTGATTTATTTAGTAAAAACGACGTTTGAAAAGAGAGCACATTGTTCCCAAAATCATTAACTTTAAATAACTAAAATATAACATGTTGTAAGGAACAGCCAAAAATGGGAATCTCAAAAACCTCTTAGATAAAACTGTAAGACATTAGCAGTTTCGTTAACTTTCTCCTGTATAACAGGTTATTTCTGAAATATGTGAACACCCTGTAGTTACATCAATGATCAGTTCTTTGAAATAATATATAACAGTGATTCAAGGCACTCAGGGTGAGCCGGTATGTTTCAAGAAAAGAACATAGGATAACTGGCCATTTTTCTTGTATATTCGTTTATATATATTTTCGTTTATATGTATATTCATTAAATAAGTGTTTGTGTTTTGGAAACATTTGCCTTACCTGCGCGGAATTCTACTCACCTGAACTATCTTGTTACAGGAAGCAGTCGCTTTGGGTTTGATGGTCTTGTTTGTCTTCATCGCCTTCATTATTGCTGCCGTGTATTCTGGTCGGACAAAATACTCTTATTTAATCGCCATAACGGTACGTCCAATCTAGTCGCTATTCATGTGAGCTCTAAAGTTTCAATATCAACTGAAGTTTGAAAACGCAGTTAAGACAAAACGGCACCAAATTCTATCATAAACAGCAGATTACACTTCAAAGTAAAAACAGAGAGTTACTATTATCACACTTTTAAAGAGCATATAGGAACCCAATTATTATGGCCTGAGTCTTCTCATACATTTCTTAGGTAGGCTGGGATAGACTGTTGAATAAATAGATTATAGAATCCAAATACTTTATGTAGCTTTAGAGATAAATGTTAATACGCGTCAGTGAACTGATGGGGTCAATTTACTGCCTACCGAGTCTGAATGATGTGCTGGTCTACAGAGTACTTATTAAATAACATTGATTCGTTTTTAATTAAAACACTTTGATAATTTTTAAGACATTTTCAGGTTTTCTTCTTTGCAATCCTTGTCACATCAATTGTGGACCTTGTCTTTCATGTACGAAAAATGGTTTGAGAAGGAACGAGGCAATTTTTGGAACTCACAACTTTCATGCTGCTGTTTACAGAACGTTAATTAGCGCATTCACTACATTGTTATAATTCTCCTAACAATACATTTCAACTGCTTTGCGCTCCTTTCTCTTTACTGGGGCAACCGCAGCAATTTTATTTCCAGTAACAACGCTAAATACTCGATTCCTCGTGAAAGTGAAGAATTGTGTTAGGGAATCCAAGAAGTGAGACGTGTAATGGCAAGTATTTCATCCACACAGGCATTTTCAAAACTTGTCTTCGTATTGAAGCTTTGAGAATTTGAAGCTAAGATGCATAAATTAAAATATGACCACTGTCTCCATCTTACTGGTAGGTCAGATGAACGGAAGCACTGTCTACGTCGTAACCGCTTGTCTGGCACTTATTGCCGCAAATTATAAATGCATTATATGACAGTCATACGTGGAATGTCACCCAACCCCTGTCGTTCGCGACATTTAGCAAAACGGATTGCATTGCTAGTTTTATTATCATCCCACTTGTGTTCTGCTATACAGTAGGCACCAAGCTGCACGTAATTAAGACCTTAATATGGAGGAATAAAAACGATAACTAGGTGAGTAAGGAAGGGCAAATTAGAAAATCAACATCCAAAAGGCAATCCATTGGTGGTGGCCAAACAATAAATACAGCAGGGTCGTTTCGATCGGTTATTCACCTGTCTTGTCTAACAAAGCTGATAAGGACCTGAAAAGGTGTAATCTTTGTGCGAGTAAGGTCAGAGATAGAGAGTTTGACACAGGATCAACCTCAATATCTTCTATCCCACTTGTTGCGTTCCGCTGATAAAATGACCTCAAGAAATTTGTGAGATAGAGGCATTTCTGCAACCCTACCCCCTGGCTATTGTTTTTCAGACAGTCTGGTCACTCAATTAGATCACAACAGGTTTAAGAGGCATATTGTGTCGTCTGGGCAAAATGTACGGGACTACGTTAGAGGGATGATTTTTTACCGATAAAAGCAAACAGGCAAAATCCAGACCGCAGTTCAGGAGGGGGAGATGCGATCACTGGAACCAGCCGTTTTGGATTTTCAATCATACCCATCATCAGAGACAGAAGCAGATAAAGAGGCACAAGGTGCGCAGTATTTATAGTATTGAGTAGCCAAGACACCAAAATCTTCACAAGAGGTAATGAACATGTGAGCCGCGAGCTGCCCGAGTCATGGTTCTCAGGCCCACAGTCCATCAACAAGAGCAATGACCTCCCATTCTCTTATGCAGTGCTGATGCTTCGCCTGAGCAGGGGAATGAGTCACGTGGTGAGGGCGAGGGTGACCAAGACATTCATTGAAAGTGAGTCGAATTTCCGGATCATTATTACGCAACCATCCAACATATGTGAGGAAATTACGGCAAGTCAAAACTCGTATGGGAATGGTCGAGCCATCATCGCATCATTTCCGACCCCCAGCGGTGATCGTAAGACATGCTAATTGAAGTACGCATAGAACCACGTGGCAATTTCATACTGCGCAACTTGTGCCTCTAATACCCTTATCTTTTACTGTCTCTGGTGATGAATTCAAGTAAAAATCCGAAAGGTCGGGCCAACAAACGTCTTGTTCCAGCGATTGCATCTTGTCTTTTTGACGATGATTTGCTTGGTACTGGTTGCAGATGGGCTATTAACCTGCGTTATTTTATGTTTTGCAGAGATAGATTTTAATGCATGTGTATCATGGAGAGTTTGATTGTAACATTTTTATGGGTTTTCAGGCGGGACTTAGTACGTGAGATCGCAAAATTAGCTTTAGTTTACCTGAGCCAAGTTATATTTCGCACTTTAAGTTACCAACTTGCATCAGACTCAGACAGGCCTGAGGCATTGCCAAAATCTTCACAGTTGCGTTTTGTAATCGCAAGGCCTAGTGTTATTTGCTTGTGTTTGGCGTAAAAAATGACCATTTATTATCTTAAACAGGACCAGGTTACCTGCGGTGGGTGTCCTACCTCATTTATAATACCCCCGTTAATAAAAGCAAATCACAAGAGCCATTAACCATCCTCGAACACATCAACCAAAACAGAGGGTGAATTAGTATACTTGGCTGGCATTTTTTTGCCATAAGGGACGCTTACTAAAATCTATCTTGCCCACTCGTGTAGAGCCACCATGCACTGATGACATCACAGTGATACGAGATCAGTTGACAAGATTTAACATATCAATCATCGTCTTCCAGATGCAATCCGACCCCTTAGGTTGCAAATATCAGGCCTTCGCATGAGAATAGCGCATTTCAGCGTATTCAACCGTTGTTACCGAGGCTGTCTGTCATGTGCTCGACGTCGGGATGAACACAGGAACGTTGTCTACCCCATAAATTAAGTTAAAGTACTCAAATTCTTGCGTAGCACCTAACTTATTCTCTCCTGCCTCGACCATCTGGGCCCGGTGTCATGCCAGAGTCAAAATACCGCAGGCTAAATTGGGCGCAGGCGATGACTGCGGGGGCATGCCACTACGCCTTTCAATGGGCGGCATTTTTGTGGGTACACATACCTTATAAAACCCGTCATGCCTGATCTGTCCCCCCCATCTTGAGTCAAGTCACCTATTGCGTGGTTCTTTATAGAGGTAAAGGTTGAATGAAAGTCCTTTGGACTCTACCTTAAGTTGGATATATTTCAGTCTGCTCCTCATTCCTGAGAACAACTAAGGTCAGGTCGCGTTTTGTTGAGTATACTTAGAAACTCACGCTCCGTACTCGAGTCGAAGTAAAATTAGGACTTCTATCCTCCCATATATCCCAATGACCCGTCAAAATCCATTAAAGTGGCATGAGGTTGAAGTCGTTCCATGACCATACATGAATCCATAATTTAGCGTGAGTCACTTATGGATAGGCCCTGAATGGTGCGTTAAGAAGTGCACAAGGTTACTCCCCCTTTGTTAAGATTGAGATTAACGAATCAACGTGTAAATGCTTTAGACCCAGACGTCTGCTCTCACGACACCAGACGTGGGCCATCGTATGTCTGCCAACTTGTTTCAACCAGTTTTCTACTCATTTTGTGAAAAATAAAATACTCTGTTCACCGGCATCTACGTTCACATTCTAGATGAGACTGGGACTAAGGGTCGTAGGTTCAGCTATGGATTTAGCGGCAGCCGGATTAAAACACCTAACCCAAGTCCTATGGGTGCACGATTACAATCAACTCAGAGCCTGCCATTTACGTGGTAAAACATTCATTCATAGAAAAGCGAAAGATTCGGCCTTTCTTCATTCAGGCCATCTGAAACATGGTTCTTAGCTGTTAATACAGCGACTCTTAAAAAAAAACTAGCATTTTTCAGGTTTTGGGATATTTGATGAAAATAACAATAAACAGATGTTATAGTGCGCCCAATTTTCATAACAAAACTATTCTTACTGTATCCTTTAGAAGACGTGTAATTTGCACAAGTTTAGAAAACACCGCTCTTGCCAATCGGCAACTAGCTCAAAATTATTGACCAAACCGCCAATTCCTAATTAATAGCCTTTAGTGAAAAGGGAACACAAAAATATTAGACTTTATATAATTTTGGACAAAAATAAGAAATTTTTTCGAGGAAGATGGAAAGGTTGAAAATGTGAATGTTCATAGTAGATGAGAAATCGCAATTTGTAAACGTATTATGTAAACCCATGCAGAAAAATTTCCAAACTACTTTTTGTGCTGATACATAAATATACTTTAAATGTCGGTGTAATTTTCATTATCGCGTACACAAAACGTTTGATGTTTTATTGTGCGCACTAGAATGGTTATATAAGAATTTGCTGTAATTTGGCCGTTTATCATAAGTTGAGGCAGTAAAATAAGTTGAAGCGGATGTCACTCGAGGTTGAGGATAGATACTTCAAAAAATTAGAGAAGAATTCACAGACGCAATCAAAAACAAACATCAAATTTGTCATGAATGGAGGAGGATGTTCGCAGTCCTGACGTCGGCGTACTGAGCCCTGTAAATCCACATCCGCACCGGCAGCACTGGTTGTTAAACAGCAATCACCACCTTTAACTATTGCCAGTTCTTTGGCTACATTTATGAATGACGATGACATCCTGTTAGTATAAGAAACTCAAAGAAATGGTTCTATTGCGCAACCAGTTCTCATCCTCTAAATTAAGAGGAGCTAGAAACAGTCCATAATCCTTTGTCGATGCAGTATAACTAGTTCAAAAGCGAACGTTTATGTTGCAGCAGATGTGTTTTTGGTGTTATTAGATGATTTAAGTAGGGTGTCTTTTATGATGTTCATTTTATATTGAGCAAACTACCATTTATATAAGGCGTAAAACTGTTTCACATCTCGCGTGTGACTTAACTTTTAGCCAGCAGGTTTCCACTTATTATTCTCAGCTAATAACTTTCAAAATTTCGTTAGCTGGACAAAGCTTTATAACCATTGAGATAAACAACGTTAATATGAATGCGAAAAGGCTTATGTGCATCTTCTACGCCCCTGAGGTCGAATGTGCTTTTCACCTCAAAAGATTGTTACTTGGGTTCTTGTCACAGGAGGCTAAATCTTATGATCATACCTTTTGAAACACAAAATATATGTGCACGTGACAGCTTATGTATGCCAAAAAATGCGTCTCTCGTGGGTATCTCCGTTAATTTTATTTTATTTGGTAAGGATAATAGGCAATGCCTTTGAAAACCTAATTGTTGGATACTGCGGATATTCAGATCAAAAGTATCAATACAAACAGACTAAGCACAAGATATAAGTAGTATTGTAGTCTGAATAACACGTCTTATGGTTCGCAGGGCAGTTAGCGGAGGTTCAGATTGTCGAAGGAAAGCAGGGGACACATATAGTCATCCAAGCCTTTCTTAAACAGCTGAATGGATGTTGCCTCTACGACTGATTGGGAGAGATAATTCCAAGTCTCTACTACCCTTTATGTGAAAAATTCAGAGTGGAGGTTCAGCCTGGACATTTTCGTGCGCAGCTTCATCGAGTGCCCACGAAGATTTGTAGAAAGGTACCACTGAAACATCTCAAAGCTCAATCCATCGTCAAGGCCATGCATTATGTTGTTAACCAGGATTTTATTACCTCCTAGCTGCCTGTAACACAGAAGAAATTGATTAAGGCTGCGAAGTCTTTCAATGTACGATCGATCTTTGAACCCATTTACAAGCTTGTTTGCACAGCGTTGTACTTTTTTGAGGCATGTTTTGTCCTTTGCCAGCCATGGCCGCCACAATTATAGGCCGTATTCTAGATAAGGCTGAACAAAGGTGCCGTAAGCTCTCCCAAAAAGGTGTTTGTCAAATGTTACCAATGTTCTTTTGATTGCTTATAATACTCCCGTGGCATTTTTGCGGCCTTTGTACACTGCAGTGCTGATTTCATGTTGCTCTTTATCCAAACCCTGAGAGCCTTCTGTGAAGATTCAACGGGAAGAGTAACGCCTTTCAGGTTATATGCCCTGACGCTCTCATTTTGAGTGGTAGTTAGTTGGACGCAGATGAAGGACGGCGCACTTCTGAATGTTGACCTCGATGAACCATTTCTCGAACTACGTTTGCAGTCGGTGCAAATTATTTTAAAAGGCTTTTTGATCATTCGGTCCCTTGATGACTTGCCAGTGCTAAACGTCATCGGTCAACATTATTTTACCGCAGTCAAGTTCCTGTAGGCTGTCATTAACGTGTAGGATTAAGAGTAAGGGTCCGAGAACCGAGTCTTGAGGCACACCGCTAGTCACGTTCACCCAGTGTGATATGTCATCTCCGATACAGACGCGCTGTTTTCGACCAACCAGAAACTCCCTTATCCAGTTTAAAAGATCATGCCTGATACCGAGTGCGCTGAGCTTATGCAGAAGGCGGTGGTTCGGGACAGTGTTGAATGCTTTGCGGAAATCGATGTTCACGACATTGACCTCGAAACCCTCTTCTAAAGCCCTGGTCCAGACCTCCAGGCACATGAGCAGATTTGAGAGGCAGGAGCGGCCTCTCCGAAACCTAGGCTGATAATTATGTAGAATGTTATTTTTGTCACAGATTGTTGCATAACAATTCCATCGTTTTGCATGAGAGGCAATTCAAACTGATACGCCGGAAGCTGTTTGCTGTCCTCTTGATACCTCCCTTATAAAAAGGAACAAGAACGGCTAGCTCCCACTGTGATGACAGTCTCCTAGTACTCATTGTCAGTTCAAAGAGAATTGAAAGAGGTTTTGCATGTTCCTTAAGTACCAGCCCAGGAATCCCATCGGGTCCAGGAGACTTGTTTGGTTAATTGAACTGAGGACGCTTCTAACATTTTCGACAGAAAAGGCAACGGTTGCAATGAAGGCAGTATCTTGACCCATTTTTAAACTCTTGATTGTCTTCTGGAGATAAAACTGAGACAGTAACTGCGCTTTTTGTGGCCCTTCAACTATTAAGTTTCCAAGGCTGTCTTTTAGACACGCACTATCATCCCAGTGTTTTCTCTTACTGCGGATGTACCCATAGAACGTCTTGGGGCATATGATGTATTCTGCTGTCAGACGGCACTCAAACGAAAATCTGTAAATCCATATTTGTTTGCGGCATTTATTTCGTTGCTCCTTATATTCGGCGAATTTCTTTGAATCATGAAGCTGTCAGTACTTTTTTCAACAACCTCTGCATCTTCGTTATGATCTTTTTTGTTATCGGAGTGATTCACGATGGCCGAACACCTGGTCTCACTATTCTCATAGAGTAATGGGATTCGACTAGATGCTCTTGAATCCCCCGAAAATACTGCCAGAAATCTTCTTAATCTGTCAAGTTAACTGACTAGGGTTTCTCTGAGACAACACGTCTCATTGCGTTAAAATCACCCTTCCAAACATTTGTGCGCCTTTTAATTTGTGCTGGTGGGTTCAATAGGAGAGAGCACGCGCAGGTAAAAGCAATATAGTCGCTTAAGCCGAGTGAAGGTTGTGCAATAACTTCCCTTATGACTCCTTCTTTTTACTGAAGACGAGATCTAGGCAGTTCGATCGTTGTCCTTCTCTGAATCGTGTTCCGCATTTTACGTTTTGAAAAAGGCATTCATCTTAAGTACATTTTAGTAGCTTGTGGTCGAATGATCTTAATTGATCTTCCAGTCTGTTCCTGGAGCGTTAAAGTCACCCAGAAGTATTAAGTTCTTCCTCTTACAAAAAACTTAAGTGCAGTAATAAGTTCTATGTCGGCACTTTCCTTAGAGCTGGGAGGTCGATATACAACGCACAGGTGAAGTGTCGGTAGTTGGTTGATATTAATCTTACATAAAATTAGTTCAAAATTTCGTTGTACTAAATCGGATATTTCTTACTGGCAGTATGACATTTCCTTTGATACATAAATCGCTAAGTATCCTTCGCTTCGTTGAAATCTGCCACAACGTAACACTTAATATCCCTCAATATGGTTGTTTAAGCCGAGTGGAGGTTGTGTAATAACTTTCCTAATGACTCCTTCGTCTTTACTGAAGGTGAGATTTAGGCAGTTCGATTATTGTCCTTTTCTCAATCTTGTTCCGAATTTTATGTAATGAACAAGGTATTCATCTTGAGTAAATTGTACTAGCTTGTGGTCGAATGATCTTAATTGATCTTCCAGTCTATTCCTGGAGCGTTAAAGTCACCCAGAAGTATTAAGTTCTCCTTCATAAAAAAGTAATGTCAGTGCACTAAGAAGTTCTATGTTTGCACTTTCCTTCAAGCTAGGAGGTCGATATACAACGCACAGTTGACGTTTCGGTAGTTGTTTGATACTATTATTACATAAAATTATTTCAAATTTTTGTGGTAATAAATGGGATATTTCTTGCTGGCAGCATTCAATTTCATATGATATATAAATTGCTACTCCTCCTCCTCCTCCTCCTCCTCCTCTACGTTGAAATATATCGCAACGGAACATTTGATAGCCCTCGATATTGACTTCGCTGCTTCTCATTTCCTCAGTCAATCAGGTCTCTGTTAACACAATTATGTGAGGTTTCTGCTCAAAGGCTAGTAATTGGAGTAAATCCAGCTTGTAGAAGAAACTATGAGAGTTAGTGTAGTAGATTTATAGACAGCGACCACTGGTGCTCATAGTTGCCTTGAAAATGGGAATCTACATATTGGCTAGGCTGTCAAAATGACTGTCATCGACGAAAGAAATGTTCGTTGAACTTGAACTATGTGTCCATCCCTTATTTTGAGGCGTCTTTGACCGTTTCTTCGTTTTTCCAGCTCTTTTACCAAATATCTCATTTAATTTACTCCTTCGGCTCGTAATCCGGCTGAAAAAAACGATTTGGAATGCGGATCCCACAGAGATGATTTTCTTTGTAGCAGGATCTGAGCCTGTGCTGCCATTTCCAAAATAATTTTCAGGGCTCGTGGTTGAGGATTTGAACGTGGCACTGGCTGAACCCTTCCTATTCAATATGCTTTGAGGATCTTAATCGACTCATCGACCCTTAACAAAGCTTTAGCATGCACATGAAGAAGGTCTAGTTCATGCTTAACTCTTTGGAATTGATAAAGCTCATTTCGGGACTCCTTTTATAGATACATTTTTCTTGCAATTGAGTCTAGTGTCTGTTGTTTTTTTCACTCCTTTCGACTGACCGAACTTTCGTTTTCAGTTCACGTATGTCGCTAGGTGTAAATAAACTGGCTATTTCTTGATTACTTGGGTCATATACGTGTCGGTAGTACTTCTTTCTATGTTGTGGTGTGGTTCATTCGAAAAGCCAGTGTCAGTTACATTGGAAGTCTTCTCTTCAAATTCTTGGCTTGGTTTTTCCCCACACGGCGTTCCAATATCTCTGCTGCTTGACATAACTGAGAGTTTCCGTCTGTCCTTCGCAGACCTCCTTGTAGTCTTCCTCCGCTGGTCTATGCGTGTGTAAGCGGCCTCCGTTTCTTTTAACCCTGCAGACGTACGTGGCGTATTTCTGGGTACTCTAAGGTCCCTTCTGGATGCCCTTTTCTCGCTCAAGAGACTGGCTCCCTGTTATGCCTATTTCAGTGAGCGAACTGTCCTATTTGTAACCTTTGATGCGGCTGAGGTAGCCGTGTTTGCATATGTCTATTTTTTCCTTACTCTAGTTCTGGTTTCGTCTACTTCTTATCTTCCGCTAAGAGGTGAGCAAGTTTCCTCAACTTCTCTACCTCGATTTTTAGACCGTTTAACTCCTTTTCCATCATTGAAAATTTCTGAAGGAGTGTGAACCATGTCATACAGGTTCTGTCAACACATTTGGCATCCTTCAAATTCATCAAACGTTTTGCCCATTTGGCAGGCGTTGATCAGAAATCAGGACACCCGACACTGCAACCCTTAATACTATGTGTAATAGATAGTCTATAATTAGTTTTGTCTGGGCTGTCGTGCGTCAGGAGTCTAGTGGTAACGACGTCCTCCTCACAGATTGTTTGCCCAGTTTCAATTCCAACTACCAACAAGCATCGTGTACAATATTTCAAGGGCATTTTTCCGACGACCATTATTGAATTAATGAAATTCAGACGTTTTTTAAAGGAATACACTGAATTTTTAACCGAATAAACGGTATGAGGTAAACGACTCAGCCCTTCTTGGATGTGGGAATCTCTCGATGCATTTGACAGGGAGGCGGTCCGAAGAAGGTTGGATTTCCCACGTATGCCGGGAGTAAATTTGAATCTAATTGCGGTTGATTGCCATTGCACAGTTAGGCAGGAGGATTTGAAGGTCTTAAAAGATGGTGTCAGGCTGTATGTAATATTAACTAGGAAGAAACTTGTTGTCAATTTAAAAGCAAAGTTCGTTAAACGCATGTTATTTACCTAATTGGCATGGATAATGTTTGAGCGACTGCGTGGTTAGTAGGAAAATGCTTAACACAACCGGATATCGGTTCATGTTTTGATATATTTTAATAGTTCGTTTGAACCATTTGTAAAAATCCTGGTGCCCTCGGTGGGATTTAAAACCCGTCACTAATCTTCCGAAACCCACCAATTAAGTAAGTCTGGTGCTAATCTGGCGAAATCTAGATTGACCGATTCGGGAATCTTGCTAAGGAAGAAAACAACCAGCTAGCCCTCCCGGGTTTCCTCATCTGCTGCAGAGATTTTGATGTAAAACTAAAGTGTTCAGGAGAGCGGCTTAGAAGATGCACGTACTGAGCTTCAACCAAAAGCAGGCAAACATTTACAAATGCAGTTGCGTAAGGGCGTTATACCGGCGTGCCAAAACGCATAACAGTGTACCAGAAGACAAGGGTGCTGAAATACAATATATTCAACGGGTGCTAAGAGCGAGTTTTTGCCCACAATGCATTTGTAAATGCGACGAGGCAACAACTTCTACTGGCCAAAATTTGGGCGTGAGTTCCCGTAGGTGAAGAACGTCTTTCAGCTACCTTCCCACACCACTCGGAGTTGCACAAAGACCAGAGGCAATCTTTAGGCGTTAGACCATGAGGCTGAAAGCCCCACTGACAAAGCAGGTAATGTATGGAGTCGCTAACCACATCTGGTACAGTTGCAGACAAACCAACTATGTCCGAAAAACTGCGAGTCAACTGCAAACGTGAATGACTAAAGATACAGTGGTAATGAGGAAGAACGAGGCTAGCTCCCAGATCACGGCTATTTCGACGGGAACCACTCACACCTTCAAGTTTGATGAGGACGAAATGCTCACAAGAAGTGTCATGGTTCTCCGGCCCGCATTTAAGTAACAAGCGCAAGATCTGTCACCTCCACAGCCGGTACTGCGATTTTGCTTTGGCAAAATAACTAGCCCTGGAGGTAGGACGGAGGCAACCAACAGTTGTCATGACAGCGGGCAAAATGGCAGAGTAATCGTCACACCAAAAATCTAACATTAGTAGTGAGAGCATGACAATTAATGACTATAGAACGGACCGGTAAGCATGATCGAATCAACTTTTTCTCCCAGCGATTAATAGGAGCATTGCTAAGCGTTGCAAGCATTCCTTGTGCGTCTACCACCTTTTTCCATGGATGTCTCCGCTGATTAGCTGGACGCAGAATCCGAAGCGCAACGTCATTAAACTTCTTGTTCCAGAGATCGCATTTTCTTTTTCTTCTGAACTGCTTTCTCCAACTTGCCTGTTCGCTTCTATCGGTTGTCAGCTAACTGTATCAGAATAGGCGGATCCCATAATTTTCAGTAGGCTGAAAGGGTAACTAGAACCTACTGGGATTAAACTCAAGGCTCCCGGTAGGATCTGGTAGCGCAGCGTTGACTGTACTCAAGCCTTGTATTTGTGGTCTTGGGTGCAAATCCTACCTAGATCTCCAAGTTTTTCACAATAAGATAAAATGTAAAACATGATATACAATGCAAGGAAAGCACTTAAAGAGACGATAGGCCTCATATTGTTATAAAAGGATCTGCTAATTGAGGCCACTCATTGGATGAGACAACTAACAATTAAATGGCTTTGCATAGCGAAAATTTGACAACTGCTGTAAAACCGTAACAAGGGATTTGAAATTAAGATTAACAGGCATACGGAGCCCGTAGACTCCATAGCTTATCCGAATGAAGAAACACATTTAAATATATACTAGAATAGAAAATAACAACTGAATCAGACTGCGAGGCAAAGTATAGCGCAACAAGAGAAAAGATTGAAAAAGTGGTCATTAGATGCTAATATTCAGATTGAAACATTACCGTGGGGAGGCCTAACGCGAAGTCAGTGGATAACACATCAAGTAAAATTCCGCATACAAGTTACTCTTACATAATGTAGGAAACCAGCAAAAAGAACATACAGCACAACCAAACACTAAACACATACCCTAATAGCCAAGAACTCGAAGATACAATTTCAGCTACCGAAACTGTACTTTACAGGAAAGTGGAATTAGAATTTTGAGGAGAAGTAGACGCAATTGCTTGGACGAGAATTATATTAGCCCAACGTTTTGGATTCCAGCTCGAACCATCTTAAGAGACAGAATCAGATACAAGTAAGTCGTACAAAGGTAAGTTCAGTATTTTTAGGATGCATACTTATGACAATCCACGGCTCCTCCCTAGTCGAGGGAGGGTGAGAGGGCTAAGGAAATTCCGATGTGGGGGTTATAGTCACGAGCAGATTGAATATATAACCATGAAGTCTGAATGTCCTCTACCCTCTCCCGCATAATTACTGGTCATTAACCATTTATATTTTGCAAGTCTACTCTATGTTAATTACGTGAGGATACATAGTTTGAACGTCAATTTTGACGAGGTCCATCGTACGCTCCACAGCAGAGTGGTGCATTGCGGTGACTTCCGCGTGATAGTAGACTTGTGCTGCATCTAACACACTCTCTTCTCCTCCCCCACCTTAACTCAATGTCAAGACAGAGACAAAATGACTTGAGATGGGAGAGGGAGGCCTGAGGATAAAAAATAAAAAAAACTTATGTTTTCCTGACTTGACTACCTAAACGTTTGCATGAGCAGCATTTTTAAACATGCCACAGTCGTCAGTTTCCTTTTGCTGCAGGGCTTTTACGGAATGAGCAGCTGGATTTATAAAAGTCCTCGGTTGTGCCGCAAACTCCACAACGCTTTGAACAGAAGATGATATTCTACAGCACCACTTTGTCAGCTTGCCGCGAGTTAAAAGGAAAATACATACCTCTTTAGTTGTTAGTGGGTTTGATAAAATACTGGAAGATAAGAACACCTCTCATCTGTTTTGGCACGTCGTTGGCAGTCCCGATGAGCAGCAAAATTTTAAAATTTCCATGCATAATGTTGTATACTATATTGGAAAGGTTTGTTTGAATGGTGTATTTTCGCACGTATTTTTTAGTGTGCAGGATCGCGTTTCCACAGAAGAACACAATTGTTATAGTAAATTCATTCATCAGCAAGATTGGCCTGTTTTTTATCATCTGTGATATTTTTGTGCCTGTAGGTGTATATGTTCCATTCCTATAAAGAAAGCAGAGATTATGCATGACATGGTTTACATTAAATATCCTGTCAAATTACTAGACTGCGCATCTGTCTAGGAACGCTGAATTTGTAAACCGTAGATAAGAACTTTGACGTCATCTGTTGTCTTTACTAAGCATACTAAAAACATACTAAAAACATACTTGCTGACTGACGTTTCTTTATCTGTATAAAATCTTTCAGGTACAGTTATCTTTTTGATTATGTAAACTAGCGAAAGATTCACACGATGCGTTTCACACCAATATTGGGTTTCTGGATTAAAATCCATCCTTTTTCTTTACGTGTTAACTAATTTGACGATAGGGGTGTGTGTTTTAAGATGCAGCAAAAATATCCTACTGTTCTTCTTTATTTTATTTCTCTTTCTTATAACGCGATAATTTTACAGCCTGTCATATAAAACAATAAAAAGAAGTTCATGACTAGCATAAAACATTTAAGAAAATTTAAATGTGGTTATTCGGACAGCATGTTGCGCCTCGGTGTTAGGCTCTGCCTAGGTGGGCACACCCTGGTAACTGTCTTGGCACGCGGACTTAACCAGATAGGGGTTATCTGTTATTTATGTCCTCACGCACGGTAATCGTGCCTTCCACTTCAACAAGTCATACGTAGAAGTCGCCATATAATTTTTTTGGGTCGGGTCAGGCTAACAAAAAATCCTCCACTCCGTTGCAGCCGACTGGGATGTCTCTGCCGTCGTGTTTAGCGATAGGCGTTCTTAGCCCATTGCGATAGCAGTAGCTAGAACATGTGTTTTAACCAATTTAATGCTATTTAAAGTGACGCTATCGACTGGTTCAGGCATTCCATGTGCCTACGTTTCACCGTGGCTCCATTCAACGTAATTTTATTCCTAATATTTCCACCTCCGTAGTCGAATCACAGTTGGTGCCTTCATTAACTTGTACACCTCAAAAAGAGGAAAAAAGGCTTTTTAATGAACGGGCTCTGTCTTTGATTATGGAAATATCCAGTATAAGTTGGCATCTTTTTGCAGTTTACAAAGTGAACAAGCGCATGATGACCACATAGTTCATAAAAGCATAGTGGAAAATATTGTTAGTTAATAAGAAGCAAGATGAAATATTCGGTTAACATGCATGAAAAATGTAAAAAACTTTAAACAATTAAATTTAACTTGTTCTTACCCCTTCGTTATAAATAGACATCTCTTAAAGAGGCAAAAAAAGAGAGGAAATGCTTACAGTGCACATTAAAAAAACGCTTATGTGCGTCATCGTGAAAAAAAAACCAAGTTATGGATTTTTTCACAGCTGATTTTACTCAGAAGTTAATATTTGAACTTTTATTAAAAGGTATGGGTAGAAAAACTTCTCCTGTTCACCATTTACGTTAAAAAAAACTTACTCAAAATCGTATAAACGTTATCTTTCCATTCAAAAATTAATAAGATAAACAGCGAGGGCATATCATGAAATCGATCAGTGATGCCTGAAATATTCTATTTAAGTCTAAAACAAAAGAACATCAACTTTCTAAAACAAAATCATTTTTTGGGTGCAGACTATTTTATAAGTGAAATGGACTGCGTTGCGGGCTAGGTTTGTTTACACCCTTTTCGGAACAAACGAATTCACTGGGAAAGATATGTCTTTTGTTATATTTACAACATTTAACGGTTGCACCTTTAGATTTCGCATTCAATTCAAATGTTTGTTTTCTGACCTGGCAGGTTGACCTCTATCGCGTCCGCAACGGTCAGAACCATCTGCTTTTGTGCCCATTGTCTTTGCGTTAGAAATTTACAATCAGATTATTTAAATAATTTTGATAAAACACTGTCATATTTGTCTGCCTGTCGTGTTGCTAGTTGCATATTATCCACTACGGTTAAACATGGGGAATAGTTCACGAAACGATAAAATTTACCAAAAACAAACATTTTAATTACGAAGGTAAGTAAGAAGGGGTAAAGAGCTCTGATTGCATCTTGATCCCGTAGCAGTGTTCATCTACAAAGGAAGTTCTTTATAAGGATCATCATATATCTATGCTAGGGTTATCTGTCAAGTGAATAACTTTCGTATTCCATGCGCGTATTATTGATGAATTTATACCCGTTAGGTAAAAGCGATCTCTGTCATAAACTTGAAAGCAAAATGTCTGCACCCACAGACAGGATAGATACCGCAGGTCCACAGGATTATTTCAACGTCTAACTAGTCACGCACTATGGATATCATTTTCTGGTACAGAGAATTGTGTCAAGGTTAAACAAATGTTACTAAAAGTACATTTGCTGACCGATATCAAAAAAACGTCAATAAACTTTCTGAAGTGCATTTTCGATTAGGAAAGATAACTTAAGGTGGGTTTTACTTTTGGCCATCGTGCGTCATAATCACAGCATATTTCAAATATGCCAGTATGACGGCCTTTAAATGCACATTACTTTTAGCTGCCTGTAAAAAACTGCACTCGGCAAAAAAGGACTGCCCAACAAGTATATATTTTTTATTGATTTTCGATGTCAATATAAATTAAAATGTATTTCAGATAGACCATGATCAAAATATCTGAACTTCTACGCATTTGAAAAGCAATAAAGTCTTTTTAAACTGGTATACGCAAAAAAGATAACTATTTGATTTTAAAAAAGTTGCAACTAATGAGCTTTTTTAAGACCGTACCATGTCCATTGAAAAAGCATCTTATCCGTCCCGAATTTTAATGGTCTCCATTATTACATATATGCTAATTGTTGGAAAAAACTATGCTTGTCTTCTTAATGCCTTACACGAGTGTTGGATTTTCTTCACATGGAATGCACACTGCCCTTAAAAACAAATGCAATGGCAGATGGCGTTCGAAAATATTCGGGACATGTAAACCTTTCCAAAAAGCTATATGTAAGCTAGCTTTCCGTAGAGCACTAGAAGAATATGAGATTTTATCTTTAAATGAATCTTAATGCATATTTTGCTTACCTTTTCCGTAATATGTATTTTAATGGAGATCGATAAGATAAAAATGCACAAGCTGCATCGACTAGCATCAGTAGAAGAATGGCTATTATTGGCTCTTGTTTACAAACCAGAGCAGTATCGCGCTGTAATATTTCTTCCAATAAATTCTGCTTATGATTATTCGGCCCATCGGACGTAATCGTTGTTGCTGGCCAGTTTATGTAAGTAAAATCTGCATTCGTCCAAAATGAACTAAGGATCAATTTTGGCAAATTACTATATTCTCCTATGCATTACTTAAGAATATTTTTTGAAAACATACCCAACGTTCAACTAATAGGTAGCATCAAAGACAAAAACGCTGAAATGAGGTTTTGTGGCTTATAATCCGTCATCAGCCAGTCCTACAAAGTCATCCACGGGTAGGATTAGGTATGGCTGGCTGCCCGATGACAGCTAATAAACCCGAAATAGTCATTACGGTCTCCCTTGTCTGTTTCCATACTTCATTACCTGTCTATGTTACTAGTTGCTATGCGACTACCTGACAGAGCTCTAAATTGAGCCCTTAAGGCCCAAATGGACGAAAAAGTCCCGTAACTTGATCAGTGAACGCCTCTCATTATACCATAAGATGCCTAACATTGACAACTAGCCAGCTGTTACATTTTTCAATCTGAATCAGAAATTGATCCCTCCATGTTTAGCTGAATATTGTGCTACCATAGAAGAACATTGTTCACACGCTGTGGACAAAATATACGTGAAAACTCTTTTTTTTCAAACCCCGTAAACAACATCCAATTCTATATCATTTTTTGTTCAACCGCCTCTCAAATACTAATGATCCCTGTAGTTAACCACCTTCATTCGACTGTGGGGGCTTTTTGCTAATTTCGAAACCAAATCAAACGGCGCCGATGGTATACCCAGAGGAACACTTGATAGCACACTGCTTCCCAAACCACAGCGCAATCAATCACATTATGGAAACAAAGAGGGTTGTAAATGGCGTAGTCTATATAGAATTCCATGATACCCATGGAAGCATTCAAGAAGTCAACGTCGGTGAACGTACGTTTTCAATTTTTCATCGTCGGGCCTGCAAAATAATATAGAAGAGGCTAGACTAGTAAGAGTTTAAACAACTAACAAACAGTTAAGATAGGTGTGAAAACGCAAGCTGAGTTACTCTTCGACCAAATGGACGTGGTAGGTGTGACCACACACACTGATTTAATATTAGGCCACGAGAGCATTAGGGCTTGTCTGAACGCTTTACGTGACCACAAGGTTGGGTTGGCTAGCCGTATAACTACTGCTTTTTGTCGTCGCAAGTATCCGCTGTTGCAGGAACTTGGAGTGTCTAGATGGTACTTTGTAGATGACTTGAAATGACGTCTTCTCAGCGGCTGCTGTCAACCAAGTGGGGCATAATTGTACTAAAGATTGACTTATCCATGCCTTGATAGCTAGGCAGGACCTTCGCATCCTAATATTTAGATTTGCATACAAGATTGGCATATCGTTAGTTTGTGCTAAAACAACTGCCGTAGGTTGGTTATAGTTGACTAGTGATTGAATCATCCGAAAAAACTAAAAAAAAATCACGTCAAAAACATAAAGTGTATTGCAAACCGGAAACTCGTCAGAAATTTAGGTTCCAACGTATCAAAAATATGAAAATAAGCCAAGCCGTTAATAATGTTAGGATGAAGATTAACACCTTTGTCCAGCGTAACCTATAAGAACACGAAGCGCTCTATAGGCCTTTTTGTGTATGTTAATCATACGTTGGTCAGATTTGAAAACTAAACGGCTTCAACTACAAACTCAAGAGAAACGGATAATGGCACACAATAATCTAAACTTCCGACAAACAATAAATCAAATTCGGCAATGCCATAAACCATATAACTTGCTTAGTGTCTCTTTGATATCCTTTTTTTGGAAAGGATGACTTAGATGGCCAAACAGGGCAAAGTAACCTGATCCGCCCGCAACGCAGCCAAACTTCACGGAAAATATGTTAACGTCTACTGCTAGAGTTAAGTTAAGGGTCAAGATTGGAGCAGAATTTAAGATTGTCATGAAGGTAAGTAAGGGTTAAAGTTAAGGTTAGTCTTCAATGACGCCACATTACGAACGAGAGTCAATTTAATGCACACACTTAAAGGTAGCAATGTCCAAGACAGCTGTATCCAGTCTGATGGTATCACTTTGAATCTTGAGTTAGGAATACTTATATTGTGTCCTTAAACAGGACAGGAGAAGAAGAACCACTTGTAATACAGGTCTTTTGGCATTTAACTCATGGAATATTAGGATGAGGTTCAAGGGTAGAGTCAGGGTTACGCTTAGGGTTAGTGTTATCAGCATTTGCTGATGAACGCTCACCGATCGCTACCAGAACTCATTCGACCCGTTCTGCCTTGAGGCTCACTCCCAAGCCCAGGCAGCAACCGCACAGCGGTTAGTAGTGGAATATGTAGATGAATATTGCTAGCAAAGACAAGGGAGGCTAAAATGGCCATTTCTGGTTTATTACCCATCTTCAGCCAGTCATACCCAACCCCAGGTGGCCCTGGTGGTAGTGTTAGAGTGGAGGGGAGGTTTAGGGTTAAAACTAGGGCTAAAATATAAAAAATACAAATTGGCTGTTTTTGGTATCGCAGAATCACGTGAATGGATCTACCTTTGAATGCGCAAGTTCGTGTAGAAGCGTTTTATAAAAGTGTGCTACGCAGGGTTTAATATATTATCCCATGGATGTCCTCGGTAATTTAAAAAAGGCGCATTTACTTGCGAATGTGATGAGACCTTTCTCCTGCGGGCTTACGATAATGCCCCTTAATCGTCCGTTCGCTGCAAACTATCGTCTACCTTCCCATTGTTCACTTTTGGTGAGCTCGCGTGACATTTGTGCCCTTTGGGGATGGTAGAGTTGTCGGCAAGTCAGCGTGGATATTGGCCTTACCTTCGTCAATCGGTGGACTGATGAGTCGTTGCTGTTTGCGTGAGTTGCTTTCCGCTTAGCGGACGCCTTGGTGAGACAGTGTTTGACCTTTCTCACGTGTCCCCCGGTCACCACCTCCCCCCCCTTTCTATGATCTTCGGCTCTCGGTTCCGAGTGACCCTCTGCTCTATTGGCCCTGCCTGATCTGGTACGAGTCTTGCATGAAGAGCCTGTTAGGCGGGGTGCAGGTCAATAGCGTGGCTGAGTGTGCCAGTCAAGGACCGACTTTCGAGCACCAGTTTGATTATCTTTGCAATGAATCGGTTAAGCACCCTTCCTTTCTCAAAGGCAAAATCGTGGCTCAGCTGTAAAATGCGCCAATCAACCGAACAGGCTTGTCGTTGTGGCTAATTGCAAGCTGCTGTTCATGCAATCTTGTACCAAGCCGTTCAACGATTTCACCAAAATAACTGGCATCGCAAATTGGACATGGTTTGCTTCAGACTACTGCTGATTTATCTACTGGTAGTGGGGGTAATGATGCCTTACATGGCTGCCTAAACAGATTACAGGAAGAGGAACCGCCCACAATACCTGTGGCTTTGCGATACATTGCAAGGGGTTGATTAACGTTTTCTATTAAGGTCAAAGTTGTAACTAGGATCAGGATTAGGTTAAAGGGTAAGGTTATCGTGTAACCTGTAGGGTTTAGGTTTATTAAAAGACTTGGGTGAAGATTTAAGGTGAGTTAGTGATAAGACATGGGTATAATTACCTATCCTGAAATTTATCGTAAGCCCACTATTTTTAAGCTGGCTGGGCGGTTCCTATACCGGTGTCCTGGTGAGGCGGCCATTCAAGGCATCCCTACCCAAGTGTGTCTTTGGGCTTTAATCACTGCTGTCTGATTGTGCATTCTGGTTTATAAGCCATGCCAGTACTAAAAGAGTTTAGGATTCTTGTCGGTGCCTTATTTCAGCTATTTTGACAATTTATGGCTAAGTAGTAGGTATCAGCAAATGATAACCAACCCCAGTTGTAGAATCAACTGAAACTCGAACTCGCTACCTATCGGCTAGAAGACCACCGCTTTAACCATCGAGTCACGGGCTCGGTATCCTGTACGTTGCGATGAAGTATATTAAAAAGTGTAGTCGGACGCTCACCGATCGCGTCATGGGACATGTGCGTCCCTCCTTGCCTTGGGGCTCACTCTTTAACCAAGCCAGGTGCCGCACAGTGGCTAGTGATAGAGGTAATTAAAATCCCCGTGGTCACTCCTCAATGCCACGTGGACAATTGTGTTTGTTTCTCCTGTTTGCTCGGACGAACACTTGAACTGAACTGACTGCTTTTTCAGCTCAGGTGAGTCGTGGGACATCGGCGAATCGGATTTGCTCCCATCTATCAAAATTACTAGTTCCTAGCATGCCTGCTGTAGAACAGGCAAGATGGATAAGGAAGTCTGAAAAAAATCGGGTATGCACAGCATGAATGTAACGATAGAAGAGTACAATGCAAAGTAAGTCTAGAATAGCCACAGCATTTACAGTCTGTGTTCAACGACTGACAAATTCTTAACAGACATCCAGGCATTTTACGTGCTGCTCTTTTGTTTGTATCAGGAAAACTGTTAGATCTTTCTAAGTTTGTACATTAAACTTGAGACCGCTCCGACCTTTTTTATCAACCCAAGGTTGAAAATGCAAATCGAGGAAAAGTACATGTAGTTCTTGAATCTAACATTTCGGAAAATCCCTTTATTTCGAGTAGGGTGTTCACCATGATAAAGATTGTTTTGTTATTTATGCTTATATAAGATGATACGTGCTTAACAGTAGGATGTCTGTTGTGTACCGCCACCACCAGATCATTTTTGAAGGCACGATAATTTATATGTATGTTTGATCTACAATTCACAGGCTTGTTTTCTACTGTCACTATTAACGGCCTGCACGTTTCATGGCCATTCCACTGCCTGTACCATGGCGTTAAGAAGGCGATTTTACACAAAGTTCCAAGGATTTGTATTCTTGTACCTTAATCGTAACCAAAACAATAACTTTAACCCAAACCCTATTCCCAACTCATACACAAATAACCGAATTCGAAGCCCAGTCTGACTCACCGGAAATTACCGCAAGGTAATCTGTAAAACATGGGGTACCTACGTGTATGTCTCATCATTTTATTCAGGTAAAACTAGCAAGCATGTCCTCAAATTCCCTTCCATAATTTTTGAAGAGGAAACCTAACGAATACTGAGCAAAACGAAAGCCAGTGTTTTGGTGAATGCGCCTCCTACTGCTGGGCAAGTATCCTCAAACATGGTGCGAGATTCCGCTAGCTGCAGAAGAAGCAGCAATTACTGCTGCCATTAAAAGTCATTTAAGTTCTGCAAAAATACTACCTTTAAGGCCAAAATTTGATACCGAAAATACAGTAGATTGATGAGAAAATGGACCTACATGCGGCAAAATCTGACGTCTCTTGCTATCCAGAAATTTGCATACCTTATTAAAAGATACGCATCAACGCATTTTGCAATTGTGAGCAGTAATCTGAATAAGCATTAATAAAAGCCAGAAAAAAATATAAATATATCCCTTTAGAGAATGGAAAAAATTGATTTGTTTGCATGAAAAATCAGTTTAATGCTGATTTAAGAGATTATATTTTTTTGGAAAAACGAGAGTAGATATAATCTAAAAAATAGGTTTTGAAAATGTATGACAATCTGTACCAGAAAGGCGCTGTAATCAACTTTTGTGAATGTACTTTGTTTAACCACACCGAATTAGGGTCTTAAACGCGCATATATACGAGATTCGACGACAAACCACCTTTTTTAGCTGTCACGGCGTACGCCAAGCCTATCAAGACAATTATAGTCTGTAGTTTACTATGAATGAAAAAGGAAACTTGAAACGGAGGAAGCAGAAAAATGACATTTAATCGCAAAATTTTAGTATATATTCGGCCAATCTCTTGTGAGTTTGTCAACTAAGAATTAGACTGAGAACTAATCAAATATATCGAAAAACGCTCCAATAGAAAGAGAAAAATAAGTTCTTTAATTTTCAGCAGAAATTGAATCCCTAATTTTCAGTAGTCGAAAAACTGGCCAAAGGTTTCCAAGTTTTCCTTGACATTACCTTGGAAAATGTTAAGTTCGCAGAAATATGACAGCGAAAAATCTAATAAAAACGCTTTCTAAAAAGGTTAATTACCATATCTGAGACTCATCATAATAGAAAACCCGAAATAGATAAAGAGAAATTTAACACTCGAATTATCATATTTATATACACAAAATGGTACGTTTAAGGATTTCATTTGACAATTCTATTACAATTTATTCGTCATTGAACCGCCTGTGAAAATGTGAGCTTATGATATATTATATTCCTTTGACGTCCCGATCGGCAAAATCAAGCAAAAATCTGCTTGCTTTGGTCAAATGCATCTAAGACAATGTACACACGGAAAAAAAACCTGCAAATTCTCGTGAAACAGTGTTGGAATATACACTCGCATGTTAGTCTTCTTGCTGACGACCATACTTTACGTTTCGCTTAATGTAGACGAATATGTGTGTTTAAAACTCCGAAAAAGACTATTTGCAAAAGTAATTCTACTTTTTCTGCTTTATTCATTCATTTAATTGCATGGACAGGTTTACTTTACATTTAAAACTTCAGTTTACTCAACTAGGTCGATTTTGCACCTTTTCGTTATTTTAACATTTTCTCAAAAATATTACTGTATATTATTAGATGAATTTGTGAACCATAATAAACCTTATGTTTCCTAATGATCGATTTTGTGTTGATGTTAAACATTAGTGGACGCAGCGTGCGCTTATTTTGCCGTAACTATTGAAATTCATAAGATTTCATGAGTAAGGACAAGAACTATTTTTTTGCGTTGATGATCGATAAACAACACATGTCATAGTTTCCTCCACCTTTACCTAACGGTCAATAAAAATCTGATCCTAGTTTTGATTAGTGTCATAATGGAGTAAATTCATGTTAATATTGGTCATTTAATTAATTAAGCAGAAATATTTAGTAAACTATAAGGTTCCGGCGGTGTTTGCGTGCACAAGCTTAAATAGCAATGCTGAGTTTGCTGGAAAGCCTGTTTCGTACATGCAGGGCCACATTTGTTAAAAACCAATAACCTAGGTAAAACCCAACAAACGGTCATCAAGGGTATTTTGAATAACCTATCCTCTGTAGAATGCAATAAAATTTGCTCAATGTTATCTGAGGTGTGGATTTCAGTTTGGTCAAATAGCGGAAAACTGCACGAACAGTATCACGAAGTTACTTAAGAAACATGAGAATCAAATTTGTTTAGATTGTGCTTCAACATGTCATACATTTGTGTTTTTTCCCTTTTAGTGTAACACGTTTCTGATAACATCTACTCCACAGGGTGAAAAGGAACCTGCTATGTTCAACAAAATAAGACTGGAAATTTGGATAAAAACAAATAAAATTTTAAATTTAAGACAGTTTCTTATATTATTAAAATCCTAAGTCGCCATTATTTCACAGCAAATACCCTTAACTCAATGAACATAAACAGAAACAGATAAGATTTCGCAAAAAATCTTTAACCAACAAAAACCTACTGTAGTTTTCAGCATGTGCATCAGGTGAGTTGGGAAGTGAGTAAAATCAAAAATATACTCTTAACTCCTTTTGCTTTTTAAAGGCTGTGCGAGTTTTAAAAGTATAGCTTCATGTTCTTTCATTGGCAACTGCAAAAATGGCGCATCATAGAGCGGTTATTTTAACGTCTCAGGACATAATATGCTTTGATGTAGGTGCCGCAGTTGCTATTAACGCGTAATGTTAAAACAACGAACATGTTCTCAGCAGTTCAAGCAATCTTCTACTATTTTAAAGACCATTTGTGTGATTTATTTATAATGGTGGAATGGAGCCTTAAAGTAAGAAATAAAATGGAGCTGTCAGTTTGCGGCGGAAAGATTGTCAGTCTCTATGGGTAAAGTGCATAAACGTGCAAATTATAGTTCGAAAAACATGAAAGTGCATGGAACTTTACCGGCGTAATTCCCCATTGATGCATTTTTGAGATAACTTAAGAGGGAAGGTTTTCTGTTAAGCTGGCGTTTAATCAGTTCACTGCAATGGTTTTTACTTTAGATTTTTGGGCAATTTTTTTAAAAATTGAACAAACTTGCCAACCACTTGAACACAACCTCCTAGGGATAACAATGAAAGCAAACGTTTTAGAGCATCAGTTTGTTTTAAAGGTTGTAGTGAATGTTGACTGCCGGACCCTTTTTGACCAATCAACTGACAGCACCAAAAGTTTCCAAGCAAGTGCAGTTATTTCAATGTTACTCGTTTACTCAACTAACTCAATCGTTGTCATGATCAACAGACGAATGTTGTGAAAGCAAAGTTTTTATATAATACACAGAAAGTCTAATGATTCAAATTGGTCACTCGACGAGTGATTTTATAAAATCTTTTTAGTTACTTATCATTACCATATATGAAACAAAGCAGTCTTATTTTTCCGATCATATGACTCTGATGCTTGGTCAATACTTAAATAGGTAGAAAAAGCGTCGCTCAACGCTGTATTTCTTACAGGGGTTTATTTACTCAGTCATTTGTGTAAACAAACTTTATTCCTTAAAATTGATTCTATTCACTCGATGTTAACTTACGAGCTAACGGACCTTAAAGTTTTCTAAAATCGTTTTTAAAAAACATCATATTTGCGACTATCTTGAGGATGAGTTCGAGAGAGAATACGAAACGTTTGGCTTATAATGCTCTTGTTTCAGTGATCATTCTAATTTTTGCTTTCGTTGACCGGTAGACCTTTTTTCGTAATAAAGAGTTTGTCACTGCGTTTTGACCTGATTCCGACCGATTGGATATATACATTAATTTGCGGACACTTCAGTACAAGTGCAATCTGTTTTATTTGTATACCATAAGAGAAAATCCGTCTAGCAGAAGATAATTTAGTTACCTAACGGTTCAGTTAACTTTCATGCATTAAATAAAATTTTCGCAATTTGTTTTCGTGGTAGTAAATTTAAGCGTAAAAAAATAGTTCATTTAGGGAAAACGTTGCATCCTGTGGAGTGGCCGACTCTGTTATCGATGGCAACATTAAAATTTCGCAAAAAAAGATATTGAATAAAACTAAATATAAAATAGTGGTTTATTTAAATAAAGTAAATATAAACTAGGGTAATAGTTTTATGCAGTTTAATGGGAGCAGTATTGGATAGCATGACATGGCTTTTTACTCTACACTTTAGTATCTAAAACTCGCGAATTTATTTCGCCGAAATAAGATGATAAGACGAGAAAGAAGGGGTTCTCTTATTTATATTGGCGGTTGAGAGGGTCCCTTCAAGTGCTGTAGAGGTTTTGATCAACTTTTCCCGACAAAATATTGTCTGCCTTTCTACATGTAGCCTTCTATGAAGTTCAGTTCATTTGTCAGAGCCATAAGAATACGGGACAACAACAAACCAAAGAAATGTGATGTCATTTAATAAATCACAAATATTTCCTTATTTGATAATAATTGCTGACGACAAATGTTTAAATGAGGCAGGGTTTGCAAAAGAATGTAAACGTTATGGTGATGCAAGCATTATAGTTTCTCATTTAACTTTAAATGGCAGTGGTAGGCTGATTTCTCGTCATTTATCAGTAAAACTTTAATTTTCGGCTCCATACCGATGTTTTTAATCCAAAACTGCATCATTCAATGATCATTAAAACAACCCAAATGTTATTGCTAAAACTATACAGATTATTACTTATAATTTGCAGATCTTCAGCTCAAAAACAAAAATGTAAATATGCATCTCAGTCCAGCAAACAGAATAGATCGTTGAGTAGAAGTAGACGCGAGCATGGTGACAAGAACTTAATTTGCTTGACATTTAATTTTCATGCTCATACTCATCATCAGAAACAGCATCAGATATGAGTATTTCGAATACAAGGGGTTGCGATATTTACAGGACGCAGTCACTTATGACGATCGAAGGCTCCGACTCTTCATCGAGTAGGACTAACCGCTGATAACTTGATGTCATGCATGCAAGTCATTAATTGCTAAAATTTCATCACCCGTGTTGTATGTTGGTGTGATGGTAGCTCGGCCACCTGGATCACCGGCATTGGAGTTAGAAACGGTGTTTACTTGCCTGCTCTACAGGTGGCTAATTACTTTGGCCAAACTAAGCCTAAGCACAGAATATGAGTTGCGGAGGTCATATCACTTGTGACTAGACCGGGGGCCTTGAATCAGGACTCAAGCGAGTCGCGGTTGCTACAATTGTCACCGCTCGCAAGAATTTTAGTCTCATCGAACTTGAACGTGTGATCGGGTCTCGTCGAATGAACCACGAATTGAGGATTGGCGTGCTGCCATGATTTTAGAAATTCACGTCCGCAGCATCCTTCAAGTTTCTCTGACGTTTTTATTATGCCCGCAACTGGATCAGATCCGATAAACGACTCCAGATGTTTCTGGCTATGGCAGTGGGTTTTTTGGTCTTATTACCTGACGAGGAATAAACCTTTGCACACCTCACCGATATGCAAGAAGAATGCGATGCCAAAACGCAGGACAGCAAAATTTATGTCATAACAACTAACCAGTGTAAAAAAAAATTGAAAATCGATTTAAAAATGACCAGTTCTATTCAAGGAGACCTGCAGGAGAGGTTACTGATTATAAGTCTTTTCCAGAAAGCAGCGCAAGTCCGGCAAAAACCAAAATCATTTATATTTTGTCAAATTACTAAAAAGATTGCTTTACTCCTTGTTCATCACTGACTTAATGATTAAGATGACGGGAAATACGATGATATTGTTATTTTGGGATATGACGACATTTTCGCACAACTGAATCCTACTACACTGCCTAGTGACAGCCGAAAAAGGGAACTTCTGGATCTTGGCAAGACTGCCGAGACCAGGATGAAGACTGGAGTAAGCATACACGCAAAGTCGGTACCCTACGGTACTACTCCAGGACGCCAGCAGTATGAGCAAGGTATTCGGCTTTCGGAAAGCGGTTGAATATAATTATCTGTTACTGACACTGGTGAAAAGCACTTCTAGTCACTTCCATAACCTGTTTACCAGACAGTTAACGATCAGAAACGAGCCAAAATTCATGAATCGTACAATTGAAAATACAGCGCAACAGCGATTAAACACGTGGGAGATTTCAGGGTTTTCCAGAAATCCAACTGCGTCATTCTGCAGGTAGGACGCATACATTCTCGACTGAGGGTCAAGGGCACCACCTCTCAGTGGAGTGCTCAACTAATTACGTGGTCAATATAAAAGTGTTGGTTTATTGAGTTACTGCCAGAGTTCACGCCCCATGGGTGCTCTCATCTCCCGTTTCCTTTTCATGCCATTAACCGTGTGCGCAAAAATTCGTATTCTTCATCTTCCTGCAGAATGTGGGCATCAACTCGGAACAATTGGGGCGCTGCTCCGGGCTAATGTTTGCATATTTATGGGCGGATTCTTCCTGCGGTCTAGCACCATGGCATAAAACTAACTACACCAGATCTCCCTGTGTGCATAGCTGGCTCCTCGTCCTCATGAACTATTTACGAACCACAGTTCCTGTACCATCTGACGCCATTCATATGCGCTGGAGTCATGCATCGCTATTGCTAGTGAGAAAGCTTCACTCGCAGAATATGTGAAATTTCCTGTATTTCTCTTTAGGCCGTCTGCGTTTAGGAACGCGCCGTAGATTTATTCGGGATGATTTCCTCAAAAACCCCATAAATTCAGTAGGTTGGGTAGTTTTTCCTCCTCATTTAGTTGGAAATGAAGAGTCCGAATAACTTAGGCGTTCGAAGCTCCCAAAGAAACTTAACATTTCAAGCCACCTTTTTGGCAAGATTCTATTTAGGTTTAGCTAGAAGGATAACTATGAGGGGTACACTGATTTTTTTATTTTACATAATCCATAGAACCTCGGTAGTGTTTAGTTTGTTGGCTCTTTCCAGGTTAACGGTGAAAAACCCTTTTCTTCAGTTAAAAAAGACGCAAATATTAGCCATCTAAAAATTCGATTATGTTTCGGTTGTAAGTGAGCAGATAGCAGTTGCTTGGAACTTCGATAAATCACGCATGCATCCAGAATTATCTCTTTACCCCTTGTTCATTTGCAAGCTTAAACTACTTCAGAACACATGGGATTGTAAGTCGAAACGGAAAATGAGAACTTGACAATTTCGATCTTGAATTGTCAAGCCTATCAGGATATTTTTGGTAATTCGCGTTTACAGGATTATAAATATCTTTTAAAATCACTGTAGTCATCATTATTTGTTAAGTTAAATTATAATATCTGCGTATCAGCTAGATGAAGTGTACGGATGCCTTGTATAGCTGCATAAACGGAAAACAGGCATAAGGACCACCCACAATAGATGTAAGTTTGCGCTTAACTTCGAGGAAATTTATTTAAGATAAAGGTGAGGGTAAGGGTTACGTTTAGGGTTCTCTTTAAGTTTGAGATACAAAGAGAGAGTTGGGAGTATGGTCACGATTAAGCTAAGAATTATGAGTATTATCGTGTAAACTGAAGTGTTTAGGTTTAGGGTAAAGATTAAGTTGACATTTTATTTTGTGGCTAGGGTTGGTGTTAGCGTTAACACACTGGTATATTTACTCTTCCTGAAATTAACGGAAGACCGTCTATTTTAGGAGGGCTGGACTGTTCCTTTTCCCGTGTCCTGTTTAGGCGGCCATACAAGACATCCCTTTCCAATAAAGTACCTATTATATTAGTAGAGCAAAGCTACTAACAGGTGCTTTCTTTCTAGAGCACAGTCAGTCCTAGGAATCGTCCAAATTTCGGGGAATTTAATTAAATTTCAGATTTAATGGGCCTGCAATCCAAAGGTAGTACAGTAAGTATATTTGGATTTATGGTAACCTACAACGATTGAGGTTTCTCCAAAATGATTATATGTCCGCCGAGAAAAAGGCCAAAGAATTACATTCCTCGAGATTCTATCATTTTGTTTGTGCAGGATGTAATTGTCGATAGCGGTTATACATCCGTACCCGTTTAATGGTTTTAAGCTCGAGTAAACATCCTTTTCTCTCAGGTTAACGCACTGCCACCTTTGTAAAGCCCTGATGAGCTGTGTACCAAAATGCAAATGGATATACCGAAAACAGCCCAACGCGGAATCTGTCACGATAGCTCCGTTTTTCACAGACTGCATTTGCAGGTAAGAGGTTGACTGTGATTGGCTATTCGGGAGACGCTGGCCACTGACTGGTTCTGTGGGGAACATAAATACCGAGAGATGGCTGAACACACTGACAGCGAATTAAATAATGACGAATCTCAAATATGCGGCCACCGCTGGAGGTGTCATGAAGATAATCAACTTCATTATTGGCCTGGTGGTCATGATTATGATCGCTACTCGTGTTAATGTTTATTGGAGCGAGGGTGGCTACATGCTGTTTGCGTCCATTTTTGCCTGGGTGTTCGCTCTGCTACTTCTCCTTCTACATCTCGTCGATACCGGCCAGGGAAAGGCCTTTGAAATATTTGTAAGTACGCGCAGTTTGCGTTTATAAAGTTATTCTTAAATAACTTTCAAAAGAGTTGGGATAAGCGTGTCTATGAGACAAAGAGTAACTTACTGGTACCCATCACTGTGTTTGACGTGGGAGTATATGGTATATTGCTCCTTTTTTAGATAAAACAAAAAAATGAACAAAGCTTGTTGTACTGCCAGTTTTGACATGTAGACGAGTTCAGTAAATAATTCAAAAAGTGAATTCCATAATGTGACATTCATTACAGTTACTTTAACGCCAGCTTATCTGTGGTTTAAAACGAAACGTAAATGTTCAGACTGAGGATATATGACTGTCTTTTTCATATTTTTAGAGTGTGCTGCCCATTTCTTATTTAATTAACTGTACCAACCATATTTCACTTAGAAACCTAATGTTCGTTTTAGGGCCACGTATAGCACTACGGTAATGAACAAAGTACAAAAATTAAAAGTGTAAAAATTGACAAGAATTTTAAAAAACGACGGATAAGAGATCAATGGGGTTTCGCCTTGAAATCAATCTTATTACAGCAATACTCAAAACAAAAATGCTAAGCATTCACGTATTGCTTATATTTGTCTAGTGAGGTCCCCACATACACCGTTCGAGTGTAAATCTGTACGCTGTCTGGTATTTTAAGAAACCGTTCCAGTTAGCCCATTTCTGATTTAATGCCTCCTGGACCTGAACATCAAAGTCCAATTTGAATGCTCTCAAGGCCAAACTGCACGAGACTGGTGCTTTGAAAAGTTTATAAAAACAGACAATAGACTGATGTGAGCAACGTTAAGTTCTTTTTCATTTTAGCCTTGCATAGTTTTACAAGAAATTATAGTTGGTTACAGAGCTAACACTTTCTTCAATTAATTTTATGGCATATTTTCAGGAAGTGGTCACTCTAGCGCTGACAATCGTTTTTGTCTTCTGTGCCTTCATAATCGCGGCCGTGTTTGCGGGCCGGACAAACAACGGTATTTTAACGGCTATCACGGTAAGTTAATAATACAAACTTTCTTGCTTACTTCAGAAATTTTGTGCAATCTACTTCCAGATAACCAAAAATCGCCAAAACCAAAGTTAATACTCTGAAAATTAAACCATGCATGAAATCATATTTAGAAAACGGAAAACGACATTGAACTGTAAACCGCATATGATTGATAAACGACAAAATATAATGAAGTACTTTCTAATTCAAAATTCATTGTTGAACAATATTGTGTTTTCCCATAAATGTAATTTAATTTACTCAAAAATGCTTGATTGCAATTTAGGTAGTGCCAGTATATGCATTAGAACCTAGTGAATAGAATCCTAATATGATTCTTTATGTCTTTGAACCTAAATATAGCAAAAGAATCAAAATTGCAAAAATGGTGGCAATATGGTTTATTAAAAAGTCCTAACTAAATACTGGCCTGCGTGTAAGGTTCTATAATTAACTAGCAATTTTATGTTGTACGTTGCCATTCAACTAATAAGCTAAACAAATTCTTTTGAAACTTTTTAGGTTCTGTTTGCGATTATTCTTATCGCCTCCGTAACTGATTTGTGGCCTTCAGCTGAAGAAACTACTCTGAGGGAAGACAGATATTGTTGTATCCCAAAAAACATTCATCGGTTTTTTACGGGAAGATAAATACTCCACATGACGCAATTCTATTCTTCAATTTTTTGCAAATATAAATTCAGTATATTTTAAAGGTCTTACTTAACGATGTGTAAAAGGATTCTGGGTGAAGAACGCTCTGTCTAACGATTTAACGTGGCATTTAACAGTTATGAAAGACTAAGACAATAGTACAGAGTGAATCCGCGTGCAAAACATAAACTATTTAACATGATGTATTAGGTATGATGAAGAGGGTATTATATAATTCGTTTTTTGTATTTCTGAAAAGAAAAAATATCTTGACAATAAAATATGTGGTTAAACATACAACTACCAATGTTAAAAATTAGCAGTATTTATTATCCTTTTTAGCAAATTGAGCCACCGGAAAGCCAATTGTCTTTTTAGAACACACTTCTTTACAAATATTTATCTAAAATTACGGGAATATATCCGCCAACCACAATACTTGTCCAATTAAATGTCACCAGTTATTAATACGACCAGAATTGTTAAAATTACCTACATCCGTTTTCTTTCGAATTTCTATCATCCGAAGATAATTTGTGGTGTATATAAATATGAATTGTTAAGGAAAAGCTGATTTTCACTAAATGCGATAAAGTAGTAACATCTTGAAACGTTGTACAATTAGGATGATCCATGCAACTGATAGCTTCAAAATCGGTGCCATGTAAGTCAACAACAAGAGTGAGATTTGCTTTTAGTCTACCCCTTTTTATAGACTTTTATTTATGCTACAATGACCACCACAAACTCCACCTCCGCTGAACAAAACAGTCCAGGTACCTTGACAGACACAGTCAGGAGCAATGTCGAAATTGCAGGTTTCCTGGCCTGGCTGCAATCTGGTTACATCAACCTTTTGCATTGGCGACAGGCACATAATATGCGAGTAACCATTATAGATGCCTGGTACATTTCATTGGTACCAGGTAGTGTGTGTGCCCGAGTACACTCGCTCGAGTGCACTTCCGGTCATCTTTGCGTTATATTACCATCGGAGCAAGGTGAGTGAGGGATAAGTGAGGGCGGTTGACGCTGCTTAGGTCTGCGCACTTTCCCGTCACTGCGTGTTCTTCGTTGAACATGTGATGGTGGTATCGCCTGTGACGCTGGAATGTCTGTAACCTTGGCGCACACGTTATGGTATGTGAACAGTATGCGTGAATGCTACGCAGTACGTACTCGTAAGCATATTTAATTGAAAATCCCGGCTCACATCCGCTTGTGAAATTCACTGGAGATACCACCTGACTGGATCCAGCAGTGGTGTGATGCGGACAGCCACCATCGCGGACGGCAGATTTAACCTTTGGAAATGAAATTCAACTAGTATTCTTCCTAATTAGCTGTCATTGGCTCTCTAAAAACGTTAAAATGCGTGCAAAAGGAACATGGACTCCTTTGTCTGTATGAACTGATCCTTCATAGTGAACACAGATAGAGCGTGTTATCTGGCAATCGTAAATTTTGTTCTTTATACAACGTTTAATTTTGAAAAATCACAATAAATACTATATGTTTGCTCAAACGTGGTATGCGGGCATACATAACTGATCGGCTGATAAGCTGAATATCTACTTGAAACGTGCGAGTACTCTGGCTTGTTAAGGTGAATGCTGCCACTATTGAAACGCGAATATTGCCTGATGTCCTTAGGAAGTTTCATATGACTCACTAACAGCACAAGGGTGACGCCCATCGTATGAATGTATCGCCTATCCATTAACCAGCATTTAAGGCTAAGGTACGACGTTCTTTCACCAACAATATAACCTACGTAAAAATTCTTAACTTATTTAATTAGGCGTCCTCTGTTGCGCGCAAAATCTAAAGTTATATATCAGTGTACATCAACGGACTCGTGCAACAGAACCAACCAACTAGTCTGGAGCAATTGTTCTCTCTGAATGAAAATCAAGTACTGACAATGACTTTCAGTAGCCATATTAGGCGTAGTTTTTGAACATTTTTCCGTGTGAATAGTGATAAGAAGGGTGTACTGGGGGAAAATTAATTTGTTTTGGAAGCAAAAATATAGCACCAAGAAGTTGGGTTCCAAAGGCTCTAGGGGGAATTTAGTACACCAACATTTCGGGGCTCTTGCACAAAAGGATGGTTCATTACGAGACTTGTACTACCATAACCACCAGGGTGACTAGAAAGAACGTTGTATTTGCATCTCATTACGTTTTCCCGTTCTATAGCATGATTTTTGCATCCAAGTGGAAAGCTTCTGAAAGGTTGTTAATGCTCAGGTGAAGATGCGATCACTGGTTCAAAAGGTTTGTTAGCCTGATAGTATGGATTCTCACTTGAACTCTTCATCAGAGACAGCCGCAGATCAGGGTGCTGGAGGCAGAGGGAGTGCAGTTTTTAGATACGAGTACAAAATTAGCAGCTCTAATGATCACGGTTGGGGATCATAACTGATGCGATGCTCGCTCGTCAGTGTGCGTCCCAGTCATTAATGACCTCTATTTCATTATCCGTTTTGGATGTTGGCGGGATCATTACTCGACGATAGGGTTCTCTGTCACTGGAATTGTAAGTCGCCCGGGACATCTAAATGAGTGATTCACCCGCCCAAGCAAGGACTCAGCATAAACTATGGGAATGGGAGGTAACTGCGCTTTTTTATGGACTGTGGGTATGAGAACCATGACTTAAGTTGCCCGCGGTTAACGAGGCTGTCGCCTCGTGTGAGGATTTCGGCCGAGTCCCTCGAATACTCCGCCACCTGCGAGCCAGCTTCATTCCTCCCCATGCGCCTGCGTGTTCAACCATTTGCTTCTTCTGGCCATTTTCAATGTTATTAACTTCTAGTTTTTATTTTGCAAATCAATGGCTTTGTTAAGCCTAGCTTATCTGAAAGCAACATGTAGTAAAGGTAGAAAAGTAACGATTGAGGCTGTTCTTAAGGAGGTAGTTGTAAGGACTCCTGTGATCTGGAAACGGTTACTTTTCCAGCTTTCTCTAAGTCAAACACCAGCTCAAAGCCACCTTGTCAGTGGTTGAGACTGAATGTTTACTTCTTATATTGTCCTTTAAAACAGATGCGGTTGGTTAGCTCTGTTGATGACATTCGGCACAAACGATGGCCGCCACCTATCCTACACGCGTTCTTAAATGCTTCCTCTCAGAAGCGGGGTGTGGCAACATGTTGGATAGCCTTGGGGTGTGTTAGTTCATCCACCCATCATCTGGGGTGTTCTGGTGGGGGAAAGAATCGGCTGCTTATCTCAATCAGCAACCACGCTTTATCTCTGCAACAGTTAGTAGCCCGTCTCAAAAATCAACTTGTGCATGGAAGAGGGAAGATAGATTAAATCGACCCCCAGCATATACTCCTCAGTTTCAACGATCACACGCACTTTAACCTCGGAAGACGTAGAGGGGTTCGCTGGAACAGGGAATTTATTGGTCTAATGTTTGGGATCCAAACTTGAAACTATTATTAGAGACAGCAGCGGATGATGAGCATGAATCCGAAATGCCTGGCGAGTAAAGTTCTTCTTCAAGCGCTCGTATCTACTTCCTCTAAACTGCTTTCTGGATCTCATAGTTTCAATTGTATCATGCGCTAATCTATCTTGCCTCGCAGCAAAGCATGGCTTGAAATGGTTTAGACTAACAGGATAACTCAGTCCTCCGCTCAGGATGGAGCGTCAGGCTGCAATGCCGTCTTCCTTATGCCACCTTATTGACACTTTCAGTCAGCTCAGATCTAAGCCACCCGCTTTTTCTTGTTTTGTGAAAATCCGGTCTATTGTGCACAGACTAGGCATGCGTGCTACGTGAAAACAGGTTGCATAGCTCTGTCAGCCATTGCGCTAATCCCCTCTCTGGTCTTCTGTAGTCAATGCAAATCTACCGACAACCAAATTTGTAATGCATGTGAAAATCTAATTTCACTCCCCACCTCAGCTCAAATTTCCTTACACGACCCCACGTACGCCGATCCTGCGGTTGTGTCAATAGTCGATCACAGTGTGTGCTCATAGTACACTGCTCACGATCACATAGAGTTCCTAAACCCCGACACTGTGAGGGATGCCAATAGTTGCCAACCTCACGATAAATCTGCACCTCTTAGTAAACAAACAGCGAAATCTGTTATCCTGACTTATCATAAAAATATACTCATCTGATATCAAATTACTTTAAAAAATATTACTCTCAAATGTCTTGTTACCAAACCAGTATACTGGCACATCAACCGCTACATCGCATAACTTAGTTCGGCCTTGTTTGAAGAAGTGGCAAGCTTCCGAACTAGGTATCTTCGTACGCTACAAAAACATAAATGTATTCCTTCCCAGGAAGCCGATGGTGATATAGAGCCTCACAGTACTTTAGGGTTAGGCTGACCTCATGACCACGGATCTACAGACAGTTCAGATATCTTGACTTCAGAGCGGACGTGGTTGTGGAGGTCACCATCATTGTTCCCTAACCTATCAGCTACTCTTATCTGCAGTCTGCGGAAGCTGGATGAGCTGGCGGTGAGGAGTGATGAAAAGTGCGCGCCAGCAGTTATAAATCTTGGCAGCGAACATTCACAACTCGAGTGCACAGAGAACGTCACACACCTACTGGCGAATGAAAAGAAAATTGGCGGACATTAAGGCCACTAATCGTCGCATAAGTCAGATCTCCAGCATTTCTCTGATTTCCTTTATTAGGCCCAGCGTCCTGCTAGATGGTTTACCTCGCCAGATATTGCAGCTATTTCACAGTATAAAATCATTTAAAGCCAAGTTGCAATCTCTTGGCGGCTCTTTGAAGCTATTTTGCCAACCACCGAGACAGGAAACGAGTAAAGGGGAAACCCCTAGTAATAGAGATAGGTTTTCGCTAAATTCTAGGGACAGTAAACGTAATATTAAGGGTAGGGCTTGGTCAAGGACACAGGAAGAGTACCCTTGCAGGGCTCAAGTGCAATGTCTCCTGTGCTAGTGAGGTTGGTGTTCACTTTTCTTACCATCATTTCAGCTGTCTCTGCTGTTTGAATGTAGTAAAGACTTTGTCATTCTGTCGAGTTCAGCGTTTGTGTCTTTTCAAAAGTAATAATCAACAATCAAACGAGAACACTGCAGTAAATTACAATTTTGATCACGGGACTTCAGCAAACTTGAAAGTATTCCCATGGTAGAATATAAGCCATCCAAGCAGGTGCATTTAAAATAGATGGCACATACGCGGTCCGTAAACTTTCCATGTGTAGAATAACATTAAAAACAAAGACAAGGGAGACTGGAATAGATAGTTCTAGCTTATTAGCCGTATTCAGCCAAGCATACCCATGCCCAGGTGTTGCGACACCCGAGCTTCGAACCCTTGACCTGTTGGTTAGAAGTTCAACACTCAAACCCACTGTGCCACGGGTTCTTTGTCTAACCGGTTTAGATCAGGAATATTAAAAATTGTAGATTGGTGTCCACCAATCGTTTACGCCAGTCACTCGTCCTGTTGTGCCTCGGGGCTCGAGAGTTGGTCTCCAGGCAGAACAGGAGCGTTCATCTACCGTTACCCATGCGTCCTTAAATACAATTCAAAACGAAAACTTAAGAAAACACAATTTCTTGGGCGTTGTGTTTCAGCAACCTAAGTTCTTCTAAGCCATCTGGAAACTTGAAGTTGGAATTTTTGATGGGTGGAAGTAAATGCTTACTCAATGTGAGAAGAGGGACAATCCTAAATGAACTTGGTAATTCTTCAGTTCATTGCACTTCGAACACGCATTTATCTACGTATACTGACATTGCATCGCAGACGGTCATGAAGGTAAGTAAGTCCTGTTGAATTCGAATTTCATCTGCTGCATTGGTGCTCTCTAACCATGCATTTAAGACGCCAAATCTTGCCAATGGCCAGTGTGCAAGCACATTAAATAGCTGTCACATCTCATTTTGGTCACAGTAACCCTTTCGACGCTCAAAGTGCAGAATTACTTATGCCCTGGCGAACAAGCTTAATGTTGCAATTTTTAACCTCAGTCTTACATTATGGATAAGAAAAAAAAGAGGATATACATGTTGCATGATTTGGCATGCTCCAGGCACAAAGTACAAGCCAAGACACATATTTTGCCATTTCAGCCGCTTTATAAAATAGTTTTGAGGAATGAGCCTCATCAGTGTGTCCGGCAGCGTTCACCGTATTTTTATGGCATTAACGTTTCTTTGGAATTTATAGCTCCTGAGAAATTAATGCGCTACGTTGGAGTTAATAAGTCAGAATATCATTTTTGACGTTCATTTCGAAACTAAATGGAATCTTTTAGTCAAAATATCTCAGCTTCAGCGGGAAAAACGCGAAATAGTTATAAGCTGCCAACAGACATTTGGTTGCTTTTTATTGTTCTCAGAAATGTATTTCTAACTTGGAATAAATGGGTCAAAATGGATTCTGGTATGAATATTTGGGCCAAATTCTATCAGCTACAGCGGGATGAGCGCGTAATAGTCAGTAACCTGCCAGTGGACAGCCAATATTATTTATGCAGGTCACATGCTCCACCATATTCACAGCACGAGCATACACTAAAATAAATTCAGTAGTATACGTTAGTTCGACCGTAGGGAACGACGATATCCACTGAGTTCTATAAGCAAGATGGTTGCGGGGACGATTTTTTGCGCTTTAATTAATTGATAGTTATAGCAGACTTGTTCAGCATATAGGGCTCTCTCTTCACTCAGCCTTCTGGGCCCTATGACAATACAGAGTCACGACAACCGGAAACGGGCTAAAAAGGTTTCATCGGGGTAGATTCCCCAGTGTCCACATCATTCGCTCTTGCCTCCTCCAAGCCGATCAGCTAACTGGTGCTGCGATTAGACGCAGGTGGCTAGTGGGTTGTAAGCCTGCGCCTATGCTTGCCGCCACTTCTACCACGTCTGGCATTTGTTATTGAATAGGTAGACATTACGCAGGCAGATTAATGCGCTCTGTTCCCTACTGTGGCTTCCTGGTAGGCCAGCGCATCTCCTACGTGACTCGTTTTAGACCTGACAGTGGTATAGCCATGCTGCGTGGCTTCTCTTCCTAAGTGCACAGTAAGGAGGTAAAAAAATCTGACATATGAGCCCCAATATGAATATTTGTCAGTAATCCTGTTGACATTTATGTATTTTGACTCACGTAGGCTCGTTTATGTTTCGACTGAACGCATAAGCTTCCTTCTGAATGATTTGTTCCAAAGTAGCATGTCAATTTCTATGGAGAGTAGGACTAAGAAATAAGACAAATGTTTGATGGTTTTAACATGTAAAAAAAGGTGTTGCACAGTTCCATGCACCAATTTAGGAATTGGCTTCTCTTTTCTGTTAGTGGTGGTTTGAATCCGACCGAGGCCACCTAGTTTTTCACGAAGGTCAAACAAATTATTCAAATCTACCAAAATCCTCAACAATGACTTTTGTCAACTGCATTTGGATTTAAAGGAGATGAAACTCGTATACTCTATCCTAACTTGAAAATGATCGATATCGATGTGGTCCAAAGCCGTCTGTGAATGTTTTTTTGCATAACAATTTTGCTTATTTTTCAATAAAGTTTGCCATCTTGCAGTCTATAACTTTGTTTTATAAGATGGACACAAAATATGCAAGTATCCTATTTTCTGCGTTTAAATCAAAGCCCGCACACGTGTCTACTTAACCAATGACTCTAACCGATCAAGCACAAGCTGGTTAATTCACTGTCACGCCCGCTGGACCAGCGCCCTGTCCGTTTCATTGTCGAGCACAAGTGCAATAGCCTCGGGTCAAGGGTCGGGGATTTTCAATGACCGAGTGATCGCTTACGAACGCCCTGGGAACAGTCTTCTTTTGCACAGGCGAGAAAACACTCTGGCCCTCGGCCGGCTAAAATTAAGACCCATCGCTGTTGCATATCCTTCATGTAAAGTATTTGGGCCTTGCCGAAACTGTTGTTGATGCTCCAAAGAAGTTAAAAGGACCATCGAAAGGACTTTACTTGTTCCTTGCTACATGGGTTCGGACAGGTTTTAACCAGGAGGTGCAACAGTGCAATAAATATGCACTGTTACGGAGTTCTAAAAGGCTCCAAACTAATAAGTTTTCAATTTGATTATTTTGTTAGAAAAACGTGGATGTGTGGAAATCCCTGGTGGTGCTGAAAGTTTGATGCATTGTGTTTTCCACACAAAGCCACCGAATCGAGGTGTGCTAAATGTGATCTTTCAGACCAATGCGAGTCTAAGCCAGCTTAGGCGCCGTTAAGCCATTTAATCTTTTGGTGTAGCTTATCTAACCGCATGTGTGATAACAGTGGCCAACAGCTGCAAGGAGGGGAATCACGAGTACAACACAAAACCTGACTGTGCGTTGGTGCGACGAATTAGCTTCGACCATTATAACCAAACACACAAAGGTGTAAGGTACGATGACCGCCAAAGACGACAGTGGCATACGCGGTCACCTGCAAATCCGACAGTTGTCATCACATTGCCAGGTGACAGATAGCTGCACATGTGGAGTAATTCCAATCCAGAGGACCAGCAGGAATTAACTTAGGTCAATCAGTGAACATCAAATTATCGATAGGTGCCATAACTGTGCTATCCATTACTTCAACAAATTCCATAGGTTTACACAATGATCTAGCTACCCTCTATAGCCAGGCTACTCCTCCAAGACGACAGCTTATCACCGGTACTCATGCGTTTCTGTATCATGTCCTACGCAGAGCAAATTAGCAAGCTTTCGCTACACCAGACTGTTCCCAAATCTAACTAAATACAGGCTCTTCTCCTTTCTCTAGTAATAATACCACCGCAAATACTAATCGTTACCGGCGCTACCACCACCACTGCTGCTACCACTATCACAACCAATATCAGTACTACTTCCATGTATTTTCGACCGTAACAAATGATGATATGGAGCGAGCAGCACACTGCGTCGGGTGTTCAGGAACGTGAGTTACCCATGATTTAGTTTATAGTGAGCTAGACTTCCATAACATCGACAGCAATTCTTCAATCATATGGCTTCGAGGATAAAACCATGTCAGACAATTGGAAGTGAGCTCAATCACGGTGACCTACAAATTTGAACAACCCATTTTACATGTGCCACGCACAACAGGGTCCCGACACAAGGTGTAAAGGCTTCACAGGGGCGGCTTTGATCGCACCTAGGCCGAAGAAGGAGCCCTGACAGATGGAGTGCATTCAGTCCTCCAGCATGCACACTGTGCTCATTGGGAGGACGCAGGTACCCCACACTTTCGAATACCCGACTGTTAGTGCCTTCTGATCCGTAAAAGTGGTTAATATTTATTACAGTGGGGAAACACGCTGAATTACCGTGAAGATGGATTCAGGAGTGTCGACTTCACTGCCTCCTCCCTAGCCTATGCACCAACCCAAGTCTGTCGGCTAGCTGGAGCTGGGATAAACCGGGGTTACTGTGACCACTTGAAGTTAACGCCTATGCGTACCGCTAAACTGCCCCATATAAGGCAGCAGTTATGGATTCCACAGGCAATGCATTGACTGATTAAAACATGATGTGAGACAATTCAGCTCCCGGTTTAGTCCATCAAAGGTAGAACACAGCCGTTTTAAGAACCAATATCACCATCATTATCATCGCCGCCACAGACACCGCCCCCCAAAATCTGTGAAATAATTATCAGCAGACCTCTTGCCCACGCGTGCCTTCGGAGAGAGGATTGCAGGACAGCTGCAGTCTAATGAAAGACTGTGATCCCTATCGAATAAACAATTGCCTCCCTCTAATGTCACAGCCACTGGATAAAGGTTTAATTCCGGACCATCGACTGTCATGTTACTTGATATAAAGTTTGATAACGCCTTTTTTAAATTAAGCTTATTAGAGTACATAAGTGGCCTTTGTTATCAGCCCTGTTTTTACGATGTCTTGGTTAGTGAAAGCACTAGAAAAGACACACCTTGCCTGACTACGGATATGGACTGAACACTAAGGAGATGGAAACTTCCCATTACATTTTTTAAAACAGTGTTCAATATGATAGAGTCAATTAAAATGAATGCTTGATGCGTTGAAAAGTTTCGTAACTATTCAGTGCACACTATACAGGTACCATCTGTCCGAATTCCGAAATTCTGCAACATTCTCACAATCATTAAAGTCCTTATTGAGAACAGCTATGTTCTCTACTAAGGGGATTCATGTAACTTATCTGCGAGACAATGGCTAAAGTTAAATAATTAAAGCCACCAGATGATAATTACTATCATAAGTTAGCATGTATTTACTCTGTGCGTCCTCCCGGGCTAAGTTTTAGAAACAACAGCTGGTCACTATGCTGAAGCTAAATCAACTCATGATTGCACTAAGTGCTTAAATCGCTCCCTTATTTTTAACCGTAAATCGTTATCGGGTGAGTAGATAGATTGGATTGACATAAACAGTTGTTTGAACGGCTCTGTAATCAACGGCTTTCTTTCGGTCTTGATGTGAAATTTCTGAGCTTCACTGCCTATAGACATATGGTTGCCACCACATTATGCCTCCAAAATGGGCACAAATATCGGCTAGATATGGGGGCGAACAAACTAACGCTGAGCATCCATTTCACATTTGTTCAGTGTCTTCCCATCAACACTTCAACATTTGCCTGCTCAAACTGCTCTTCTGCTCAGAATATTACGCACGACGCTAAAATTTGGCCTTGTATCGTTGCTCCTAACGGTGTATATGATATCTGTGATATATTTGCTACTTATTTTAAACTAGTAACACATGTTCTGGCTTTGGTTTCTATTACTCTGATTTCCTATGGAACGGTTTAAACAAGTTACAGCCTCGTAGCGCTATAGTCAGGGCACATCAAGTTAGACAGGAATAACAAAAAAATTCACAAAATGCTGGCGAAATCTAACGGCAACCAAGACAAACCTCGGCTGCATTGCCCTTTTAGCGCAATGAATTCTGTCCTATCGTTGGTCAGAATGTCTAAAGAAATAATTGCAAAACCTGGATGCCTCATATCTCTCTATTTCCGATTTTCGTCAGTCAATAGCGCCAATGGACACTTAGTTAATTTTTATAAGGCGTATAAATATATTCAAGGGTATTTATTAAAAAATTTCTGGTAATTTCCAATCTCTTTTCAGAAGACAGTTTAAAGAATCTATTTTTTTGGCTCACAGACAGTGGTTAAACTGCATGTATAGTGAGTTACATAGGGCCAATATATGACAGCATAACGGTAACAAGTGTTCACTCCAGGCTCACCCTCAATGAAGATCAAATTTAATTTTTCATTTTGCTAAATATACATCGAGTTTACGCATATAAGCCTATCTCTCCAACCGCGGAAAATTTGCCAAGCTCGATAACTGCGTATTGACCATAGAATTATCTACCGGTCGAGCGCGTTTGCTTATGTAGCCCATTTATGGATTCTGACATGTTCATGCTAGTATTAGACGCCTGAAACTCGGTAACTATCCATTTGACAGCTGCCTCCTAGGAAAATCCCGTATATTTTTTTATCACAATAATCGAATTTGCTGAGCCTTCCTAGGTTACTAGGAAGCATCTTCGAAGCTACTTCTTGCTGTTACGCCGATGAACTTTAGCAAATCCTGCGAAGATGCAGAATCAGCACATTTCTTACATCTACCGAGTATGGCTCCACCAGTTCTATTGAACTGTTCAAAAGTTTCACAAATATCTCTCCGCCTGGTACATCAAATTGTCATCATTAATCTCCTCTGTGAGCCAAAAGAGGCAATAAATTTCAATGGAACTCAAATAGTGGCTTCTTCTTGGGTCATTGACTTGATTGACAGAGAGATAATTACATTTACCGCTATTTTGTTTATATCAATAGATTGAGATTGATCAGAATAAAAACGCTATAAATATCCAAAAAAATGCGAAATGCGACAAAACATGATCCAAAAACTCTCGGAGAGATAAAATACCGGCCTTGAAAGAAACGATAACAATCAAGCTATTAAGCCACCATTGCAGGCAGAAAGCGTTCTTATATGGACCTGACAGTTGTTGAAATATTTACACGTTCGACAAACAGAATATTAATATCCTCTGCTTGCCTATCTGCTCTCATTTGCACTATAGTTATTGGTGTACAATAAGAGCTCAATGACGGAATCGTACTTTAGCTGATTTTTCTCCTAGATTTTACTGTAGAAAACAATTGCCTGGGAATGCCGATCATTTTACCGTCAAAATTGTAAGGTTCATTAGTAAATGTCACCCGCCTGTCACCGACAGAAAAACCAGACTTCGAAGGGGACTTCACAATAAGTAAGGGCTAAATTTGCTTTGACACACAGTTGTCAAACCGATATTAAACGGATTGGTCAGATATATTAAAAATTTAGCGTTAAACCCTTACAGAAAGGGCTTAAACCTCTGTCCAGCTCTTAACATTTTTGTGACAAAAACCGCAAGTTAATTCCCACAATGGCTTGAGGTTAACAGCATATATCAGGTAACTTTCGATAAAATATCGGTAACCGAGATCTCATTTGGCAATGCAATAAAAAGTAAAAAGGACTCTTATCAGAGTTCAACAGAAGATCATTGTTCACACTCTACTGTGCACCTGCTCATATTTATATATATATATATAAGTTAAATAAGCACTTTTATGCATTGTTATAATTACATTATTACGTCTGGATAATGGCATGGTATAAATGCTGAATTACGATTTTGCAGCCAAACGCTCTTTTTATTTGCGGCCTTTACAAAATTAAAAAATATTTGAGTTTACTTTATAAACAAAGTTGTTAAAGCGTAGGGAACCCGCTTTCGTTTAAGATGCCAAGGAAAAGCTTGCCAAATTTTTTAAAACTTAAACATACATGCGTTTATTAAAATGGAATTTGACTCCATTCAAATTAATTCTCAGTAAATAACTTGAATAAGGATAAATTGTAACATTTAAATCTGATTTCTTAGCATTGCTTGTATGATTTAATTAAGATAGATTATTTTGTCAGATATAGGGAAACCTGGATTAAGCTTTGTAGTCAAAGAAAATAGAAATGTCATTACTTTTCGTAGATTCATTCAAACTTAGAGCTTAGCAGTATGTCAATATCAATTTCCCAAGTGCTTAGTTACATTAAGATATGCAGGATATATTGAAGGGTTTACAGTGTGCAACTGGCAGTTCTACTTGACTGTAAGGGGCAGGAAGCTATTTGACTTCTGGGAAACAAAACAGTTTATACAGAAAAACAAGGTGGACTGAAGTTACGCGAGATTACGCCCACCTCACTGGAAACGAATATTCCTGAGCAGCTGACCTGTAAAAATAATTGGAAAGATAAAGGCACGTCTATTTCTGTGAATTATAAGCTGCTTTAGCAGATAGGAAGTGAGATTTGCATACAAATATTTTAACCCTCGTAGTAAAAGGTGTACTGTGAACAAAAGAAACAATATACTCCAGAAAAGTATTCTTTAAATTTGGTTATTTTTTGGGCGTTTTATGCGAATCCTGTAGATGATGAAAATCAGCTATACCAGAACGTCCAGATTTTGAGAGATTTGTGCAAACTTTATTTTTTACAGTGCAAATCTGACAGCTCAAATGTTCAGTTCTCTATCTACATTCCAGAAGTCATCATTTAGACAACGGATGAAATTATTTTCCGAACATCAGTACTAAAAGCCACACCAAAGTTAAACTCGGCCAAATGAGACATTTCGAACATTACTTGCGCCGTGCAACGTAGTGTTACAATATTTATGTAGTACAATATAAACAGTGATACGTTTTTATAACAATGCACGAATTCATTGGGTTGGGATTGTTAATCGATGTGCGCTTCCAGAAACAACGTCTTTTACTGTTGGCTATACCTGCCAAACTTTGCTTAAAATGTTAACCGAACTAGTTTGTCTGCCCTGTCTTTTTGCAATCTATACAAAACATCAACAATCAATATAACATTTTTGGGCCCTATATAAAATACAACAACATTGATAAGTGCGTTGAAACTCACCGGAAATCATTGTTTAAAAGGGGTCCTTTTTGTAGGTGGATGGAACAAAGCTCGTTCAAAAGCCAGAATCCGAGTACAACTGAAATAATTAATTAAATATTGCGAGATATCTAAGCTATGGATCATATTTAAGAAGTCTTTTCAAATATTGCATGAGCTATCACCTCTTAATTTAGTACCATAGATTGGATAGATGTTTGAAAATTGTTCTATTTAATTTTAACTATATCCTAAAATCAAAACTTGGTTAGGCGCCTACAGTGGTCTCAAATAGTTGTTTCGTTTTACTTAAGAAGCTTGAAGATTTTGGAAAATGCTTCCTGCATTAACACAGGGTTTGAATGCCTGGCTGTGCCGACGTAAATCAATTTAAGAAAGCCTTTTGAAAGCACACGCACGCAAACAATTTGACATTCGTCACAGTAGGCGAGTGAGCCTAGGCTTGGCCTAAAAATTATAAAAGAAACAGGGAGCTTGTTATTCAACCTATTCCTGTTCTTAGGATTACATTCTTAAGAAAACGTTATTTGTGCATAAAACCGAAACTTTTATTTCTTCCTATCGAGGCAATAGCGAAGTTACGTTATTATCTTAGTAAGATATCTTAGAATAAATTAAAGGTGTAAACGAAGTTCTACACGCACCAGTTAAGTATTAATAGAAACTTAACTTTTGCGACAATATAAACAACGATGGTGTTATCAATTAAGCAAGTGGATAAGGATGGTTAGTCCTTCCAAGGACCAAACCGACTTTGTACAATTTTTAGAATGTTATAAGAAAAGCGAGGAGTCCACAAAACGTCGTGTTCTGACAGTAAAATCACCTTCAGAGACAAATTCAATCTTTTAAATTGCAAACGATGTACCGAGATTTGATAAGACTTAAAATTAAAACCATTTAAATGATGTTATTAAAGAAATTATAGCGTAGTTGAAAACATAGAAGAAATTTGGAATCTTAAATTTCACTAATGCAAACCAACACAACTATGCATCTGTTTGATTCATGCGGATGCACTGGTCTACATGAGGCAATTTTACCACATCCTATAAAGGAAGTGAGTAAATATTTATGATTAAAGTCCCTCATACCACATATTTGATAGGACGAGAAAATAACAAAAAGTACTGAAATAGATTTTGATGTGTGCCTCGTTGCCCTTTTAACATGCCACATATTAGATGCACTGGATCAACCCGGTAGCCATTCAAAATGTCGCATATGAGGTGGTGGCAGGCCTTAGCGCAGAATCAGGCCATGTCATTTCACTTAGGCCCGATCCAAACTCCGGTCTTCTTGCACCTGTAATGACACAGGGCCCAGATGGGGACCGAAGGGAGCATTCGAGGAGTCTGCGCATGTCTACTATAACCAAAAATAATACAGGCGGAATTAAGCGTTCCTGCGTTCTCTGCTGTGTGGACACACTTCGGAACTCATTGGAATCTAGGGCCAACATGTCAATAATGCTTTGACATAATATTGCCCCTGATAACCTAAGAGTTAAAACGCATAAAGAGCGTTAACTCAACTGTACAACTGTTAGCGTCTCCAACCAGCACAGAGATGCCACGTATGTGGAAAAACTTGCCTATTTTGTAAAGGTGGAATGTTAATTCTTATACCCAGCGTGTAGATAACTCAGTATGCTAGTAGGGAACAAAGGCATTTTGCAGAAAAACTTCCTCTTTATCAGAAGACGGGATTTATGGGTAGTAGGGACATTTTGTCCTTTGGACACTATAATTCATAAACGAAAATTTATAAATGCCATGAATTCGTTCGGGTTTCTAATTGTATGACGTCACAGTTTTCCTCGGTTGCCTTACCTCTAAATGATTGTGTTACTGGTCCTTCTTGCCGGTTTTGTAGCTTCCATAGCAAGGTTATCATATTATCTTAAAAGGCCCGGTTATTTTTAATGACCTCTTTCGGTGTTTTATAAATAGAGAATAACGGCTGGAAAAGCAGCTGTAACCAGCGTTATAACCTTCGCATGAGACAAAATAATTCGGGATGGTTTGTGTGCAACCCGGTCCATCAATAACACGCATGAATAGGACCGTCGCCCTATTAATTAAACGTGTCTTTGGGTTAACTTCTAATTGTTCTGTTACGGAGACGGGAACCACTATTGAATCGCGGCCCAAGGCGAAATAAGCACTTGACGACGCACGCCGAAACAAACGAAGCCGGCTGAGAAACACGCGTGGAAGCGAAACAGCCAGTCAGTGTGCGCCACTACCTTGAATACGCCAGAGGCCTTAACACACGCGTGCGCCCCAAACCTTCTAGGTTTCCGCGAGGGGATTTCAGCGTGAGATGCGACCAATCGACGTGATGCACGTCGTAGGCCAAAAGGTACAAGAACGCTCACCGCGATTGTCACGCCATTGGCCGGAACGTTCGCGTATGCGCAGAACTCAATAAATAAGCGAGTGTTTATGAGCTAGAGATTCTCTATTTACTACCGGTCTACAATAAAGGAGGTTTTCTCCAGAAACCCACTTTGCCTTCCCTCATATCTCACCCATCAGGATGGAACATTTTGACCCAGAGCTTTACCTTAACCCTACGCATAAATCTAATCATAACCTTAACACTGACATTAAGGTCTCTGGGATTTAGCGTACAACCACCTGCACTACGGATGATTCCTGTTTCGATGTCATGTCATGGGCCACGTTAGCCATGCCTAACCAGCCCAACTGCCAATGCATTACTCCTTCTGCAACTATTGCAGTGGCATATATTTATCAATGTGCGTTCTAAATTGAATAAGATTTCTGTTTTTCCTGTAAATGCAACTCTGGTAATGCGGACCCGAATATTAGTTCCAGTTAATACGTTGGCTAAATTTAAAGAAACTCGTTTTCAAGCTATACCTGTCATAGATGATAACCAATTTAATCCTTAGATTTAGTTACACCTCTTCAATGTAACTGGGGATTGGAAATAAGGGAGAAATTTACCGATTATTTATCGAAGTCAAACTCAGCAGCCACCTGGAAGATTAATCAGGCAGTCAACGATGGGACACAACTATCGCTTTCCTCGGCTCAAAAGTCGCCGTCCAGTCATGTCGTCTGCGTCAAAACATCTTCCGATGTGCAAAATTATTTGTTGCTAACACTCATGAGACGTGTTTGTCAGCAGTGAAACGTTTGGCTCAGCGTTTTATAAAGTAAGACCAGGTAAATTGTTGGCATTCGGTGTGGAGTATTTCCAACTTAATATTGCAAATCAATATCCTTTCGAGAATCCAGTGTACAACAATTGAAGTTATTATCGTTTTTGAGTACATTGTCTTATTTTCAGAAACGAATTTATATAATTGTTTATCTGGTTTATGTGGTGTTAGATTTAATGCACTTTAATTTTAAATGGAGAGCTTATTGCTGTTTTAAGCTGTAGTACTTCTGGAATCCTGAATATATACGCTTGCATTCGGTCAGCTTGGCTCTTGCAAACTAATAAAACCTGGTAGTTAAACGTATAGTGTGAATGAGGTTCGTGTGAAAAAGGGCAGTTTGCCCGTCATGAACGCCGATATCCGGCGCCGCCACACTTGTGAGACGATAGGGTGACTTGCGTAGGAATTTTATTTTTTTTGAGTGAAACTGGTTGGAGTTGCATCAATCTTGCAGCTCACCATCCTATGGCAAAAACGCCTTGTCACGACCATCAGAGGTAGGGCGTTAGCGCAGTGACTGGCAAAGTTTGACACCTGTCTACGCGGAACATGCAAAACCTAGTCAATATCACCACACGCAGCAGGCTTCATTTAAGGTAGGCAGCTGGGTTCTTACCTACGCGAGGGTGACATAAAGGCCATAATAACAAAAGAGTCAGTGCAAAATCATGCTCAGTTCTGAGAAGGACAGAGTTACAGCCTCCGTTGGAAATCTTGTAGGTCGCGATTTATAACGCTTTTTAAATGGCTTCGGCGCACTGATGATCATACAGAAAGGAATGAATTGACTGATGTGTCGTGAAAACTGCTGGTTCCTCAGCAGCAACCCAACAAGTTCGTCTCTCAGTCTAATATCAGGGGCTGTTAAGATAATAGTGGCTAAATTGGTGTGGTAACCTCCTATTAAAATAACAGAAATGCTAACTGAGTTTTTGAAATTATTTTTCGGCTACAAAGAAGTACGTTGGTTGTATTGTAACAGTGATAATCATGTAGCATAATCTTGAGCTTCTCCACTAACGAAAGGATAGTGAATAGGATTTTTTTGGTGGCCAGAAAAATCAACCTCAATAAAAATAACTTAAGCAATAACGATTTTTCACTTTAATTTTCCATATATAATTGAATTGGAATTATTCTGCAGAAAAAGGCATTCAACAAATCTTTGCTGCCCTGCTTTGATAACAACTTACATCCCCTTCAGAATTGATACTTGGAAAATGTGTATCTTTCATTTTATATAAAAGGTCTCAGTTCCCGAATAAATTTCAACTCGACCTGTCATTGCACAGGCGTTCATATTATCCAAAATAAAAATTGCGAAAATTCAATGTAAGGTAGATTATACACTTTTATAAGCAAGTAATAAGACATCATACAGGGCAAATCAATTCTCAAAAATACAATAGGATACTTTGTCTACTTTTAAAGTGAACGATGCAATGCTAATGGCCCCGTCATTATTTCAAAAACCTTTTTATTGGAAACGTCCTGAAACCAAAATATAATTTTTTTAAGTAAGGCTTTGAAGAAGGCGTAATTAGCAACCAAAGGAGGAAAAGAAAGAAACCTTTATGCACGTTTCCTACAAACAAATAAATTTAAAAAGCATAGACATCCATGGGAACCTATATACAGGGGAATAGCGTAACCGAAAAAGACAACGGAGACTGGAAAGGCCATTTCTAGCTTTAAACTACAATCAATCAGCCATACCCAACCCCAGGCGTTGTGGCACCTGAGGCTAAAACTTGTGACCTGTTGGTTGAAAGTGCAACGCTCTATCCACTGCGCGACGGGCTCGCTGTCTTGCCGGTTTCGTTCGAGAATATTAACCATAGTAAGTGGGTGCTTTCCAATCAGTTACAGAATTCACTCGTCCCGTTGGGCCTTCTGGGTCACTCTACAGCCTCACAAGCAGACGAACAGAGGCAAGGGACATAGGCAGAATAGCTTGACCGACAAAGACGAGGGAGACTGAAATGGACGTTTCTGGCTTATTAACCGCCATCAACTGGTCCTACCAAACCCTAGGAATTGCGGCAACTGAGGCCCAAACTCGCAACCTGTTGGTTAAAGGTCCAACGCTCTACCAACTGTACTAAGAGTCTGGTTTTAAAATACGGAGTGAATACGGAATGATGCTAGCTAATTTGTTTCAAAGTGGTTTCTTAGATGCTGCATTTGACATTCACATACTTGCTGAAAACCATGGGCGTAACATCATGCTGTCGAGTTACCGGCGCCGCTTCCATTGTCTTTCAAACTCTAATGCCTATTCTTGAATTTGGGAATTAACCGGACAGGAAAAGTTAATTAGCTGGCCTCACAACAAAATCCATTTTGCCAATGCTTCTGACAAGACTCATCTATTAAATGACGGGCATAAAGACTATAACTCGGTAAATGCTCTCTTTTTAAGATAAATGTACACTTATAACAAATGAAGCAGAAAATGTGAAATTTTAAACCAAGAGGGACATTGGAGTGCAGGTCGTGAAGGGTGCTGGGCTTGCGTGAAATTTAACGAAAAGCAAAGGTGCATGAAGCAAACGCTGTCAAGGCAAGCCGATAAATTCAAAAATTATGCAGCGTGCATGTTGTATCTTACAGAACTTTCCCAAAATTGTAAAATTAGCTAGAAAACGGTGTCAATATGCGGCTACTATGTTACTCACATTGGGATAAGAAACCCACCGCAGTAAATGACCAAAAATAGGCCTCAAAATTAAAACCAAACCTTGGTAACCGTATTGAGAAGAGATGACAACCAAGCACATTAGGTGAATTAATTCATCAAAATTACTTTTCTAGCGATGGGCATGTTCATACTTTAACTTAAAAAATATTTATATGCTTGGGCAGAATTCTGCGTTGCTTACTGCGCTAGACTACTCTACTCGAAGTTTGAGTGTTTTTCTAATAAAGCATATTAAGTCAAATAGTAATGGTTTAAAAAAATGACCGTTGGCACCTCGGACTTTGATTTTTTCCGTTTGTGCAGACATGGACAAAAACATTTAAGAAATGCAACATATTGAAGGCTAATCGAGCAAACTACATTATCTTTCTTTTGCGCAGTTGATGGAGAACAAAATTCCCTGATATTCGAAGAGCGTCCTGAAAAGCAGTTCATTCTTTTGAAAAACAAGAGCCAATACTATTTTTGTAAGAAAAATGTTCACCAATGGTGTATGATTTTATTCACTTCTTTTGTTCCTCATTTTCACCATCAAATGCATATCAAACAATATAAATTCTAAAATGGCATCTCAAATTTTATAAAAACAAACAATTAACTTATATATTTCTTCGTACTTATTCTCTAAAGGACGGATATATCCGTCCTATTAATATCCTACAAAGAAGCCAATTATTTCGGACAATATTACTAAAACTGAGAGACCGTACTCTTCACCAATTGCATAACTTTCTATAGTTTTGTCAATTTGGCATCTACTATACCTACTGTTTTATCCAAAACAATGCGGCTAACTTATTTAAATAAACTGCGAGCTCTTTAAGCAGAGGGGTTCGTTGACAATTTCTTGTGCAAGACAAAGAGCTCGTAGCGCAGTGAGTGAAGCGTTGGACTTCTAACCAACAGGTAGTAGATTTGAGCTCTGGCGCCATAGTGCCTGGGGTTGGGTGTGGCTGGCTGATGACGGTTAATAAGCCGGAACTGGCTATTCCAATATTTATACTAAATCAGTAACCAATTTTACTGATTGTTAGTCTGCAAGAGGATAAAAAATTGAAAACTTAATCAACTACTGTCATTCTATTGTGACTACTTTATCAAGCTATTATGGCACGCGATATTTTGTCTTACAAACCCGCATTTTCCCTCTCTTCTAATGGAAAACAAGTTGCCAAATTTCGATTAAAAATTCGTGATACAGCTAAACAACTGTATGAATGGCAGGATATTATACCTTCAGCGTAGTCCGACGATGCTTGACAAGGAGCCATGTGGCTTTCATTTTGACCCGGCCTACTTGCAAAACACTCAGGCCATATTCGAGAGTGCCTTAGGCTGCTAGAAAAGTGGACGATGAGAAAGTGCACTACTTTTTTTAATGCGCAACGGGCCTTTTTGAAAAGGTATCTTTGTAAAATAAAATTATATTTCCGTATTTAGGTCCAAAAGGTTTTATTCAATAACGTATAAGGCATTCGACAGGAAAATGAGCTCATAGTTCAATGTGAAACAATCAGATCAATAACCAAAGATCCCGCCTTTGAATCACACTGTTCACAAATTGGGTCTGCTCTGGCTGGTTGATCAAGAAGTGTCCATTTAGTCTCCATTGTCTTTGCCAAAACTCATTTGAGAATATTTCTAATTATTTAGGATATCAGGAATTGTTTGTTGCAAGTTTACGCGTATAATGGGGCTGTCAAGCAACTCCTGATGTAGAGCAACACCTAAAAGAGAAAGTCCATTTTAAAAGAAAAGATGCTTTCGCTTGACTAATTTCGGATGCTTCGAAAGAGGACAGTCACAAAATCCAGTATTAATGTGCAAATCTAGCATAAATGTCGAATTCGTAATTTTGGACTTGGTTGTGTAAAAAACACTTTGCTGAACTTTAAATTTACGCAAATGGAAGAAGCTGTATGCTACACAAACGTTTTTAGACACCAACTTGGACATTAAGCAACAAATAACACTTGAATATTTCACTTTTCGCAAAAGGAATGCAGTTCTTATTGAGTAGCTAAAAAATGATGTCGTACGTTTTATCCTTTTTAAATGCCTCTACAAATGCATTGGTAAAGATATGCAGGTCAACGAAAGCATAGCAAAAAGCCAAGAATTACAGTTGGTTCATTAATGATATGAATTGCAGTATGGTAATTTGTAGTTGCAGGTAAGCTAAGCTTGTCTTTGACTAAACATGAGTGAATGTAATGCGTAACATAAAAGAACACTGAATCTTCACGTCTGTTCACAAAAACGTCTTTCTGCTAATTTACTACGTATTATACGTTTTTTTTCATAGTTGCCTCATGCATTTTGCGTGTTTAAGTATAGCATGCATTTCTGCAGCATGACTGGTCCGAGTTGAAGGCACCCCGATAGGGAAAGAGATGTACTGAAAGGCTAGCAGTAATATTTTTTATTATTCAAGGACAGAGATTTAGCGTTCTTTGACATTTAAGCACAAATGCTCAACTTGCGGTTTGCAAGTCATGCATATTTGATTAAAAGAAACTTTGGCAGATGGTCCTGCAATGGCGCCAGAATTCCGCCGGGAATTCGCCGGGAAAATAGTGCATGCATACATAAACTAGGGGTTGACGTTTACAAACACCAGAAAGTGAACATCTACTGCGATGCTTCGTTAAACTGGAATTATAGTCTATTGAAAATGACTGTTTACTTTTACGATACCGCGTGTAGGTACAGCTAAGAATCACAGCTCATAGGTAAGTTACCCTTTATTTTAGTAAGAAATGTCAAAAAACTTTAAATAAATGTCCACAAATGTCCACATTGAAATACTCGGTTCAAAGGCAAGTTCAGGGATCTCTTGACTAATATTCACTATTATGCACTTAAAGGTTTATTAGAAAATATGAGTCTTTATAAATATCTTTTTACCAAAATTAAAAAAATATTTCTAATATGCCTGATCAGATCTTTAATTGCAGCCTGTCAAAAAACGTAACCAAGTTATTTCTTCTAAACTATTAAGAGAATACGGGGTCAAAAATGAAAGAAAGAATATTATTTCCTTGAATTTTTAGATGGAATTTCACTAACTTCTCTAGGTAGCCACATTTCTATTGACATCATCTGTTCCTGCACTCATCGCTTATGTCCCTGGTTGGTGTAAAAAATACTTGGTCTTCAGCATTTCAGTGCTTAATTTCCACGAATTTCTCACATGTTATTGTGATTGGCTGAAAAAATACTTAATAAGTTGGCCAAATGCTGCTGCTACTGGAGATGGACTTGCGTAGTCTCCTGTGACCAATGGTTCGTTTGAAAAACATACCAAGCCATAATTTGGAATTTGATCAAAGTTTATAACCAAATTTACCGATAAAACGTTTCCTCAAATATGTGATATTATACAAATATTTCCTCATATTAGAATATGAATTTTGAGTTTTTGCCTCAAGAAAAAAATATCCTAAACATTCCAAATTTCACGTATTAGTCTTAGTTTAGAGCTTGAATAAACGTTTCAAATTTTAAAACTTTAAAATATAAAATTGCAGAAAATTAAGTGTTATAAATAAACCAAGTGTTCATACCAAACAAATAAATACGTGGGAAGTTAAAAGTTGGAAAGCAATGTGTTCTGACAGTGCATATTTAAATAAACCCAGCGCATGGTTTTAGAATAATAAATCAGGCATAAAGACTCTAGTAAAATAGATATGCATGGTGGAATTCATGTCTCTAAACGTAGACTTTGAATATTTCTTAAGTTGCGGTTATTGGCTTCGCAGTTGAACTAAAAGCATTTTATTAAGAAAATCCTTAAGGGTAGAAGTTTTATAAAATTTACTACTACCACCTGCCATTAGTTATAGTTTTGAAGTCTCTATGTTTCGGTAAGTTCCTAACACAATTTGCCTCAAACATATGAAGCGGTAGTGCTTTTAAAAAGCCAGTCTTGTAAGATCTTTACTGTCTCAAAATACACATGAATCGATAACAATCAGTCACATAGAGATTATCCATTAAAAATTTCCTACTTTCTGCATTGTATTGAAAGTAATTGCTACAATACGTTTTCACGTCCGTAACAGGTCATGCATATCTGCGTTCCCAGTATGTTGCTCGCGGTTGAACGTCAGGTTGCGGGTCCCGTCGCTTGACTGTGATCAACGCAGATGAGGCCTTAGGCGGAAGAAGAGGCCAGTTGCTGGGCGTTTGGAGCTTCTGCGGGATATTTGGTTGTATTTGAAAAATTTATTCTGCAATTTTCTATCCTCTGAGTAAATTAATTTGCTCACAAGACTAAGAACGCAAAATGCCCATGACGCGTTATTTCTTAAGAACGTTTAATTCTATACTTCAGCAACCCATAGAGCAGCAAAAAGAGCAATTACTTTTTAAAGGCCCTTTACACTACTAAAATCATCTCGGCTGGACACACTTTGGTGCACAATGCTTCATCAACAGTTTGTGCCAAGGGTTTGGATATGCTTCTTGAGCGTGGATTCATTTTTTAAAAGACCTGTGTCCTCTTGGTCATTTGTATTCCTCTGTTCAATGTGCATTATGTATAAAGATAATTCCAGATGTGAAAATGACAGTCTTTTACACAAGAAACGTTTCGCATTTGTCGTATAACATTAATAACCTATTGGCAAGACAAGAATATAGAGAAATGGTATTTCGTCAGACCTCAGTTCCCTGTGCATCTCCATAGGGCAGTATAGCAAATCGAAACTAGATGCTCTTGAGCACTCACGAAGCGGATACAACTTGCCAGCTGTTACAAATGTCAGCTGATCCCTGAAGGGGGCGAAAAGAGCTCAAGTCTTCACAACAACAGACTTACACAGTGCAAGGCCTACCAGTATGGTCTTTCCTAAATAAACTGTCCGTCGAATCCATCTGCCTAGTAGTCGCATTGCTTGCCACCCTAGAAAAAAATAGTCGTTTTTTGATATTGTTAGGAATTTATCTGTCAAGCAGTGGATTTGACAAAAGTACACTTAACCCGTTCGACATTAAATACATTCAATTTACCTTCCTTGAATCACATTTTATCAAAAACTGGAGTAAGGCTTGACTAGCCAACGAAAGCTACTTAGACCGAACTGAATATCCCCGACGCCGTTTTCTTTTTTCGGTAATCTCCTGCTTATCAGGAGAAGATGCGGCCGTCAGTGCAAGAAGTTTACTGGCCTGAAATTTTGGGATTATCACTCGAAAGCATCATCAAAGACCGTCTCAGATAGGGTGCACAGTATATATATATTACTAAGTGTTTACGCAATCACATGCTTACTTACGCCAACAACTCTCGCGATCACCGCTGAGGGTCATTATTGATGTGAAGTTGGCGAGTCGTTTGCGAGTTGTTAATGGCACTGATTTAATCATCCATGCTGGATATTGGCGTGAAATTTACGCGAAAATTAGGCTGACTGTCTTTGGAGGTGTTGGTCATCCACATTTTTCCTACGTGACTGATTCCCTGTTTAGGCAAAGCTCTAGCACTGGATTTGGGAAGAGGAGGTCATTTCGCTTGCTGATGGACTGCAGTCTGATAATCAGGACTCGAGCAGCTAGCCACTCATGTGGTTGTCACCTCTTGCGAGGATTCTGGTTGTGAAATATGAAAATATGGCTGGGTCTCGTCGAGTGAGCTGCAGCCTGCGAGTCAGTGTCATTCCTCTCTACCGCTTATGCATGCTCAGCCATTCGTGTCCAGAGTAATCTCCCGGTTTCGCCGGAGTGGCTGTTTTGCCAAAAACTGAACCAGATCCAGTAAGCCACTCCAGACGTTTCCTGCCCTGGCAATGGGTGTTTCGGCCTCATGTCCCGGCGCTTGATGGTTACTTCCGGCACGTGGACAACCCCAACTCCAAGTAGATTGTGAAGGCGGCTGATGGCTTTCGAGCCATTTTTAACGTATGGAATTGTACGCCTAAATTTAGGGCAGCTTAAATTTGGTCTCTCATGACGTTTGCATATGCCCGGCTTGACAAATTGGGAAAGGCGTGGACGACCAACGCCTACGATGATAGTCAGCCTAACGGCTGAGTAATTATCACGCCAACACCCAGCATGGAGGATGAAATCACGGCCATTAACGACTCACACGCGGACTGCCGAGCCATCATCGCATCAATTATGACCATCAACAGTGATAGTGAGAGCTGTTAATTGTAGTACGCATGTGATCGCTTTGCCATTATGTACTTTAACTACTTCATATCTTGGGCCTGTACTTCTCTATCTGAAATTATCCCTGATGATGGTTTCAAGTGATGATCGAAATGTCAGGCCAGTTAACCCCTTGCTGCAGCGGTCGCATCTTATCCTCCTGAAATGCTTCCTAGAACTCACTTGTTCACCTCTATCAGCATCTTCTGCCTTTATTAAAAATAACTTTGTGACTATGTATAATTCTAGCTAAACTTCAAACTCACAATGGGCGGAGGCCCATAGTCCAAACGGTGACCGTTCGACTTAAGATAGGTGATAGTCCATATAGTAACTAACAGTACAACGATGCTGTGGTTCAATAAAAGGTCGTTGGTATAATCACCGGTTAATGAACGAAGGGTCCGTTTCGAATCCCAGATTTCCAACACTAGAGTGGCTATAGCAGCCTGACCAAGCTAATAAACCAGAAATCGCTATCTAAACTGTATTTACCGTCATCAGTCTTCTTCGTTCCCAAATGTGAGTAAATTCGTTTGCTCTGGTCTCTCCATTTGCCCTCTAAAGTGTTACTAAAAGGACAAAATCCTTGTTCAAAAACTGGATTATTTTTTTAGAAATGACGACCGACCCAAAAATAAACTGCCTATTAAAGTCTTGAACACTGCCGTCCCTTTATTTATTCAAAATGATTTCTTTCACGAACAAATCGATAGCACACATTTATTGGCAGGAACTGTCCTCCGACTCTTCTTACTCCTTATTCAAAGGAAAGTTTCATCCTTGTTGAACCCTTCTGTTAAAGTGCAATTCGTTCCCCTGAGATCGAAACGTTCACCAACGGCCTTAAATGTTGCCGCTACGCAGAATCTTTGATTAAGGCCAACTGATGAACTGTCACACATGGCACATGGGATGCTTCATTGAGAAATAAATTAACAACCCATTTAACCACTATTTGCTGACATATGATCACCACATTTAGCCCCGTAATTTGGCCTCCTCAAAATCTAAATCATAACAGGTTCGGGAGACATGAGTATATAATCGTCACAGTCACTTTGTGTTCCTGTATCCGTGTTAAGAGGCGTTAATAAATTTATCAATGGTATAGGCACTCACCGTCACCACCATCGCATTGTAGTGACAAACTTTACCTCAAGTGTATATGCTGGTCTGATTTGTGGGCACTGCCTTCTTCAAATGGAATAAAAATCTACCTCCGGTTTCGACGGCCACTCTCATGTTAACCCTCCTTTGCTATTATTGAACCTGTCCATGTTAAAATCGCAAGCCATTTGTCGCAGTTATCTCCTACAAACAAATGTACATTATCATCGATAATCCTTGAATGACCCTGGAGAATATCTCTCTTCTCTTTGGCGGCTAATTAAATGTGCCCCGTTGACAAAAGCCTATGAAGCAACTGAAACCCCTAACAAAGGGGGTCCTGTGTAAGGTCAACATACGAAGCATTTTGCTCGGGTTGTTGTTCATCTTTATTCTCAGTAAGCAGCCGGGTTGTGTTCATAAAATAACATCCTTCAATCATCGCAACTTGAATGGCTAACGATCACTTAACAGCATGCACATCTCCACGCTCTGTCCTCCACCCTCTCTTTATCCAGAGCTATTCCACCAAGCACTCACTGACGCTTAATGCGTCTCTTATCATTCTTCCCTATTCCCGCGACTCCCTCGTATGAAAAGAGGAATAATATTGACCAAATGTTTTAACTTCTACCCCGTTGCCATATAAATGCACTGGTCCGACAGGAATTTATTGAAGACTCGTGTATGCTCGCCAAATTTTCTGCTTATTTCTTTAAATGGAACTTTCGCAAATCCAGATACCTCTAGAATTATTAATCAGTTTACCAGCTCACACTAAAAGTTGCTCATCTTGTTCAGCAACTTGTGTTTAATAGTGCTGGCCAATGAATTGATAATGCTTTTATTCGTAAATTCTGGCAGGTAATACACCCTTTCCATCAAGTGCGTTCTACACTTAAAACTCATTTTCAAATAAGTTGGTGAGAACATCCATATCCAGTATGAAGCTGAACGTATAGATTTCAGACGATGGATAAAAGAATCGATAAGACTATCTGAAAATGAAAATAAAATCGAACAGGCACCCTATTGACTCCGTAGCAGTGCCGTGCTAAGCTAGTTGTCTCGGTATCAACTGTAAACTCAATAATTATACCGGATGATCGATACTGATAAGCCCATTTTTGCATTGATTCTTATCCGTTTCATTTTTTACGATAACATATGAATGAAAACTGCTGCCAAACCAACATAATCTCCTTTTACGTTTCCAGGTCACAATTAATTTTCATTTTTCTCTTAATGCATTGCTCAAGTTTTCTGTTATTTGCAAAGTAGCAGTCCTTAATGTAGTTTGTTATCGTTTATTTTATCAGTGAGCTTTTATAAATACTTGCTAATGCTCGGAAATAATTTTAAACAGACACTGCCATCAAATTTAAAGACAAAATGACTGAAAACTACCTAAAGATATGACTAGCTCATGCTTGACTTACCCGGCTTTGTATGGATCGAGAAATATGATGCGAAGCCTGAGTTCTTTGAAAAACGTAATTTTAATTTTTTCAATTCGTGGAACTAGTTAACTTTAATAAGCCTCAGAACAGCTAATATTAGTTTAATAGCCAATGCAGATATCCGACGTCAAAAGCCTTTCTTTTAGGGCACCAACAATCTGAGCTGAAAAATTAGATTTGAATCCTTCGAGAAGCAGTTCATCGCGATGAGGCCTAAATTAGGCATTGATGAATTAAAAACAATTGTTTACTTGTAACCATTACTTAACTCATAAACAGACTTCTTTAGTATTGTTTCCCATCAGATTTCTTTCTGTTCGGAGGGAAGTGTGATGTCTTCTAGAGTACATCAAGAGTAAGGTTGACCTTCAACACTTAGCGCAAATGACAGGCTTTAATATACAACCGTTCACTAAAGATGTTACTTAGAAGGTTGCTAACTGACGGGACAACTTGGGCCTCTCAAGGCAGCTCGTGGAGCTGCAATGGCTGTTTTTTAGTGTTGACTTCATGATGCTTCCATCCAGTGTGATCCGGGCCCCTATTTTTTTGGTTTGTGAAATCCTGGCAATTTATTTCGTGGAGCAGGGTTTTTTTTATCACGCGCAGACGACATATTAGCTTTGTCGGTTACTGCATCTGATCCTGTCTCCGGAGGTTCATATCCTTCATGATACGAGGCCCAGAAGGATTGGAAAAGAGTGTGCACTAGGTGCGGCGCAACTCTGGAATCGCTATAAACCAATTAACGCACAAACCCCCATCACTGAGTTCAGCATTCTGTACGCAAACGGTGAAAATCGTCGGTTGAAGTGACATACGTGGTTGCTGATACACCCCTAAATTAAATGGAGTTGATTGTTCTAACAAAATCAGTGAACAGCATCTACAATAAGCCATTTAATCGCGGGACAGTCAACAGAAAATTAGAATTTCTCGGAGGTTCGTCGAATAGATCTCGAGTTTAATTGATTTTCGTAGGATTTCTTTTGTCCAACTCGTGCAAGTTATCCATCAACTGCTCTGCATGCAGATCAAATTAAAACCCGATTGTAACTTTCAAGATGCATAGAATTATATTGTACGTATTTAGCATCATTTTCATATTTCTTAAAATGGAATTTGAATTTGAGATAAATACACAGTTTCAGACTGCAAAGCTATGCACTCGGTTGTTTCCAATTTTCAGTACAAATAATGATCAGGTGCTAATAAAAGCTCAAAGAAATTTCAAATAAGGGAAATTACTGACAAAAGGCTTTTACTTCCTCATCTTTGTGAGCATACTTTGAACAAAACAACTTTATATAACGACCGAATACTGGCAGGCTATGCGTTATGTATTGTTTGTCTCAAAGAGTAAAAATTCGGAAATATAAGTATACGCCAATGCACTATTTGGATTCACTAGCGTAGGCCATTTTCCAGACCTCAACTATTCTTGTCTAGAAGTACAGGCAGTTTTGGTGGCCGATGGACTGGAGGTGTGCTGATGTAATTCCTCGTTATCAGTTTCAAACATCCACTGCGGATCCATCAGTTGTGACGAGGGCTGAATGAACAGAAAATTGCCAACGTCTAGGCAGTTTTCGAGGTAGACCACTTCCTGCTGGTCAAATGTTCTTATTTCGCTGCCTTGTAGGAAGGCCTGTGTGTTACCAAGTGAACAGACGCCAGTGGAATTTGTAGGTAATCGTGAGACCTCAGTCAGGGAATTGGTATTCGCTGTGAGTGTTTTCATTTCTATGGGCAAAATATTTGAGCGAACGTCCTTGATAGCACGAGGTATCCGAAGTTTCGGGCTCTGCAATGTTTCCACGGAATAAGGCAGTTTGTTTAGTGGCAAAGTGCCGGATGTGGATGCTTGATGCCGCCTTTCTGACCCAATAAAATTGGTGTCCACATTCCTCTGATTGGGTGAAATGAAGAGTCTATTGCGCGCCTACAAAATAATGTTCATAGCATTAGCAACACTTCAAAAACTGTGGAAAATCTATCTAATATAGAGTATAGTTTAGGACATTCTTTTAACTATCAGTCGAAAACTAAGCATTAAGAATGGTATCACTTCATGCTTTATGAGGCATATAATTTCCGGCAAAGGCTTACAAATTAAATAAGCGTCAGCCAAAATTTGCACCACAAAAGATGCTGACTACTAAAAATAATAAGGCTTGATGGTGGTGGAACCAAGATATGACCGCAGGTTTGAGCAATGTTAAAACCACAACATAAAGCGAAATGCCAATGACAGTTTTGTTGAATATCTCTGGCCTGGTTCCATTATGGGTCGTCGGGTATGAAAAGGTAAACGAAATGTTGTCTTGTTGACCTACAAACTGTACCGTGAACCCCACCTAGTGGGTGCATTTCATGTGAATAATGTGTTGATTAGACTTTAGTGAGACAAACTTGCGTGGAATCTAAAGAACTCATTCCCCCATTTCTGCGCAAGGTTTTGATGGCTAAGTCTGGCACCCATGCCCTGTTCCAGGGTTCATGTACAACCCATTCACGAGGTTTGTTCAGCTTTCACAATTCAGAGCATCCTAAAGGCTACAATAATAATTGGTCATTCCAGCCTGACTTTCGGCTCTGCAAATAAATATTATGGGTGTATTTAACAATTTTTCCGACCACGAATGTTTGCCCGACAGTTGCGTTTTTGAGCCGAATGTTCCCGTGTGCCATGAGGATGTCATTCTAAGTTTGCATCGTAGTCTCTCTTTTTTTACCTTTTACCAGTCGACTACCCAAGTCTGGCAACCAGCCGGTAATGGAATTTGGCGCAGGAGGCAATGCCGGGTGTAGGCCTGCGTCTATGCGTGCCATTACACCAAATTTACCGCAGTATTGATGGACTCATGCAGACTCTTCCCTGCTCAACCAACACGCGTCACGGCACATTTTCATCAAGCGCCTTTTCAGAACAGCCTCTTTTTGGGAAAAAACAGTAAGACTCATTATCAAAACACTAATTAGAAACGAGTATCTATCTATTGGTTTAGTTGCACTCATCAAACTGTCTTCACCCAAACGCAGTCAAGTAGAATCACAGGATCAAACGGTGAGCAAGACTAAAACCTAATCTGGCGCCTTACCAGCTCAGTCACTAGTTCTCGGTTGGTCGATTGCATAAACTACGAGAGAACTAGATCAGAAGTCATCAATTTTCAGACCGGCGAACAAGAAATAGTTTATAAATGTCATTCTTGTGAGACCTCGAGAATTACAGTCGCAGCCCACAGTCTAAGACTTAAATCCTAAAGCCCTGCGGCTGACTACACACGACTTCTTTGTCACACAACGCTGAGGAAAGTTAGGGCACGGACGGTCTACAATGAAAATAATCAAATTTCAAAACTGCATCATGAACTTGCTGGTGGTTGGACATGTAACCAATCACGATGCTTTTTCCCTGCATAGTTACGCCTCTCAAGGCCCACAAAAGGCCCAAAAAAAAACACAGCCAGAAGTTTTTTGCTCGTGACACGCCCACTGATGGAATTGTTCGTCGTGACGTCCCTAAAGGGGCAAATATTTATCGGCATTTTTGCCATTTGGGCTCCTTAAATTGAACATCCAGAAACCATTCCCTTCCTCCAGCCACTAATATGTCAAAGCACGCTTTTCCTGTCACTGGTGTACAATGTAACTGTTAAGTGTCTTGTTTGCGATACCTTAGGTTACTTAATGAAGTTTGGCCTGCTTTGCGACCCAGACGATTGACAGGATTCAACTTAATAATGCATTTTCTTCTTATTTTTCAAGCATCCTCCAGCTAAATCACAGACAAATGTATTTTTCCAAATCCAGTTCACATGGGCCCTAATTTAGCTTAATACTCATTCTTTAGTCTGGATTAGAGCGCAGTTATGAGTATTAAATATCTCCGAAGTTAAGTTGGCCTACCTGTGGTTCAAGGAAGGTCAACCTGCGAGAAAAACTGACAGTTTACCTAGCAATTAATAGGTCAATTTCATATTCTGATACCTCTTGGCGACGACGTGCAGCGAAATGGTAGGGATTGTCGGCAACTAACTCTTGAACGGTTTCAAGTACGCAATAATGTATCAATCGTTTTGAAATCAACTCCACACATTTTCTTATTTCCCTGAGTCATTCTTAGCAAACGTCTGAAAACATTTCATTTAAGTTAAAAATTTCTTTCAAGTATAAGTAAAATTAACTACGTTAGCGAATGCATTTCTGTCACGTACACTGTTATAGGAAAACTCCAGCTGCCGTCGAACGATCTTCCGCCTGCATGAGAAAATAAACGTTTAGTGATGTAAAAAATTAAATGTTACTGAATATTTTATTTACTGATTGAGTAATTTCTACCTATATTTCTTAGTTTGAAATAAATGTATTGTGCAGGATTTCTCTATATTTTATATATTTTTATATTTTATATTTAAAAATATTTTTTAGTGTATATACGCTAAGGTTTCTTAATCAGTTTGATAAAGAGGTGCAAGTAATGATGTGGTTCATAAGAATGAATACACTCAAAGTAAACTGAATAAGCGCATGTTTGAAACCTTCTCCATTGGTTACTAGATCCGTCTAACTCTTCTTATGGATGTATTAGAGCAAGTAGCGGTTTGATAAACGCCTTTGGTAAATTATGTGGGATTTTGTGCTACCCGACTGTCCTAGGGATATTGCAAAAACTACCGCAAATTTAAAAAGTCTGATGTTTGCGAACTACGCTTTTTTATGATAACAGTGATTGATCTAAAATCCAAACACATTTTGATTGTTGTGATATATTCGGAAAAACATTATGTTATTTTTACAATAAAGTATATATTGGCGGTGGTTAAAAGCTTAAAACTACCTAGAATCGATTTAAAATGATAGCTGGAACAGAGATGAACGCTTATTCTCGCATACTGTTTTCGTACTGGAATACCTTTAGAAAAACATGCCTGAAAAGTTACCCATTATCATGAGTATATTTACTTATTGTGAAATAAATGAGATGCTATCGTTCATAATCAAAGTCTTCAAATATTTTAAAATTTAATCCTGAGTAAACACGATAAACACAAATAAATTGCAACACTCTTATATCCGAAACGTTACTGTTATTTCAAGGGAGGTTAGGGCTATTGTTAAGACTTTGGGTTAGGTTTATGCTTCTATGATTTTTACTTAAATTCTGCTCACGTTTACCATATTACGGAGGTGCTTTCCGTTCTGCGTCTTACTCAGATATAAACTATTTCACGGAATTTAGTCTTCAGAAAACAACACGCTTCTCTAGGTTTTGAAAAAATTAAATAAATGTTAAGTGGTCTTCCGAGTTGGCATGAAAACCACTGCGATGCGAATCGCAGGGAATATATCTATTACATGACAGAAACAACACGCTGATTATGCTCGGATGAACTCCGGTCAGTTTTAAGTAAACATTACTAATCTAATAGGCCTTGCCTGCAAACCGTGTGACCGTTTGTGTATACTTGATCCCAGGTGCTGATTAAGGGTATGATTAATTGGCACCCTACAGTCCTTTATAACTATGATCAAAGGCTCTGTCATCTCTAGCTTTATTATAAAATGCTAACAAATCTGACAGACAGAAACAGTGTAAATCACCGGATCTGGCCGACTACTACTTTTTGATCAGGGAATCCACTTCAGTAGCGGTCAAACATTTACATACCATTGAATTAAGGCAAATTACTTTCTAAATTACTTTCTACTGGATATCTCATAGAAAATCCGGTAAATGTGGTTTGCGTTAAGTATAAAATGAGGACTATCAGTAAACTGACCCAAACTATGTGAATTTAAAAATTGTATCCTGCTAGGCCTTATGCTCAGCGTTCAGCTTGTGTTGTCTTTGGTTATAGGTATCATATGTGGAATGTCGCGTAGGTTACGTTTGACGGACATCAAGCATGCGCTCCATCATATGCGATTGCAACAGTTTGTCAGGATTTTTGCCAGTGTCGGGTAGATTTTTCACCAATCACGACCTAAATCCTACTGTTCGTTTCTGCAAACATTATAAGTATATCAAATGTCTTGTGACAACAAACTGAATGACATGTTAAAAAACACAAGATATAATATTCTGATTTGTCAAGGTCAACGCTCGTAGTGCGCAAAGTGCAACAACTGCCTCACCGGTGGCTTATCTGTTCCTGAATATATGACGTATTACCTTCTCATAAAATCGAGGAATGTCGATGAAAACATTTACCTGTTCAGTTTCCTTGCTTGTTACTGAAAATATTAAGATATATCCTTACACGTACTTCTTCTAACGATGATATCAGTCCGATTCATTATTTAAATTTATCTTTTTTATGACTTATCTAATTAACAGAAGGTTTTGTTATCATTCAGTGTTAGGAGACTTATTGTAGAGCCATTTTTGCATAAAAGCGGATAAGCAAAATAAGAGAGTTGCACGTGCATCACAATCAAAAATCCGTAGTTTTATTTTAACACGGTAAACAATTGTCACTGCAAAAAAAAACATTTGCCTTTCTAAGAAAAAATATGCAAACGAGATTAGTCCCTGCAAGATATTTTTGACTGCGCTTAAACAGAATTTCTATGCCTGCCTACTTAACACTTTTTCAATTCTGAATCAACCGTCCAACCGATGATTGGTTTTACTTAAATCAATTCTTTTGAAAAACTACTATCTTTGAACTTTTACAGATCCTGTTTTTAATCATAAAAACTCTGAAACATTACTTTTTTGTATGCATTGGGACGTTTGCTATGCAAAACCTCCTTGCTGTCGTAGCAATATTGTTACCCTTTCCATGCTCAAAGCTAACCGACCCAAGCGCCGGTTGTACTTTGAATTGTGAAAATTTTCAGTCTCTATTCAAACTTCTCTAGAGAATATGAAGTAGATGAAGCATCAAATCAACGTTCATAAAAGAAAGTGGACCTTTGAGATAGTTAAATATAGAATTAAATCCGAAACTGCAGAAAAAGGGGAGTTTGCCCTTAAGGCCTAATAGGACAGATGCGTTCGCGGATTATTTTGATGAGATTGAATGTCAGGAGGCTTCGTGCATCAGAGTAGGAAAGAGATAAACTTGGTAGAGAAATAGGAGTCTTGTAAACAAAACGTTAAAGTACCAAACCATTTGTATCACTCCCAGTGTAGTTGCAGATTACCATTTAGCAATAATGTTCTAGGACTTTTTGCTTCGTTCAAAGAAAGTTTTGGAAATATATTTTGTGCTCTATTTGAGCGTACCAAATACTACCAAATGTTCAGAGTATGAAGTTCCTAGTTGGTTAATCGGATGTGGGCCCTGACAACCTGACCATTCGCATTAGCACTCGATACAGAGATATAAGATAAATGCTGGCAACTTTTAAGATTCTTCTCATCCACGTTGGCTCGAATTTGATTAATTACAATACAAACGAATTACGAAAATAAATTTTAAATTATTACAAATTATGCTTTTCCAACCCTGTAATGATTGATAATTCAAAACGTTTCATAACAATTATTGAACAATGAATGCGATGTCGGTTGTTTGGAGAGGACATTTGACATGGAACAGGAGTATAATATGTATTAATTTTGTTTAACTGGATTATGATGTACAAGTTCGCCTTAACAAATACCCTGTGCAGAAAAAAGACAAAGCTGGCGAAAAAGTGTCAGTCAAGGCAACATCAGGTGCGCTATAATTATAAAGAAAGGAAGGTAAGAAGACATTTATATTGCTATTGGATGGAATTCAAATGTCACTTACAAGAACTTTAATTTGATTGATATATATTCCAGAAGTTGAGCAGTTATCTAAACCATCGTTAGAGTGAAGAGCATAGATAAATGAAGTGTTTTTTAATGCATTAAGCATAACCTTTCTAAAGCAAAAACACCCCGGACAGCTACGTTAAATTACCCATTCTTGGTAAGAATTAATTAACATACCTTGTGTAGTTAAGATGATATACCTCTAAGAAAACTGTTTACTGTCTTCATCAAAATTTAGTACGAAAGTTTGTTCGTATCCTGCGGAAAGCTGCTAAGAGTCAATTTAGAGCATCAAGTTAGAAATAAAAATATTTTTATTAATAGATGGAGAGGCAGTCTGTTAGAAACCATTGTTATTGAATGTAGGTATGCATTCGGTGATCAGGTGGTTTTAGTTCATTTCGCTAAGGAAATAGTGGTTTTTACGAAATACCTATACGACCGTAAACAGACGTCACCGATGGTAAAATACGGTGATGCAGTGACAAGTTGCTGCATTTGCTGCATTTGTTACAATTGCAGTTTGCAAGGAGGCCCAGAACCGATTGCCAAATGTTTGCCGATAATATTCGTTCAAATACCTGGGGATTGAGTCACTTCCCTTCCGAGAAAAATGAGTAAATTATTTTGAATAAAAGCCCTCTCAGCTTCTTGCATTGAGTGCCGAACGCTAAGAAAATAAGCTAAAAAATAAATTTTTAAAAGCTATTTTTAATTCGTAATTATAGACACCATATTTATATATTTTATTCCTCACATATGACCTGCAATATCCATTTTTGGCGGAGAGTGAGGTTATATTTTAACTTACCCGGTTAATATAGTGAAATAACACAATCTTAAGGCATAAACTGCAATCAAGGGTTTCGCATAACACATTGCTTATGGTAGCACTTTTCGTGCTTTAAGAAACGCTTTATTATGTGTGACTGCATTGTAAAGCAAAATCACAACTGACATATGTTCTGCGTGCTAATGTGACCTTTTGTGAAATCATCCACTGTGAAAATAAAAATACAAGATTTAGTTCCTACACCGTATTAACTTGCCGCCTGATATGCATTTTTTCAAACAAAACGTTATGGTTAGTAACCTTTGTATTTACGTACTTTAATTTTTAAAGCGTGTATTGGATTAAGAATTTGCTTATAAGATTAACCAAACATATTTTATTAAAATAGAAATAGGGATATCATGGCCGACAATTTCACGTTTTTGAATGGGTTAACTTAAGTGAAATTAGGTAGTACAACAGATTCAAAATAAGAACAATTTAGGCTTAACTATTTCTACGCGAAATTGCTCTTATTCCTACTTTTTGTAAATTATCGACTTGCAAAATGGTCCCATGGTAATGCCACGTTTCAGCCGTAAAACCAACGGTATGGAGATGACTGAAGTTATTGCTTTGTGCATGGTCAGCTTTAGAGTAAAGAGAAAATAAAACATTTTATGCGACTTTTTGTGCAGCATAAAGACGCTTGTCGTTTTCAAAATAACTTTGACATCGCAGGATGCCTCTTTATTAACTCCGCATAGAATGCGGGAGTTTCAATCATGTCTTAGCACCATAACGTTACCAAAAACGGGTGTACAAATGAGCAGATCCATCAGAAGCTTTTAATCTGCCAGTCACTGCCTTGTCTAGTGTACCTTATGAAGTCCTTTTTTCCCGTGCTGATTTTGCAATACGCAGATTCATCTTACACAACAAATCGCAGTAATTTATCGCATTCTCCAATGTCTTAACGCTCTACACAACGTTTTCGCAAGTGAAGCGGTGATATCCAAGAGCAGGGTTTGAAGAAAATAAGTCGATTGGCGGGATCACAAAAGTCCAATGTCGGCAAAGAGACGAGCTGGAGATGGTGAATTCATAATCAATAGGGTACTTCTAGGATAAGGATGTTACAGAATTGTAAACAACACATTCTGTGATCGAATGGTCACTAAAATTGAATAAGTTTTCGTAATGGATCAGTTATACCGTTAAGGCTTTAGCATATAGACAATTGTATGAAATTATTCACCATACTGGCAAAATAGGTACTTGTTCAAAACTTTTAGATAGTACCTGTGATGCCAGTATGGTTAGTATTTGCATAATTAATACTACTGACTGCCTGTTGACAGCTCGTGAATATTAAGCGGTAAGCCCGCAGCAATTGATGGATTTCAGCCCAAATATTCATTAAAAATCTAGGTCTGAGCCTTAAAACCCTTGAATTAACGGATCAGATCCATGTTGCAAATTAATTGCTCAGGAAATTAAAAAGCTGAAATATAGGCAATCATAGATTTGCGTACCAAAATTGTCACCGAGGCGGTACTGGAACAAAGTATGTTCAGAGGGAAATTACAAAACCTTTTATTTTGGGGAAGACTTTCTAGAGCAAGAAGTTAAGAATTTTCCCCTTAACTTGCATAAAATGCGAGTGTAATTAATGTACGTTGTCACTTTCAGGCTTGGATTAATTTTTGTTTGTGTGAGGAGTTGGGTCAGAACGAAGTCAGCAACTAACGCGAAACTGTTTAAAAACGTTTGTGATACGGGAGCATTTTCTCAGTGAAGTAATACTAATTATGATGTACAATAATCTCAAACTATTATATTTATATGATCATCCACTTTTCGATTGCACTGCTTGTAGACCGCTTACAAAACCTTAGTCAGTTGAAAATGCCAACTTATTTAGGGTGATCTTGACCTACTGTATTAAAAAAAATATTTGATAACCACACAAACATGACTGTTTGTTCTTATTTGGTGACGACTAATTTATTCTTAAAAGTATATACCACCAGAAGGTTTATAATTCAGTTTTATATATTATGTTATTAAAATCATGACATGAGCACAAATATATAGCATCGCATTTTTCTGTTTATTAATTATTTTTAAAAGATTTGCAAATAGTGCGCGTCTACTGCATAATAATTGTGATGCCATTATGACACCTTTTTATATACTATGTGGTGTGCATGATTTTCTGCAAAATGTAAAGTGTACGCACAGCAGAATATAAACCTTCAACGCAAAGGAATTAAAAATCGATGTTAAATAGGTCAATAATTAGAAAGTATTTCCGATATAAAATGATTTTTTTAACATAAAATATGATACATTTAAAAATATGTACTGAAAAGGACATATTTATACACATCTTCTTCTACAATATACTTATCTTATCAAAACGCTGTGCACGAATCAGACATGTAAGTAGTCATTTTTGAAAGAATAGGGAATTGTTTAGTCATCCGTGATTTAAATGGTAAGAGATTATGCTTCATGATAATAAAAGTATTTTACTTACGAAAAGAACACTTCTAAATGAAATCACACCTTATAATTTCAGTTACCTTCCATGGGATAATTCATGAAATATCGCTATATCAGTGGAGTAAGTTTGCAGTCTAGTTTAAAGTTTTCGTTTTGATCAAGGGGTAGGTTTAAAGTTAATATTACGTTTTGGATTATATTTAGACCTCGAACACGGGATCTTTTACCGTTTCTTGAATTTTGTTCCAAACCAAATGTGATGTCAGATTTTCTGTTTTGCATTTGCAGGTTTAAAACAAGGCCATGTTGGCATCTGTTTACACATTTGCTCGTAAAATCTGATAAGGATTTCCAGTTTTTATCAAATGACGGTGCTTTCTTGTCATTTTACCTAGCTACGAACCCGTGTTTGAACTGAGTTTATATCAGTGCTGCGTAGCAATCATTTTCTTTCCCCGCACTGACAAAAAGAGTATATTTAATAATTAATAAAAATGTTTACGCATTTTCACGATGGTCGCTTGTCCTCACCGATTGTTGCTGGGTGAGTTACACTGGATAATTTTCACCCGTGATATTGAATTTCGGTCTACCTAACAAAATACGACACATACCAACAGATCCGTTTGTAGCCAGTTGTTCACTGACGTGTTTCTGTATTCGTCGGTTGACGAAAATGTTCCAGTTGCCGCCTATTCTGAAAACGTATCAAAGGCAGTGTGTATCTGGCTCTTTGTGTGATAAGCATTACAGGTTTGGTGGATTGGTTGTTTCACCCCAAATAAAAATTTAAAACACTAATCCATGCATTAAGAGGCAGTTGATTTATTAACAAGGGTGTGCGTTTTACCCAATAGTTTTGACATGATTTGTTAGCATATCCGAAAGTACATACAGGTGCATTTAAAGCGTCCAAATAAGCTCAATATAGCACATATTTCCTAAATTAAATAAATCTAATTTTTCTGGATATCAAAGTATATCGTGCAAAATCTTTTGCTCATTTCCACCGAGACTGCTCTTTTCATAGCGTCTTTTATTCTTAAATGATGGGAAATCCTAGACAAAAGAAATTTGGGGTTTATGATCACGAATAACGATACGGCACTAAGAAGGATACTTTTTCATGCTAGGTCATGAAAAGGATAGAACTCGGCTTTGGGGTTCTTGCCTGAGCAAATTCTCAGAAAGGATTCGCTTAAACAATAGGGAAGACATAACGCGAGCCCTCTATTCAGTATCTAAAATACCAGTTTTTCTAGCCTCCCTTAATCTGTCATTTTGCCTTCCTTCGCTAACCTTTTTCCTATAAGCATTTCCGAAATGGACGACGAGGACAATAGGTTTGATGTTTGCTCACGTTATTTTACTTTCACAAGAGCGTGCAGTGTTTTCCTTAAAAATCATATAACTATGCTTTCAAATATTTGAACAGATTTAATTGCACTAAATGCGATGCCAAAATACAGGAACAGCAAAAGGTCGCATGCGTTTCAATTGAAAAAGTGGATATGTGCAGCGCATATCCATGTATATTTCTTGATTATTTAAAAGAAAAATATTAAATATTCAGAAATCAATTGATGTCTTCCATTGCCTCAGAAATGAATAAATACATCTTAAATTCTTACCTAAGAATTGTAAGTATATCGATTCAAATTGACATAAATACATCAAAATCACCTAGGTGAATGTAAGGAGATATCGGCAGTTTAGAGATTTGCAGGATGCACAGCATGTCTTACTTAAGGTAACTTTTATACAAGCAAAAAGGACATTTTTATCCATCTCTATTCTAGTACACGCGTATCAGAATTATGCAAAACCTTAAAAATGTCCTGTTATATTATTAATAGATGTACATTATTTAAAGCATCACATAGTTCACATCTTTAGTTATTTAATTTGCCATCGTGCTTATTTTTAGAACACCTTATAGCCAGCAACCGATCGCCTGAAGTCTTACTTAAATTTGTGAATCGCATCTTTGACTACGAATGTGCAATAAAGAGGGATTTTTGATTTACTATCTGGTAGTATATAGTCAAGATAATTCGTAAGTGCCAGGATGCTGGCTTTTAATGCACAGGTTTTTGTCCTCTACAAATCTGCATTCAAAAATGGTATCATTTAAAGTTTACATTTTTGCAATTTATTTCTAATAATTTCCTTAATTTTGATATATTTAATACAGAAACCTCAACAAAACTTTTTTAAAGTACACGCTTGATAAAAAACCACGTTGTGTTCAATTGTTTTCGTCAAACAAAGTGCACATCTATTTTTTCAAATCTTTTTCGAAGTTCCGATAAATTTTGTGTCTCATTTGCATTTGCATCGACACTTTGGGATTTTTAATCTAAAAACTGTATACATTTCGTGTAAGGAGTAGCAGATCTTTCCCTTCAGTAGGTGATCTAACTCATTCAATTTTTCCTGAAAATGTTCTTGAGAAGTTAAGCGCATAATAAGTATTGTTATTGGTGTTTGTTGAGTGGATTTGAGGCGCATAATGCCTTTTGCTAAAGATTGGTGCATGTTAACTGGTGTTTATTAAAGGAAAACACACCAGCTTTTAGCGAAATCAGAGGTTGCCAAACATTCAAAAAATTTCCTACGCTATTTAATATCTCAGATTAAAGTCCATAGTTTGTGTGCACTGTACCATAAATGAGCATTAATACAAGTAAGAATGTTGTCAAATATATATCTTTTTCTATCGGAAGCTTTGATCTTAAATCACTTAAAATTAAGTGAATACAAGTATGAGGAATCGCATTGTTTTTCAAAAAGAATAAAAAATAATGCATTCTGAATTAACCTTTGCAACTTTGTGACGTTTTTTGCTACAAAACGCAGGAAAAAACTTGTTTTCCAGTATGTTTTGTTTTACTACAGTAACAACGCGGAACGCTTAAAAGATACATACACAGCCTTAAAGATTGATTTGAATAAAAGGTTTTTTAAAATTGAAAGTATGGAATAAAGTACTTTTTATACTTCTCTTTCCACTAACATGAGATTATGAAAAACAATGGAAAAAAGGTTACCAGTTTTTGCAAAATAAAAATATATAATCGGCCATTCTGGTGTGTATTGGGCACTAAAGAAAAGAAAATATAATGTAAAAGGTTTTAATATACATCTATAAGTGCGTTCTTTCATATTCAAAAGAAACTAGATCACTTTCATTTTATAAAAGTCAAAGAAACGGTCAAAGGTCCACATTTTCATCTTGATACAACTTTTAAAAATAAATTTTGCAGAGGTTCGACAATAAATTATCATTTCTTGTCAATTTCTAATGAGTCACTATATTAAATAAAGCTTCTCAATTGATGTTAGGCATATTAATTGCGAACTTTTTGTTGTGGAAGTTGATTTTTCTCCACAAAGAGTTTTCATGTTATGGCGGACTTCAATGACCATTTACAGTAGTACGAAGATCCACAAACTCGCCACTTTGGTCAATACTTTTCAAGAAATACCTTATTTGAAAGTTTTTATGAACACATAAGACAGAATCTAAATTTATGGCCAAGCGCTTGAAACACTTAAAATCGTGAAATGTTGGCCAATATTTAAAGGATGATCTGATACTTGTTTTAATTTAATATCACAAAAACCAATAAAAAAAAGTTCTTTTAGTATACACAAAATGTTAAGGTTACGATTTTAAGCAAAAATTCCATTTAAATTTATTAGTCTCATGTACAGCGATTTATCACGTTGTGGATATAGTACGCATTTTTAAATAAGTTCGTTTTTCTAAACGAAAAAATATTACTTTTCATATTTTCTTTGGTTTTACATTCCCATTGATTTGTTTATTAGTATTTCAAAGTCTTTGAACTTGCGTTAGTACCGATTTGCAAGTGATTATTAATCGTTTGTCAATTAAGGCAATTCGCATATGATATGGCGCAAACTGTGTCATTAAAGCTATTATATAGCAGACTTATCAAATGCTGCAGGTAAGGTTGCTTACGCGATTGGATTGGATCGCATACAATGTTAAAGGGATCGTTATTATCAAATTAAGATGCCGAAGGATAGCCTTTCTTCGAATAAAGTAAACAGGGCCAAAATGGCCCCCAATCAAATAAATACAAATAAGGTATTATGAACTTGTTTTCCATAAAATATAGGGGAATTAATAAAGGCATTGAAAATGAGTATATATGAGTTTCCAGTTTCAGTTTCAGTTTTCAGTTTCTAAGCTGCGTGATTTTGCCTGGTGAATTTGAATGTCATTGCAGTCACGCGCACGATGATCCATATTAGAATCCGTTTTAGTTTCAGTTTTAAGTTTCTAAGCTTTTTGATTTTGCCTGGTGAATTTGAAATGTCATTGGAGTCACGAGCACGATGATCCATATTAGAATCAGTTTCAGTTTCAGTTTTCAGTTTCTAAGATGCGTGATTTTGCCTGGTAAATTTGAAATTTCATTGGAGTCATGCGCACAATGATCCATATTAGAATCCCAATTCAGTCATCTATTCTGATCAAAAGAGCATTTAAAAGATTCGGTCAACATTCCATGATTTCACAGATTGACTGTATGAATTTAATTTAATTCTTAAGTATTACTACTAACACAAATAATTGAATACTCCTCTTGAACTTATAATGAAAATATATTTGACCCATTAGTGAAAAACGGCGCCCTCGGTGGGATTTTTAACCCATGCCAGCAGAGGGGGGCTTAAGTATAGCGAACATGGGTAACTTGACCAAAGTGTGATTAAACTCATGGATCCTGGTGGGGGCCTCGCAGCTTAGTTGGCTGGAGCGTGTGCTGTACTTAAGCCTTCCCCTTACTCGTGTAGGTTCAAATCCTGCCGAGTCCACCAAGGTTGTACAAGTGGGTCAAATGAATCATTCAGGTCTGCCAAAAACCCCTTTAAATAGTGAGAAATCATTCCCAGTGTAGGCCTTTACTTTTTATTAGCGATATTTAAAAGTGTCAGAGGAACACTAATTTGAAAGTAGATATGCGTGTTTATGTGTCAAGTAAAAACATCCATAGCCTTCAAAAGAATAGCAAAAAACTATTGAATTTATTAGCACCAAAAATAAAGATATTTAAATGTAATCTTTCTGGTAACTCAAAACCAGATGCTTCTTAAAAAATGTCATCTTGGAGCGAAAACAATCGCTTCTTAAGCATTTACTGTCATGTTTGTTTTTATTTATTCAATAAACAATGCTACATTCCTCGACAATGGCACCATTCTAAGTTTGGTATACATTTAGCGTGCTTGTTCGCCTGTCGAAATAGAACATCAAGGCTTCTGTGTTCTCTCATACTATTCAACGTTTTTATGAAAGACTTAGACAGGCATATCTGAAGCAAGACCGCGTTTTAAGACCATCAGACATTGTTCTATTACTTTTACGTTCCCGAGCTTGCTGGATGGTATCTCTGACAGCAAAACACAATCATAGGTGCAAAGTTCGAATGCGCAATATGCTGGATTCTGTTTTTGCTGTAACCTATCAAAAACAGGGTTTAAAGTTTTGCCTAACGTTGTTAAAAAAAATAGAGTAATGTTGCTGATTTCTATGAGTACGAAATCCACGAAAACTAGGTTTTGTGTTTGATTTATTTTGAAAATCACATCTTCTAATCTTACAGAACCATACGCTGTATTTTACCTGAACAAGATAAATTTTCATAGTGCAATGTTTATTTAAGTCGATGTCTAGACTTTTCTAGCAGAAAAATCTGTTTATCGCTCTCCTTTCTAAAATCAAGCAATCAGTGCGTACGCAGCATGAAGAAGTGAAAATAGGCATTATCATTTTTACAAGCGTAAGGCCTGAGATAAAAGGGCCATACTTAGGGTTGCCTATCAAGTTTGTTCCACATTTAACGAAGAATTTGGCCGTATGAACGCGTAAGCCTTTTATGTCGTTGCAGCAATTAAATTCTAAAGAAAACTCCAAACACTTAAATAGATAACGATGCATTCTATTGTGTTGTTCAATCAATTTTTGTCAATATTATTTCGCTCTTCTCCTACAAATAATAATTTAATTTTAAAGAGCGAATTATGTAAATAAGCTATAATAATTACTCGAAAGAGCACTGTGAATTTAACCTGGGAGATCCCAGGCACCATGGATTTCTTTTAATAAATTGAAATTTTATAGAAAGCTCAGTAAAGGAGCTACATGTTAATGTGTTCAACGTTAAGCTAAATAAGTCTATAAATTAAAAACCAATACTTTGTATGAAATAAATTGCTCACTGAACTAGCAAAAAATGCATATTTTAGTCTCTGAGACCCATTTATGAAATTCTTTTTGAAATTATTAATTCAATTAATTTTTGTAACTTGTAACTAAACATTTTGAAAATGTATGATTTTTTCATGTCTACGAAGAACACTTTTAAATTTGCTGTACGTTTATCTATAAATATGGGTTTTCAAATACGCTTTCGCTCTTTTAAAAAAGTTCTTTATCTTTTGCGATACTACAGGTTCGTATTTTCGTGCTATTTATCCACATAAAATTGTAACAGACTCCGAGATTTTTAGCAATTTAAATCATTGTGTACTTTCATTTTCCACGAAAACTACATGGTATCAAGAATTTGCACTATATCCTGTGTTTGTTTACTGTACTAGTTTTTATCCTCCTTAAAGTTCATAAAAAGACTAATTTGTGTCTCACGTGGCACAAACCAGATCATCACATTCGCGACAGAACGGTAAATAAATACTGCATTGTCAGAGCTCTCGGAAAAAGTGATTGCGATGGTCAAACCTTGTCTAATAGAATAGAAAAGACAAATTTCACAACCTGCTGGAGTCTACTGAGACAGAGACGCGAAAACCCCGAAAATAAAAGGACTAATTGACAGGGCTTTTAAACTGGTATCCAAGGAAATGTTTCCCGGACTCAAGACGCCATCCCGAAGACTGTTCAATAGTGCATGCTTTGTTATGCATAAACTGACATAGTCATGCAATAGTATTAAAAAAGCTATTATAAGATGAACTGAACTGCTGACGGGCATCCACTGCAATCATGTACAGTTAAAACATCCATTTGCGAAAACAATTGCCGAAAAATGTGTGTTTTATGGCGTCGAAGTATGCCTCGGGGAAAATAAGATCTTTAGGCCCTTAAATGGAAGCATTGAGCAATAAATACGTCAGTTGCTGAGATATTATGCAAAAGCTGACATCTAATTATAGCCTGTTTAAGGAGAGATGAGGCTTGTTCCTAAAAGACGTCATATTTATATTTCTGAGTAAGAGAACTACGAGCAAAACGCGAGCCGAGCTGGTGGATAGGCTTCAACATATAAGCCACTCATCTGAAGAAGAGAACGACGTCCTAGTACACAATCTGTTTTCCAAACATTTGATGCCTGGACAAATGTCATTGTTGAGTCATGAAGCTTGCTTCGATACCACAGACGCGGATCCGGTCAACCTCGTGGCCACAGTAGAATCAATTCTCAAATAAACCACAGATTCTTGCGAAACAGGACTTCTTGTCTGGCAACAGGTAAATGCCTTGGTGATGGTGCAAAAAACCCGCGCAAATATCATCAGAGCGGAGCAGGCTGCTCTCAAGTCTTGATACTACCAACGGACAAAGGGTGTTCTGCAGTTGTCTTGGAGAATTCCAATATATTCAAAAGTCTAACAACCTGCTGGAGGAGAAAAAGCTTTCCTCCGATGCGATGGTAAAACGATGCGGAAGCTGATGACACAGCTGGACAAAACGCTCGCTGACATGCAGACAATCAAATCATAAGCAAGTCGGTACGAGTGACTCTTTAACCAACCGCTGAGGCCGCAAAAAGGTTCTACGGATTATTCATAACACACAAGGCCAATGTTCCCCTCTGACTTATTGCGTCACTGCGCGGCGCACCGAAAGTCAATTTAGCTAAATGATTTTTGGACACCTGAGGCATCTCATCTCGGCGCAGCCACAACGGTCTCTTCAGCTATGTTGTTCTACGAACGGCTCAGAGGGATACAACTAACCGCACCCGATGCCCTGGTGTCGTTTGATGTCACCACCCTCTTTACTTCAATCCCTCAGAACTTGGCAATCAAAACGGTAAGCGAATTGCTTGAGAGACAGTACGACGAGGTATATGAGAAGGTGAAGTGGTGGCATCTTGTCTAAGTCTTACAATTCTGTCTGAAAACCTACGTTTCCTTTGAGGGGACCACGTACGAGCAGATCAGCGGGACAACAATGAAATAGCTGCTCTCGGGCTTCATTACCGAGGCAGTTCTCCAAAATTTTGAACCTGGTTATCACAAACTACAGGCCAGCTTTTTGATCTTGATACGTCGACGATACTTTCATGATCATCAAACAAGAAGTGATCGGGGAATTTAACACTGAATGAATTCCGTCTTCACGGACATCCAATGCACAATGGGGATGGAAACCAACAACCAGCTGCTGTTCCTGGATGTTCATGGAAAAGCCATCGAACACATACCAACGACGGTGTAGAGGAAGGCGACGACAACACGCCAAATTCTGAGCAACCACAAAAAGCACTCGTTGTGTCCAAACGCAATTGTGTACGAACTCTACAGGAGAGCAGAAACACCCTGCATCGAGTCAGATGGCAAAAGGACAGAACTCCGCTACCTTCAACACCTCTTCCTGGCCAACGGATACTCCCGCAACTTCATCGACCACATCAGGCAGGCCAAATCAAGGCACAATCCGGTGACAGAACGGCCGAAAATCTGGCGTTTCCTGCCATACATTGATGGCTTCTTTGAGGCAATTTCCTGCCTCCCAAGACTGTTTGGGATCAGAATCGCCCATTGACCACACTCAAACATTCGGCACCTGGTTATGAGGCCAAAATCCCCCCTGCCCCAAGGTGAGACGACAAATGTCATCTACCGGATCCAATGTGTCTCCTGTGAAATTGACTATGTCGGGGAGACCGGGAAGCGATTTAAGACCCGTGTTAACGAACACATACTGGCAGTGAGGAGAATGGACTCATTGTCTCTGGTGGCCGACCACTGCGCAGACTCTGGACGCACGTTAGCCTTCCAGAACGCCGAAATCCTGGGTCAAGGGAAACGACCGCGTAGCCAGGGAATCAATGGAAGTCTGGTACACGGAGACTACCTCAATCAACCCTTTTGTCGCCCTTCCGGCAGTCTACCAAGCCCTCCGGACGCAGCTCATCGAACGCTAGAACAAGCACGAAATTAGATCAAATGTGAATCCAAACACGGGAGAGCCTTCGACGTGCACGCAGGTAGCCTCGTCACACTCCGGGTCCGACGAAGGCACAGTCCACAGTACTACTGTATAAACCATCACTCTGGCAGACGATTAGAAATGTAGTCTGAAGGACGCAAATTTGACCAGCAATCCAGGACGACAATTAAGGTCAATGTGGACGAGGGCGATGGCCAACAACGTTCAACCGCCCTCCCCCGACGAGTGACATGCCGAATGACAACAGTTACCATCCGCCCCTCCGCCCCTCCGCCCCGGCGACTACAGAGATGATCCTTGTGCCTATGTGGGCGATTTGCGCCAAAGTCAACTGAAGATCCCCAACCCCGTCCTCCCTAAAGGGTACAATGCTAAGGTTAACCCGTACAATGAAGGCCATAATAACATGACTGTAACTTCCTATAAATAATGTGAAGGCGGTATGATAACCAACTCTCATAAACGAAGCTTGTCTGCAGTTGAAACTTCAGGATATTACACCTTTTTTTCTCGTGATCGGCTCATCTTCTTATACATTTACACACATATATATATATATATATATATATATATATATATATATATATATATATATATATATATATATATATATATATATATATATTGAAGAAGACGGGAAGGCGTTCTCTGGGACCAGAATTTTATTCATCCGACGTTTCGAACTCTCACGCGAGCCCATCGTCAAGGAATAAAAGACTGTACAGCTCAGTGCTTATTTAACTCACCTCTGCCGAGTATGACCTTCATCAGCGCCATTGATTTGTTCGCGCAGGGCCTGATATGCAGCTGGCAGATCGATATGTCTATTGATCGATTCCGCGGTCGAGTGCCACGATTCCTGCAGCAGGCGTGAAATTCGGTCGTCTGACTGGCCCAATATTCTCACGCTGCCAAAGTCAAAGTCGTGCTCTGGCGAGGATGCGTGAGCGGCTACCAAGGAGAGTTTATCCTTCCTTCTCACAGCGAGCTCGTGCTGGTGCATTCTCGTGCAAACCCGTTTACCGGTTTCGCCAACATAATTTGCTCGACCACAACGGCAGTCTATCCGGTAAATGACGCCAGATTTTTGGTTGAGGGGGATTGGGTCTTTAGGTTGCATGAGTTGCCGGCGGATTGTCGCTTCCGGTCTGTGAGCCACGCCAATCCCAAATTCGCTCACTAGTCTAGCAAATTCTTCGGATACACCATTTATGTAAGGTATTGCACGCCAGTACTTCGGTTTTGGCTGCCCCTTCGGATTTATTCTCTTGGCCTCTCGCCTGCATTTCTCAACAAAACTCCCAGGATATCCGTTGACCGTGAAGAGTTTCCGCAGAAACTCTACCTCGGCCTTCTTGTCGGCTGGTTCGGTGCAATGGGTTTCCGCTCGACGGTACAGTGTTCTCACACAGCTGCGTTTGTGCGAGAGGGGGTGGTTGCTAAAATAACTCAGAATTCGAGAGGTATTCGTCGCCTTCCTGTAAACCGTCGTTTTGAGTTCTCCATCGCCCTTTCTGTATACCAGCACGTCATATGCTACACGTCGCTGTGCGACCGCCTGCAAGGGCTCTAGTCTGACCTCCAGGGCACAACGGAATATACATGTTCCTTAAGCAGATCGGTGAGCCCCACATTATTATATATATATATATAAATATATATATATATATATGTCTATGGCAAAGACGTTATACCGTACTTGCAACAACGGTACTAGGTAAAAACCCAGACACGTGCTGCGCCGATGTTTCTGCTGCTGTGTGACACAACAACGAGGGCTTCGGCTCCTCAGTGGGTCCCTCAGCGTTCTCTTTGCGGTTTCTGGTATATGGACTTCAGAGAATAATCGGGGAAAATATTTTTTTGAAATAATTAAATGCAGCAGATGGAGTCAGGTGATTTGGACATGATATTTTAGAGTCAGACCCGAAAGTTCAATGAAAATGTGGGTCGAAGACAATAAACCACTCTGGAATAACCAAGTAATGCCCATTCTACAAACAATAGTACTACTACCCACTGAGGAGCCGATCCCCTCGTTGCTGTGTCACATAGCAGCAGAAACATCGGCCAAACACGTGTCTGGGCTTTAAGCTAGAACCTTTGTCGCAAGAACGGTATAAGATTCATACTATTTGTAGTATTTCTTGTTTGTAGAGTGGGAATTACGTGGTTATTCCACAGTGGGTGATTATCTTCGACCCAAACTTTTCATTAAAATTTCGGGTCTGATCCTAAAACGTCATGTCCGAATCACCTCACACCATGTCCTGCATTTAATAATTTCAGAAATTATTTCCACGATATATATCGCAAATCACGTAATGACCAGCTGTCTGGGAAATTCGAAAAAAATCCGTCCGAGAAAGCAACCCTCCTCCGATGGTGCCCTGGTTCACAACTTGTCCTCCCATCGGCTCACTCAGCAACAACTAGCGATTCTATCCTATGACGCAAAATTCAACACGAAAGATGCTCGACCAGAAGACTTCATTGCATCCTTCGAGTCGGCGCTCCAGAAGTGCGATGCTGTTGAGGAGTGCGAAAACGCCATGCGGCAACAAGTGGCAAATCTGCTCCTCCAGCACCAACGTCAGACAACGATTTCAAAGGCAGAAGAACGAGAACTTCTGAAAATACGAAAAATAGAGGACATCGTAACCCTGCCCGCAGACAAAGGGCGCTCGACTGTCGTCATGGATAAGTCTGAGTACGGAGCAAAACTGAGTAACCTCTTGATGGACAAGGAATCCTATGTGCCATCGACTACCAGTGACTTCAAAAAGCTCGTGAACAGCATAAACAAGACGGTCGACAAGCTGAGGAAGGCGGGAGCTCTCACGCGAAGAGAAGCGCTGGCCACAAAAGCCACTGATGCCGCGATGGCACGCTTCTACGGCCTGCCAAAGGTTCACAAGCCAGGAGTGCCCCTACGCCCCATCGTCTCCTTACATGGCACCCCAACCTTTGGGCTGTCAAAGTGGTTGTATCAGCGACTTTGTTTCCTAACCAAGGATTCGAAGTGGACAGTGAAGTCAGCTGACGAGTTCTTAACGCGCATCAAACATCTTGAAGTAGAGGCAGACGAGGTGATGGTGTCCTTTGACGTGATCTCGTTATTTACCTCTATCCCACCCGCATTGGCTATCGAAACTATCGACGGCTTTCTCCAGGAAAAATATGACGAGACCGACCAAAAACTCAAACGAGCGCATATCATTGAACTCCTAGAACTGTGTCTTAAGACGTTCTTCACATTCAACGGCCAGGTCTACGAGCAAAAGAAGGGGACGCCAATGGGCTCGCCTCTGTCTGGACTAATTGCCGAAACAGTTTTGCAGAGGCTTGAGCAGCTGGTCTTCAGCTCGTACCCCCCGAAGTTCTGGGCCAGATACGTCGACGACACGTTCGTCATAATCAAGAGGAGTCACTTGCAGGCTTTCAGGGCATTGTTGAATTCAATCTTTCCCGACATCCAGTTTACCATGGAGGAAGAAGTCAACAATCAGTTGCCCTTCCTTGACGTCCAAGTTACAAAGCTGGCAGACGGGAAGATAAGGACAACGGTCTACCGTAAGGCAACCAACACTAGGCGCATCCTCCATTTCCGAAGCAACCACCCTGTTGGCCACAAACGCAGTTGTGTCAGAACCCTCTTCCGACGTGTCCAAACACACTGCAGCGACGACAGTGGGAAGAAGGAGGAGATGGAGTACTTACATGCCCTTTTTACAGCCAACGGTTATCCAAAGTCCTTCATCCGCAAATGCCTCAGGAAGCCTCAGTTTGAGCGGTCGAATGAAGAAAAGCCAAAGTTTTGGCTCGCAATCCCCTATGTGAGGAACGTTTCAGAGGCGACTGCAAGAATCCTTAAACCTTTTTGGGATTGGCGTGGCTCATAAACCAGAATGCACTATCAGACAGCAAGTCATGAAGCCCAAAGACCCGCTACCAGTAACAGAACAATCAGCAGTGGTCTACAGCATACCATGCCAAGATTGTGATGCAAGGTATGTTGGTGAAACGGGCAAGCGCCTGGGCACAAGGTTGCATGAACACCAACTTGCAATCAACCGCAAAGACAAGTTGTCTTTGGTTTATGGTCACGCACAACAGCTGAACCACGATTTCGCCTTTGAGAAACGAGGGTGATTGGCCGAGCCAATGAGAAGATGGCCAGATTGGTGCTCGAGAGTTGGTCCTCGACTGGCACGCTCAACCGAGCTATAGACTTACATCCCGCCTACCAGGCGCTTCGTACAAGGCTCGGATCAGTTCGGCCAGGGCCAACAAGGCAAACGAGCACACGGAACCGAGAGCCCACGCTCACGGAAAAGTGGGGTGGCGGCCGAAGGTCACATGACCAAAGTCAAACACTGCCTCACCAATGCGCCCGTAAAACGGATAACAACTCACGAGAGCAGCAACGACTGATCAGTCCGCTGATTGACGTGGGGAGGCCAACAGGCACGCTGCCTTGCCTAAACCTACGACGGCTCCAAAGGGGACAGCGGTCACGCGAGCCCGCCGGCGTTCAACCTCGAGGAGGTCTAAGGAAGTCAGCAGCGATCGGGCAGGTCAAAGTTCACGCGTCCACCATGGATATAATACGAGGCACGCGGCAAGACTGACTAACTCAAGACCACCAGGAGCAGCAAGCACTATACTCTGATGATGGAAGCGAGAAGGCTTTCGAAACGTCAGTACAAATACAATTTGGTCCATGAACTCGCCCCCTCTTCTTCTTCGTCTTCTTCAGGAGATGATGAACGCGATAAGATATCGGGACCTCGAATCTTTACGCATATTAGTTTATGCTATGGGCGCACAGCCCTCCACTCGGCACGCAGATGGGAGGCTTTTGCGAGGCGAGAGTCATCCACCTACGCTCAGCTGAAATTCCTGCACCGGTGTCTTGACGAGAACGTCTTACCGAAATGCCTCGCATATAGACCGCCTGTGAACACGGAACTATGCCAGCGGACGATGGCAGATTTCAAGAAGAGAATGATCAGGGTGCTAATACGAGATTGTCACGTCCGAATTAACAAATACTGCCGTATGATTGAACAACATTCTTCGACTTGCCAGTCAATCTTTACGACGCACGTATTGGAAACCCTCAAAACGGCAATCTAGACAGTGCACGGCGTCATCGCAAATCACGTGATGACCAGCTGTCTGGGAAATTTGAAAAAATCCGTCCGAGAAAGCAACCCTCCTCCGATGGTGCCCTGGTTCACAACTTGTCCTCCCATCGGCTCACTCAGCAACAACTAGCGATTCTATCCTATGACGCAAAATTCAACACGAAAGATGCTCGACCAGAAGACTTCATTGCATCCTTCGAGTCGGCGCTCCAGAAGTGCGATGCTGTTGAGGAGTGCAAAAGCGCCTTGCTGCAACAAGTGGAAAATCTGCTCCTCCAGCACCAACGTCAGACAACGATTTCAAAGGCAGAAGAACGAGAACTTCTGAAAATACGAAAAATAGAGGACATCGTAACCCTGCCCGCAGACAAAGGGCGCTCGACTGTCGTCATGGATAAGTCTGAGTACGGAGCAAAACTGAGTAACCTCTTGATGGACAAGGAATCCTATGTGCCATCGACTACCAGTGACTTCAAAAAGCTCGTGAACAGCATAAACAAGACGGTCGACAAGCTGAGGAAGGCGGGAGCTCTCACGCGAAGAGAAGCGCTGGCCACAAAAGCCACTGATGCCGCGATGGCACGCTTCTACGGCCTGCCAAAGGTTCACAAGCCAGGAGTGCCCCTACGCCCCATCGTCTCCTTACGTGGCACCCCAACCTTTGGGCTGTCAAAGTGGTTGTATCAGCGACTTTGTTTCCTAACCAAGGATTCGAAGTGGACAGTGAAGTCAGCTGACGAGTTCTTAACGCGCATCAAACATCTTGAAGTAGAGGCAGACGAGGTGATGGTGTCCTTTGACGTGATCTCGTTATTTACCTCTATCCCACCCGCATTGGCTATCGATAATATCGACGGCTTTCTCCAGGAAAAATATGACGAGACCGACCAAAAACTCAAACGAGCGCATATCATTGAACTCCTAGAACTGTGTCTTAAGACGTTCTTCACATTCAACGGCCAGGTCTACGAGCAAAAGAAGGGGACGCCGATGGGTTCGCCTCTGTCTGGACTAATTGCCGAAACAGTTTTGCAGAGGCTTGAGCAGCTGGTCTTCAGCTCGTACCCCCCGAAGTTCTGGGCCAGATACGTCGACGACACGTTCGTCATAATCAAGAGGAGTCACTTGCAGGCTTTCAGGGCATTGTTGAATTCAATCTTTCCCGACATCCAGTTTACCATGGAGGAAGAAGTCAACAATCAGTTGCCCTTCCTTGACGTCCAAGTTACAAAGCTGGCAGACGAGAAGATAAGGACAACGGTCTACCGTAAGGCAACCAACACTAGGCGTATCCTCCATTTCCGAAGCAACCACCCTGTTGGCCACAAACGCAGTTGTGTCAGAACCCTCTTCCGACGTGTCCAAACACACTGCAGCGACGACAGTGGGAAGAAGGAGGAGATGGAGTACTTACATGCCCTTTTTACAGCCAACGGTTATCCAAAGTCCTTCATCCGCAAATGCCTCAGGAAGCCTCAGTTTGAGCGGTCGAATGAAGAAAAGCCAAAGTTTTGGCTCGCAATCCCCTATGTGAGGAACGTTTCAGAGGCGACTGCAAGAATCCTAAAACCTTTTGGGATTGGCGTGGCTCATAAACCAGAATGCACTATCAGACAGCAAGTCATGAAGCCCAAAGACCCGCTACCAGTAACAGAACAATCAGCAGTGGTCTACAGCATACCATGCCAAGATTGTGATGCAAGGTATGTTGGTGAAACGGGCAAGCGCCTGGGCACAAGGTTGCATGAACACCAACTTGCAATCAACCGCAAAGACAAGTTGTCTTTGGTTTATGGTCACGCACAACACCTGAACCACGATTTCGCCTTTGAGAAAACGAGGGTGATTGGCCGAGCCAATGAGAAGATGGCCAGATTGGTGCTCGAGAGTTGGTCCTCGACTGGCACGCTCAACCGAGCTATAGACTTACATCCCGCCTACCAGGCGCTTCGTACAAGGCTCGGATCAGTTCGGGCAGCGCCAACAAGGCAAACGAGCACACGGAACCGAGAGCCCAAGCTCACGGAAAAGCGCGGTGGCGGCCGAAGGTCACATGACCAAAGTCAAACACTGCCTCACCAATGCGCCCGTAAAACGGATAACAACTCACGAGAGCAGCAACGACTGATCAGTCCGCTGATTGACGTGGGGGAGGCCAACAGACACGCTGCCTTGCCTAAACCTACGACGGCTCCAAAGGGGACAGCGGTCACGCGAGCCCGCCGGCGTTCAACCTCGAGGAGGTCTAAGGATGTCAGCAGCGATCGGGCAGGTCCAAGTTCACGCGTCCACCATGGATATAATACGAGGCACGCGGTAAAACTGACTAACTCAAGACCATCAGGAGCAGCAAACACTATACTCTGATGATGGAAGAGAGAAGGCTTTTGAAACGTCAGTACAAATACAATTTGGTCCATGAACTCGCCCCCTCTTCTTCTTCGTCTTCTTCAGGAGATGATGAACACGATAAGATATCGGGACCTCGAATCTTTACGCATATTAGTTTATGCTATGGGCGCACAGCCCTCCACTCGACACGCAGATGGGAGGCTTTTGCGAGGCGAGAGTCATCCACCTACGCTCAGCTGAAATTCCTGCACCGATGTCTTGACGAGAACGTCTTACCGAAATGCCTCGCATATAGACCGCCTGTGAACACGGAACTATGCCAGCGGACGGTGGCAGATTTCAAAAAAAGAATGATCAGGGTGCTAATACGAGATTGTCACGTCCGAATTAACAAATAATGCCATATGATTGAACAACATTCTTCGACTTGCCAGTCAATCTTTACGACGCACGTATTGGAAACCCTCAAAACGGCAATCTTAGACAGTGCACGGCGTCATCGCAAATCACGTGATGACCAGCTGTCTGGGACATTTGAAAAAAATCCGTCCGAGAAAGCAACCCTCCTCCGATGGTGCCCTGGTTCACAACTTGTCCTCCCATCGGCTCACTCAGCAACAACTAGCGATTCTATCCTATGACGCAAAATTCAACATGAAAGATGCTCAACCAGAAGACTTCATTGCATCCTTCGAGTCGGCGCTCCAGAAGTGCGATGCTGTTGAGGAGTGCAAAAGCGCCTTGCTGCAACAAGTGGAAAATCTGCTCCTCCAGCACCAACGTCAGACAACGATTTCAAAGGCAGAAGAACGAGAACTTCTGTAAATACGAAAAATTAGAGGACATCGTAACCCTGCCCGCAGACAAAGGGCGCTCGGCTGTCGTCATGGATAAGTCTGAGTACGCAGCAAAACTGAGTAACCTCTTGATGGACAAGGAATCCTATGTGCCATCGACTACCAGTGACTTTAAAAAGCGCGTGAACAGCATAAACAAGACGGTCGACAAGCTGAGGAAGGCGGGAGCTCTCACGCGAAGAGAAGCGCTGGCCACAAAAGCCACTGATGCCGCGATGGCACGCTTCTACGGCCTGCCAAAGGTTCACAATCCAGGAGTGCCCCTACGCCCCATCGTCTCCTTACATGGCACCCCAACCTTTGGGCTGTCAAAGTGAATGTATCAGCGACTTTGTTTCCTAACCAAGGATTCGAAGTGGACAGTGAAGTCAGCTGACGAGTTCTTAACGCGCATCAAACATCTTGAAGTAAGCGCAGACGAGGTGATGGTGTCCTTTGACGTGATCTCGTTATTTACCTCTATCCCACCCACATCGGCTATTGATAATATCGACGGCTTTCTCCAGGAAAAATATGACGAGACCGACCAAAAACTCAAACGAGCGCATATCATTGAACTCCTAGAACTGTAACTTAAGACGTTCTTCACATTCAACGGCCAGGTCTAAGAGTAAAAGAAGGGGACGCCGATGGGTTCACCTCTGTCTGGACTAATTGCCGAAACAGTTTTGCAGAGGCTTGAGCAGCTGGTCTTCAGCTCGTACCCCCCGAAGTTCTGGGCCAGATACGTCGACAACACGTTCGTCATAATCAAGAGGAGTCACTTGCAGGCTTTCAGGGCATTGTTGAATTCAATCTTTCCCGACATCCAGTTTACCATGGAGGAAGAAGTCAACAATCAGTTGCCCTTCCTTGACGTCCAAGTTACAAGGCTGGCAGACGAGAAGATAAGGACAACGGTCTACCGTAAGGCAACCAACACTAGGCGCATCCTCCATTTCCGAGGCAACCGCCCTGTTGGCCACAAACGCAGTTGAGTAAAAACCCTCTTCCGACGTGTCCAAACACACTGCAGCGACGACAGTGGGAAGAAGGAGGAGATGGAGTACTTACATGCCCTTTTTACAGCCAACGGTTATCCAAAGTCCTTCATCCGCAAATGCCTCAGGAAGCCTCAGTTTGAGCGGTCGAATGAAGAAAAGCCAAAGTTTTGGCTCGCAATCCCCTATGTGAGGAACGTTTCATAGGCGACTGCAAGAATCGTAAAACCTTTTGGGATTGGCGTGGCTCATAAACCAGAATGCACTATCAGACAGCAAGTCATGAAGCCCAAAGACCCGCTACCAGTAACAGAACAATCAGCAGTGGTCTACAGCATACCATGCCAAGATTGTGATGCAAGGTATGTTGGTGAAACGGGCAAGCGCCTGGGCACAAGGTTGCATGAACACCAACTTGCAATCAACCGCAAAGACAAGTTGTCTTTGGTTTATGGTCACGCACAACACCTGAACCACGATTTCGCCTTTGAGAAAACGAGGGTGATTGGCCGAGCCAATAAGAAGATGGCCAGATTGGTGCTCGAGAGTTGGTCCTCGACTGGCACGCTCAACCCAGCTATAGACTTACATCCCGCCTACCAGGCGCTTCGTACAAGGCTCGGATCAGTTCGGCCAGGGCCAACAAGGCAAACGAGCACATGGAACCGAGAGCCCACGCTCACGGAAAAGCGGGGTGGCGGCCGAAGGTCACATGACCAAAGTCAAACACTGCCTCACCAATGCGCCCGTAAAACGGATAACAACTCACGAGAGCAGCAACGACTGATCAGTCCGCTGATTGACGTGGGGGAGGCCAACAGACACGCTGCCTTGCCTAAACCTACGACGGCTCCAAAGGGGACAGCGGTCACGCGAGCCCGCCGGCGTTCAACCTCGAGGAGGTCTAAGGATGTCAGCAGCGATCGGGCAGGTCCAAGTTCACGCGTCCACCATGGATATAATACGAGGCACGCGGCAAAACTGACTAACTCAAGACCATCAGGAGCAGCAAACACTATACTCTGATGATGGAAGAGAGAAGGCTTTTGAAACGTCAGTACAAATACAATTTGGTCCATGAACTCGCCCCCTCTTCTTCTTCGTCTTCTTCAGGAGATGATGAACACGATAAGATATCGGGACCTCGAATCTTTACGCATATTAGTTTATGCTATGGGCGCACAGCCCTCCACTCGGCACGCAGATGGGAGGCTTTTGCGAGGCGAGAGTCATCCACCTACGCTCAGCTGAAATTCCTGCACCGATGTCTTGACGAGAACGTCTTACCGAAATGCCTCGCATATAGACCGCCTGTGAACACGGAACTATGCCAGCGGACGGTGGCAGATTTCAAAAAAAGAATGATCAGGGTGCTAATACGAGATTGTCACGTCCGAATTAACAAATAATGCCATATGATTGAACAACATTCTTCGACTTGCCAGTCAATCTTTACGACGCACGTATTGGAAACCCTCAAAACGGCAATCTTAGACAGTGCACGGCGTCATCGCAAATCACGTGATGACCAGCTGTCTGGGACATTTGAAAAAAATCCGTCCGAGAAAGCAACCCTCCTCCGATGGTGCCCTGGTTCACAACTTGTCCTCCCATCGGCTCACTCAGCAACAACTAGCGATTCTATCCTATGACGCAAAATTCAACATGAAAGATGCTCGACCAGAAGACTTCATTGCATCCTTCGAGTCGGCGCTCCAGAAGTGCGATGCTGTTGAGGAGTGCAAAAGCGCCTTGCTGCAACAAGTGGAAAATCTGCTCCTCCAGCACCAACGTCAGACAACGATTTCAAAGGCAGAAGAACGAGAACTTCTGTAAATACGAAAAATTAGAGGACATCGTAACCCTGCCCGCAGACAAAGGGCGCTCGGCTGTCGTCATGGATAAGTCTGAGTACGCAGCAAAACTGAGTAACCTCTTGATGGACAAGGAATCCTATGTGCCATCGACTACCAGTGACTTTAAAAAGCGCGTGAACAGCATAAATAAGACGGTCGACAAGCTGAGGAAGGCGGAAGCTCTCACGCGAAGAGAAGCGCTGGCTACAAAAGCCACTGATGCCGCGATGGCACGCTTCTACGGCCTGCCAAAGGTTCACAATCCAGGAGTGCCCCTACGCCCCATCGTCTCCTTACATGGCACCCCAACCTTTGGGCTGTCAAAGTGAATGTATCAGCGACTTTGTTTCCTAACCAAGGATTCGAAGTGGACAGTGAAGTCAGCTGACGAGTTCTTAACGCGCATCAAACATCTTGAAGTAAGCGCAGACGAGGTGATGGTGTCCTTTGACGTGATCTCGTTATTTACCTCTATCCCACCCGCATTGGCTATTGATAATATCGACGGCTTTCTCCAGGAAAAATATGACGAGACCGACCAAAAACTCAAACGAGCGCATATCATTGAACTCCTAGAACTGTAACTTAAGACGTTCTTCACATTCAACGGCCAGGTCTAAGAGTAAAAGAAGGGGACGCCGATGGGTTCACCTCTGTCTGGACTAATTGCCGAAACAGTTTTGCAGAGGCTTGAGCAGCTGGTCTTCAGCTCGTACCCCCCGAAGTTCTGGGCCAGATACGTCGACAACACGTTCGTCATAATCAAGAGGAGTCACTTGCAGGCTTTCAGGGCATTGTTGAATTCAATCTTTCCCGACATCCAGTTTACCATGGAGGAAGAAGTCAACAATCAGTTGCCCTTCCTTGACGTCCAAGTTACAAGGCTGGCAGACGAGAAGATAAGGACAACGGTCTACCGTAAGGCAACCAACACTAGGCGCATCCTCCATTTCCGAGGCAACCGCCCTGTTGGCCACAAACGCAGTTGAGTAAAAACCCTCTTCCGACGTGTCCAAACACACTGCAGCGACGACAGTGGGAAGAAGGAGGAGATGGAGTACTTACATGCCCTTTTTGCAGCCAACGGTTATCCAAAGTCCTTCATCCGCAAATGCCTCAGGAAGCCTCAGTTTGAGCGGTCGAATGAAGAAAAGCCAAAGTTTTGGCTCGCAACCCCCTATGTGAGGAACGTTTCATAGGAGACTGCAAGAATCCTAAAACATTTTGGGATTGGCGTGGCTCATAAACCAGAATGCACTATCAGACAGCAAGTCATGAAGCCCAAAGACCCGCTACCAGTAACAGAACAATCAGCAGTGGTCTACAGCATACCATGCCAAGATTGCGATGCAAGGTATGTTGGTGAAAAGGGCAAGCGCCTGGGCACAAGGTTGCATGAACACCAACTTGCAATCAACCGCAAAGACAAGTTGTCTTTGGTTTACGGTCACGCACAACACCTGAACCACGATTTCGCCTTTGAGAAAACGAGGGTGATTGGCCGAGCCAATAAGAAGATGGCCAGATTGGTGCTCGAGAGTTGGTCCTCGACTGGCACGCTCAACCCAGCTATAGACTTACATCAGGCGCTTCGTACAAGGCTCGGATCAGTTCGGCCAGGGCCAACAAGGCAAACGAGCACATGGAACCGAGAGCCCACGCTCACAGAAAAGCGGGGTGGCGGCCGAAGGTCACATGACCAAAGTCAAACACTGCCTCACCAATGCGCCCGTAAAACGGATAACAACTCACGAGAGCAGCAACGACTGATCAGTCCGCTGATTGACGTGGGGGAGGCCAACAGGCACGCTGCCTTGCCTAAACCTACGACGGCTCCAAAGGGGACAGCGGTCACGCGAGCCCGCCGGCGTTCAACCTCGAGGAGGTCTAAGGATGTCAGCAGCGATCGGGCAGGTCCAAGTTCACGCGTCCACCATGGATATAATACGAGGCACGCGGCAAAACTGACTAACTCAAGACCATCAGGAGCAGCAAACACTATACTCTGATGATGGAAGCGAGAAGGCTTTCGAAACGTCAGTACAAATACAATTTGGTCCATGAACTTGCCCCCTCTTCTTTTTCTTCCTCGTGAGAAGATGATGAACGCGATAAGATATCGGGACCTTGAATATTTACGCATATTTATATATAATATTATATAATATATATAATATATATGTTTATATATTTATACCACCTCTTTGGTGATGCACACAAACCACGCGCAATCATTTACAGAGTGGAACAGAGTGCTCCCAAGACACTGAGTGCTGACGCCAGCATCGTGATTCTGCCAGCCGACAAAAGATGTTCCACAGTAGTTTTGAATAAGACAGACTACATCCAGAAGGCCAACGCCTTACTATTAGACCAACAGGCTACCTGCCATGTGACGATGAAGCGATGGAAAAACTTGTAACGGAACTCGACAAGACACTTGCCAACATGCAAAAGAACAAGGCCATTACTTAGTCGGTACGACTGGCCATTAAACCAGTAGATGCGGCCGCAGCAAGGTTCTACGGACAACCAAATGTACATACGGCTGGCATCCCCCTCCGGCCAATCGTGTCAATGCGCTGTGCACCAACCTTTCATCTGGCGAAATGGCTTTCCGAAATTTGCGTTCGCTCACCTCGGACGCGACCATGACGGTCTGTTCAGCAACTCAATTCCTGGAGCAGCTCCAGGGAGTGCAAATTACTGCAGACGAGGTGATGCTGTCATTCGATGTCACATGTCTCTACACCTCGATCCCACAAGGCCTGGCAGTTGAAACGATGAATGAACTGCTCGAGAGCATGTACAATGAGACGGACAAAACGGTGCAACTGAGACATCTCATCCAACTCTTAAAATTCTGCCTGACGACGTACTTCAATTTAGAAGAAACAACGTACGAGCAGGTCAAGGGGACGCCATTGGGATCACCACTCTTGGGCTTCATCGCAGAGGCAGTACTCCAAAAAGTAGAAACCCTGGTTTTTGCAAACTACAAACCGAAATTCTGGACTCGGTGTGTGGACGATACCTTTCTCATCATCGAGCGGGAAATGGTCAAATAATTTAATGACAGCCTGAATTCTGTTTTCCCTTACATCAAGTTTACAATGGAGGTGGAAGTCAACAACCAGCTGCCATTCCTAGACGTTCTCGTCCATCGAAAACCCAGTGGGGATCTAAAAACGACGGTGTATATGAAGGCCACCAGTACCTGCCAAATCCTGAGCTACCATAGCATACACCCGTTATGCCACAAACGCAGTTGTGTTCGGACACAACACAAAAGGGCTGAAACACACTGCAGTGAGCCAGCCGAAAGAAAGGCAGAACTTCGATACCTCCAACGCCTCTTCATGACCAACGGGTATCCCCGCAACTTCATCGAACGTAGCAGACAGTGCAGGTAAAGCCAAAGGCTAGCGATTGAACAACCAAAAATATGGCGAGTGTTGCCATACATTGACGGTGTTTCGTAGGCGGTCTCTCGTCTCCTAAGACCGATGGGGATCGGCATCTCCCACCGGCCGGAGTCAACCATTCGACATCTGTTTATGAGGCCTAAGGCCCCCCTGCCCCGAGGTGATACAACAAACGTCATCTACCGGTTTTAATGCAATTTCTGTGCAGTCAAATACATTGGAGAGACTGGGAAACGTCTACAAACCCGAGTCGGAGAACACATGAGGGCGGTAAGAAGCATGGACCCACTGTCTTTGGTCGCGGACCATTGCGCAGACTCTAGACACACGTTTGCCTTCCAGAATGCCGAAATTATAGGTCGGGGAAGTGACCGCATGTCAAGGGAAACAATCAAGGACTGGCACATAGGAACAACCTCCATCAATCGTTGTGTGACGCTTCCTACGGCCTACCAAGCCCTCCGGACGCAGCTCAATGATCGAAAGAGCCAACGTGAACATGGGCCTAACGTGTATTCGACCATGGGTGAGTCCATGGCGGCCTCGCACGCAATCGCAACACAACCCAGACCTGACGAAGGAACAGTTATCACCTCGGCCAGCTCGACTTCTTATCCGGCAGGTGCGAATACACATGGAGGTGCGATCACAACCAAGATTAACAGCCTGGGGTGGCAGCTTCGGTCGATGGGGGTACTAACGACTACTGCCAACGTGTGAACGCCGGACCCCGACTAGATTGAGAACAAGCCGTCACTCGCCGTCCCCCAGTCCACCACGGACCCGGTGTACAGGCAAAGGATGATCGCCAAGGGTGAAACACCACCCTCCTCATCAAGCAGCATGATGACTGAGGATCTCCACCCCCAGCCCGGCCCCTCCACGCAAATTCAAAAATCTTAGTAATCCCGTATTACCCGAAATGTTATCACCTATAAATACTGCGAGACGCGGTACAATACTTACCTCCAACGATGAAATCTTGTTTGATTTTGAAACGTCAGGAAAATAAAACCATGGTTTCCGTGATCGCCTCTTCTTTTCATTTATTTCCGGGAACGCGCATCTTCGCTTCTATTAGCAATATATATATATATATATATATATATACAGAAACATCAATCGTAGTGTTTAATAAAATGGACTACCTTATCTCTGGGCTGATTCACTCCATATGAATCAGCAAAGTGTGAAAATCTTAACTAGCACCTCAAAACAAAAAACGATTTTTGTTCGATTTCGCATCATTCGGTTGTTGCTATTGTCGTTTTGGAACCACAATGTCAGTGGAAAAATTGACTTCTTTTTCGGTGGAATATTACCAAATTATAAATTCTTTATCCCTACAGTCAACTAGTTCTCCCAAAAATTAATTGGCTGTGAAATGGCACATGACCAGGTCAGGACTCATCTTATCAGAAGGGCATTTCTAGGCTATGCCAGTCATTATAGATTCGATAGGAATAAAAGTGTTTATCCATACTTTTACGAAATTACTCAGCTAACCTTGCCTGACAAACAAATAACGATGGCATTAATCGTGGGGTGCACTTTATTTTTGGAACCCTATGCGCTTTAATTGATCTTTGAATTGGAACTAGAAACTCTTTTCGTTACCTTGATTACCAACGCAGACTAATTCTATGCGCAAACCAATCCGCATTGGACGCTAAGCTACTTTGTCAAGAAGAGAAACCTATGAAGCGTGCGTTAAACTTGTTTTCATTGCATAATAACAAACTGAATATCATAGCTTCCAATAATTTATAAGCTATTTAACTGTTAACAAAAACTTTCATAATTTTGAATAGCCATGTGAATCGCAAGTTTTAAAAAATTAAAAACAACTTGGGGTTGATAAAGAGTTATTCGCTTGTTGATCAAAACTTATCGCGAAATCAAGTTTATTATATGCCTCAGGAAAATAGTGCAACTAGAAACATGAAAAATGACGACAACCGGACTTTAATTGGGGTTAGATTTAAAAAATGCGGCTGAATAACGTTATTGCTATTGTCAGGAAAAATATTCTTGCGATGAAAAAATTTCTTATACTTTTCCCGATAGCAAGTTTTGCCTTCATTTCAAGTCGTAGGCAGTTCCTATTATGATGCTCAATTTGCTGGTTATAAGTTGAAACGTCCGGAAACAAGCCACATCTCAGTAGAGGTTGAAGGCGGTCAAATTCCGACGGATGTCGTGACTCCGGTCCGAATAACAACGGACAATCATGACAATGACAGTGTTTAAGCGTGGGGGATGTGGAGAAGAACTACAACGTTAACCGGCTGCAATAAGCTGTCCAGTATAATTTTCACTCACTAAGGTTAAACTATCGTGACGTTTTGGTGTTTATTTAAAGGCTAAGTCTTCATAACGGTTTGGTCAGCCTTAAACAACCTACTTCGAGGCCTGGAAGATTGGCTAAACCTTAATAAACAGAACACGAAATCATTGGATAAACTTCCAGCCCATCTACTGAGTTTCGAAGTTGAGCAGATCCTAGAAAGTAAACTCTGTCGACAAATCAACTGGTTATTTTCACGGAGAACAGTTATTTTACTGCCGATTTATATCTTTAGTTCTTTGATTGGAAACTGTGGTGGCGGTTGAGAAGGATCAAGTTCCAGGACTTCCTTCAAACCATCCTGCAGTTCATTTAAAACCTAACTTTCAAGCAAAATTATGCCCAGGGTGGGGCTTTTTTACTATCTCATATAAGCAACAGATTTTTCATGCCCTATATAGCATCCAACAGACATAATCTACGTGTTTATTGTCGAGTTCTCTGAAACTTACCAGTACGTTCGAGTTGACATGATGTATGCCTCGCTGTAACATAGTCAATACGTAGGCTTTGACTTTGCCTGTTGCTTTATTCACACGTCACCTACCGGTCTTTTCACATTTATGGAAACCTTATTATTCAAAAAGTTACGCTATTTAACCGAGCTTCGATAATCTATGAGCAGATTTTTACTTTACTTAGATAAGCTACTTATATTTAATATTTTTGAAGCATATTTGGTCTTTTATGAAAATCACCAACAAAGCTCCAGTTATTGCTGCGCCTACAAATACTGATCGATACACCTTGGTTCTCTCTGGTATCAAATTGAAGAATGACTACCTGAAAAAGAGAAATTACCTATATTGGTGTATCATTTAATGGCTCTGGTTACATTAGGGGAGCCAGCAGGGCCCGTTGTACGTAAGGACTGCAGTATACAGCGCATTGGGCAAAAGAGTAGAAAAGGAATGCTAATTAAAGCGTTTAAGCAGTCCATATTGAACTCTGTTTACGATGTTCTTAGTGGCTCTTTTAATTGAGTAGGTGAATTGAAAGGTGAAAATCACATACTTCCTTTTGTTTAAACTGCACAGTGAGCACCTTAAGGCAATAACCTCACAGCTTTCTTGATTGCTATTTTAGACAAAACTAAACGTCGACTAATTAAAATAAAATAAATCTAATGGGTAAATGATTGAAGATGATGTCGCGAATGCGGCAGATTCAGACAGGAGAAAGTGAAATTGCAAAAACGAGCCATTTGTACTTCTTGCCGGAAGAAAGACAGCTTTCCCACAGTTTCTGCTTTGCGCTGGCGCAATGATTCCGCCACTTTTTGCCCGCACGAAACAGCTCTGTCCATTCTGCCATTCCAATAACACCCCTCCACGCCCACCCCTTCCGCCGGCAACATTGTTCACCGTTTCTTTTACCGCGTCCATTTTGGCCACTGAGAAATGGTCCAGGTCGTCGAATATTACGTTTATTCTGATAGCGCTGCTGTTGCGTGCAGTGAGACATCACCGAATTCGCATTCTAGAGACAACAGGGTGGCCATTGGCTGAGACTTTTAAGGATCTCAAGCATATGGCTTTGCATTGAGGCAGGCCAATTTAGGTCGGGAGGGGGCAGTGAATGGGGTCGAAAATGAGCAAGGTAGCAGGCTACAAGGAATTTGATTGTGCCATTTAAACCCCCATGTGCTTAATGTAACGGAACGTGTCTTTAGGCGCATGGACTTTTGACATGAAAGGGGATGTATGAAGGACGTGAAAATTCTACGGGTGACGCTTTAACCGCGGAAGTAAACTTGCATTGATATTTCTTTATTGTCTGGTATAAAAAGGTCCTAGTTGGTTTAACTGAAAGTACATACAGTCAATGAACAATTTCATGAAGCAGTAAGCAACATTCCGTTAGATATTTTCAATTAAAGATGATTAATTAGGTGGGGTCGTGGTATTGATTATTTTGTAGTATAATCCGAAGCATTATTTTGTAGTATAATCATGCAAAGATGTCAGCTTTCGAATGCTCTCCTTTCCACTCGAGTAAAAAACGCACAGGGTTAACTGACTTCTTAATTATTCAAAAGGCAGTTTGGCGAGCATATGTCTGCTTTTGATAAAGTTTCCTCAAGTCTTTACATTTAAATGTTTATGTATCTAGGTCAAATATGCATGCAATTCGAAAAAAACCCGTGTGGATCTCAGAGTGGCGGAAGGGGAGGAGAGGAATAAAATTACAGTCAGGCTTCTGATCATCATCAGAGGAATGGTGGCCACCTTAGATGTAATTAACTGTGAGCCGTACCTTGCGGTAGCTAAAATAGCTAGCGGACAAATTTAAGTACATATGGTATCAGCCAGTGCCAAATGGCTAACGAATTACTTTCGAATTCATTGATGGTGTGCAAAATTTGACCTGAATGACAGGTTGATATTTTCACTAGGTGTTTCCTCTCTATTGACGAAAGGGCCGGTCGAAGAATCAGGCAACTACCTCTGCGAATTCCTTGTCTCTAATTAGCAGGATATAGGAATGCCCTTAAAAGTGCTCAGGGCATTGTTATGAAGATATACCTTGGACGTGCGTTCCTATTTGATACCACCCTGTACTGACAATTGGACGTAGTAGCTATGGACTCGCCGTTTGGCCCCCTTCTGACAAATATATTCATGGGCAAATCGGAAGATTTACAGTTGCGTCACCAGATAAATAGTCTGAAATATTATGGCTGCTACTTTGATTATCTTTTCACCATCGCATCTGAACAAACGAATATATCAGCTCTAATGGATACCATTTATTAGGCGCAACCGCCAAACCAATTTAAATTGAATCAATGACAGTCCGGATCGCTCCCTTTTCTGAACGTGCTTCTGAGTAGAAGGCCTGACGGGAGTATTTGACGGAGTATTCATCGTAAGAAGACGTGGTCCGGGTAATATACCAATTTTGGGAGTTTTGGATCGCTAAACTTTAAGAGTAATTTAGTACGCTGTTTGAAACACAGGGTGAATTCATCTGTTCGAGCAATAGCAATGAAGAAGAGCTTTAGGTTTTAGAAAAACTTTATCGACAGAATAGATACCAGATTGATTTATTGTTGAGAACATGGCCGAAAGACAACGAACTCCCCTGGTTCTAACGGCAGGCAAGAAAACACTTTTCATCATGGTCCAATTTCAAGGTGGCGCAGCAAGTAAACTCTTACGAAGGCCCCTAAATGAAGCTATACCAAATTCCTTTCCAGCAGCTGATGCCCCTGTACTGCTTACGAATATTCCCATCCTATACGGAGAGGCAAGGATGAAGTGCCATCCCAGACCACCTCTATGTGCATCTATGCTTTTTCTAGCTCCTATTGGCAGAAGTTAATGGTTGCACGAGCCGGCATTTGTCCAAAAGAATAAGAGAACATCCAGGATGGCTAGAAAAGGACCAACTAAAGAACAAAAACAGTTCCATAATGGTTCATGTGTGGACATGTTTCATTGTGTAGATGCTATAGATGCCATCCGGGTGATTTAAAAGGTTCCCTCAAGCTATTTAAAATTCCTGGCACAACGTATTTTGGCTACGGCAGAAGTGGCTACAGTGAGGTTATGCGAGCCAGCCCTGTGCGCCAAAAAGTCCTTCATACAAGCTCTGCAATTACCATGGCCAAAAGCCACCAATTCAGCCACCCACAGTTAATTAATGGTCCTGGTTTCTACAATTACTTAAACGATAATCAGAAGATTGACAGCAATATTTTTTCTCTCCTACTCCTCTCCCCGACAACTACACGTGTTTGTTTTACTAGCCAGCATATTTGGCCTAGGCACAAACATACTTGAGAAGGATTTATCTTAAGCAGACGTATATTTGCCAAATTTCTTTTTAATTTTTCAATGGGAATTTTCACAACAAATTTACTTTACAGGTTCGTGTTCAGTTCCAATGTCTCGATAAATTCGAAAAAAACTTTAAAGAAAACATGAACTTAAATGCACACATTTGACAGGAAAGTGAATCTTTTTAAATTAAGTGCTAGGTATAAATCCGTTTGTAGATTTAAAGAGAAATTTAATTTTATCTGTTTTTCAAGACCTTCAAAAGTATGCTTAACCAGTGTCGTGTTTATGCCGTTATTAGTATTTCATTACGAATTGCGCAACCAAGACTTTACCATTAACTTTCATGCGATATATGGGAAAATATATGGTTTTTGTCACGGGAACTTGATGAAGCTTGTAGCTTATAAAACTTTAATGCGATTGGAAAGACACTTCGTGATCACAATTCTTCATGATGGAAATTGTTACAAAATGAGTACAGTGTACGAAATTGTTTTCATGTTTTCCATAATATATAAGTGAAATTATACTGCCTGAACCTTGACATGGCCGAAATATGTTGAATGGCACTGCAAAATAATCTTAAATAAAATGCAATTTCAGATGTGTGGTTACCATTTTTTAACATGCATGTTGTATAGCATACCCGGTATATAAACGATTACGATATTAACAGGAGTAAAATGATAGCGAGTTAACCGGGGCCACACTATGCTAAAGAAAATATATATTTGGCCAGGTTCATGAAAATAAAATATAACAACAACTTTTTGAGGACATTTGACTGTTTGTTAAGCCAAGCTGCATAAATCTGTTATGAACAGAAAATTGTCAGAAAGCTCTTTTAAAATGGAAGATATTTACTACAATATATGTTAAACCAGTACATGGTACTTAAAACGCTGGCTCCATAAATTCTTGAATGGTTTCCAAAACCTTAAAACATACCGGGACTGTTGATTGGAAGTCTTTGGTCAGCACCTAGCTGTAGTAGAGACTCTGTGTATCAGGATTACTAAGTAAACTTAGCATTCATTAGAGCTAAGTCTGATAAAATCTACATCCTGCCAGCTGAAACTGCTAATTTTAATTTTTTTGCAATTCCACGATAAAACCATATGATAACTGACTATTTTCTAGCATTTTGAGATATTGACTATTTGTGATTAGGAGAATATTGTTACCAGCAATACATTAACTAAACAGTCAAAAACTATATTTTGAACTGCATAATGTAAAAAATAGAAGCTTATGTTCGCACTGCAGATATGTGTGTAAGTTAAGAAGAAGGTTGTTCACTCCAGTAAGAGTTCGAAAGCTCAGACTAATAAAGCCATGATTCCGGCGAGTGAGCAACCTTCGTCTTCTTTACTTAATATAAAAAGAACCATTATGCATTCGAAATGATGAACAGTCGTCAACTGCCCACGCCTCGTGTACGCTTGAATAGTTTTGCGATGTGGCTCCGGTTGGGAGACAAGACTGGCAGCTGTAATGCACCTGTACAGCGTTGCGGATACAGCGGTCTGAGGATAGGCGATAAGGAACCGAAAGATGCACCCTTACAACAATGAGCAGCATCTGAGTGGAAAAGTTAATGCTTTTGTCACAGTCTAAAATACATTAAAAAAAACCGTGTGTATACTTTTCACCTTCAGTCAAAAGGCACCATAATGCGATGGAAATTGTTTCCATAAAATACGGATACATAGCGTGATTGGACTGCTAGTCATGCGTGTTCAACATATTCGAGTTTAGCAGTCCACAAAAAATCGGAAATGGTGTAGGCAGGATTATGTTTTTCTAAAAAAACGGAAGGTACAATTTGGATTAATCTGCCTTTTTCTACCTTCTTCCAGGAAACAAAAAGGCTCTTTTGCGTACATAGCCTTGCTAGTGCCATTAGATATCTTTCAAATCAAATAAATAGAGACGGAGAAAAGAGGATGATCTTATAATAAGCACTGCACGTATATTTTAGAGTTTAAATAAAATACTATGTAAATTTAATATTTGTAATTGAAAACCTTCATACCTGTGTGGTTCTGACTCTGTTATATCTCGTTTACTGAAGGCCAGATGATTAAATGTATGTCATTGGGTTCTCCTTCCAAACCATTATGGACTTAACTCCCCAATAAAATATACTCTTGCTAATGAAGAAAAACCCTATAATGCGTGAATATGGACAAGTAAATGTACAAATCTAGGCAGCGTGATCTGGAAAATTCCGCCAGGCATTCTCAGCGTAAACGATTACGTGATATATTAAGGCTCACAAAATGCAGTTGTGACTCTAGGTTTCATACACATATCTCAGTCATTTTCAACTGAAGCTGCGTCCAATACATCGATTGTCTCCTGCAGATAGTCGGGCATCTAAAGTGTAAATGTTCGCTAACTCGAAATAGGAACCTGAAAAATGAACGTCCGTTACTTTTATTTGCCGGATTTGTGATCGTCCCTACACTTTCAAAAAGTAAGCCCTCTTTAGTCTGCAGCACTCTCTTGCGCCGTTGTTCAGGTCAAAGCCCTGTGCCTGTTTCAGCGTGTATTCGTTAGTTTTAGAACGTCGTACCAACCGTCTGCAATCGTCCTCAGTAAATTTTAAATGAAATTCTTAAATGTGTTTTCTTTTCAGAAGGATTACTTTGGTGATTTTAATATTGATTATCCTGCGTTACAAGCCTGTGATATTTCTGACACTTCAGAATGTTGGCTTATGAAACGTTATTTGCTGCTAAATGTGTAGGAAATGAATATTTTTGTCGTGTTTTCTATAAAAAATATGTGACTTGATGAGAGCACCAAAAATAATAATATAAATGCAAACTACTAAATTGGTACTTCCTCACTCAGTGCAGTTCTCACAAGTGTCCAGAAAAACATGGATTTAAAGGCTAACAACCGGGTCTGTCTTACGTTTTAGAAGATGATACTACAAGATATTTAATACGACAAGCCTGATTAAGTATTTCTATTCCATTTAAGCGAAAACGCACTCCAGGATTTCATTTAAGACTCGATGAGATCAGTCACCGTCTGTATATGGAACATTACTTGCTAGTAAATTTGATTTAATATAGTGTTCAAACGCCCTCTTTGATAGTTACAGTCTTTAAACCTGTGAGTTGCCCACCAGTTCAAAACCTGATCTTAGGCAGAATCCCACGAAGCTGTTTGAATTGAACGCGGATAAATTGGTTTTGCCATCAAAATTCTGGTGCTTACCACTGCTTAGATTCCCAAAAATGAGACTTAGCCCAAGCTTCTTTGTCCACAATGGCATTTTTTATGCTTGCGCACCATTAACACCAGGAAATTATGAAACATGTCAGTCAAAGTTAAAGCCTGAATATGTAGGCTGAGCCACTGCTTAACCGAAAATATTTCAGCCGCATAAAGTATTGGCACATACTTTGTGAATCACTTGTATGGACATTTACCTATTTCCCATTCTTGTTATATGGCAAATAATGCAACGTGTTCTATATTGCTGTGTCTGTTGGCTGCTCATAAACCTTTCTTTGAGATTAAATGTGCTTCAGTAAGCCATTCACATTAGCTTTTGAACGGAGCCTCGGCAGTTTTCTCTTGAATGATTTCCTCAAATTTGTGCATTATTGCCGGAGAAAACTATTAAAAATTAAACCAATTCAATTTTTTAGTCAAGCTGCTGGAAGGAGTGTTAATTGTCTGTGCAAATTAAAGCGTTAATTTTAAAAATATTTTTAATGCATCATCAATAAATAGCAAGGAGGTTATAGGAAACATGTAAGTCATTTCCAGGATGCTTAAAAATTGTTTTGTGTGTACAAGAGGCGACATAAAGACTTAAGTAAAATTATGCTAGCTACTGTTCCGCTTCACTTCCTTTTCGGTATTAATTTCCTTAGGATGCGTGAATCGCTGTTTGCTTTGCTTCTGCCTCCAAAATATGAGTTGTCGTTTCATTCAAATACATATGAGACAAAGCAGACTTTTTTATTTTATATATATATTTAAGATCACCATGTTGTATTTTCAAAAACAGTCTTATTTGTAGTATTTCCCGTTTTAAAGTGACCGTGCGCATTTGTGCAACAAAAGTTGCAAATATTTCTGATCAAATAGACTTTCAAAACCAGTGATTAATCTTCAAGAATGTGCATAGTAGGAAGTGCATATATTGTAAATGAAGAATAATATCGTGCCATCTTAGAATAAATCGACTGACTTTACTGTTCTGGAGATGCTCCAATGATGAAAGCAAGTGTTAGTTAGTATATTCAACAACGCTCTTTATGAATGAAGGCTCGTTAGTCACGTTTTTAGATCAGCAGCATCACATTTAATATAGTGAATTGGATTAAATTGACACTGCTATTCATTTTGGTATTTTGTACTCACCGTGTTCTGCTCGGGTTGTGCTAACAGTAATATGATTTAATTTTAAATATGATTCTGTGTATAAAAGCATTCAACCAAAGTTACCCAGAGATATATATTTTCCGAAGATTACAGCTGATATTTCATCGAGGAAAAATAGAGTATGCGAGACCATAGAGCCAGGTGCATCCCCAGAATCAGAGTAACAAGGAAACGTTTTGTTCATATTGATCGCGAGTGAAATGTTTTGAACTGATCAAGATTTTGTTTCGCAAGCCTCTCTTTGTGAGCTTTTCATTGTTATACAAATCCCAGTAGAGACTTTGTCATGCTAACACTAACGAATTGTTTCCCAAACAGGTTTGGTGCGACCAAATAGCCTTCCTGTCAGTAAGTCTAAGCAGACTGCATTTTATAACGGTGTCTGAAGAATGACCTCAGGACGTACGTTATTGCTAAAAAGCATAGCTAATATGAGAGCTTTAATTAGGAATGTCTGCCGTATAATATCTTGCAGCGCACTGCATGCTGAAGATGAAGGGTAAATTTTAAAGTGCCTATCTAAAACACGCTGACCATCTTACCTAATAACGAAGGCCGAAACCAAGACAATCACGAGGAAGAGTGTGCACATTGATCCTATTCCAATGAGGGGAAATGGCCCCCCAATGACTGCAGCAGTCTCCTTGCTCGTTCCATCCAAGCCGAAGTCGTAGAAGTTTGGGGTATTGCAGCCTGCAGACGACACGGCGAGTTAGCTATTATATGTGGGTTTCTTAAGTCATAAGGTCACTAAATACTTCGCAGCATAGACTAATCAAGCAACTGAAGATGCGAGATACTTATTTTCGTGAGCATCCTGATAAAAAATATTGCATTATGGAAATGAAGGCGCTGCAGGTCAAAACATACTTTAATTTGCAATAATAGTTTAAATTTTCTTACTCGGTACTGTCCTGTTCATATAGTAAACAGATATATCTTCTCAAATATATGAAAGGATTTTAAAGTCATATTAAATTAAACTCCAAAAAATAGTAAATAATGCAGAAAAAACTGCCGACGCATGCGCGGTAACACATTATTACAGATGTTTTAGTTATTTTTGTTCCCGAATAACCTGACGATAAGAGTTCGTTTTCGCTATGTTTATTCACTTTATCTATAGCATATTCGACACCTTCCTCTATTAAACGGTTAACATAAGGCGTTTCTCCGTTCACCGACTTAGAAATGGCAAAGTACAGCTCCTTCGGCCATTCAGAAAATCTTGTAGATTAGTTATTGAAGAAGTGGCTTATGTTTCTACTTCTATTTTTGTACTCACCAGCCAATCGAGAGTTCAAAATTCTTTTTCGGATAAAACGGGTAAAGAAAGTGGTATCAACCCATAAATTAGAAGGACAAGGCAGGAATGCTTCTTGCCTATACTCTCTTTGTTTGCATTAATTAATAATTAACAATCAATCTTCACACGAATGGCAGCAGACGTTGCACAATAGATTTATTCGGCCAACCTTCAAAGTACAAATCTTTAGTATCTGTTGTAACACAGTGAACGCTCGTTCTCCTCAAATGCACTGTTTTTTACCTTAAAACTGTAGAATGTTTTGACCCCTCAAATATGTTCTTCTGTGAAGGCATGCATGGTCTACTAACTCACCGTAGAACCATTTTAAAAACAGTCGACATGTGCTCAAGTGTAGTTCAATATGAGATATTAAACTCAAAATACAACAGAATTGGCGCACTCTTCCAATTTCGCCGATCATCTACAAATGTGATATATATGCCAAATGCAGTCCATGACCTTTGGCAAGTATTTATGCAGTAAATATTTTTAAGCAATCAAATCATTAATAACAGTTTAGATCATAATCAAAAGCCTCGCACGCAACCAGCGTAAATGGTTGATAAAAGGCTCTAACGGACGACCCATCAACACTTCACCTTGCCTAATTACCTGAGATTCTTATCAGCCCCTTACTGCGTGTTCACATTTAAGCGTTTCTTATTTCTCAATGAGCCTTGGTTTGAGTTGCACAGGTTTCCCTCAAATGAAATCCAGCCTTCCATTTTGCAAAACCGTAGTATGGCCGTATTAATAGGGATGCCATACGGCCTTGCTTTGGCGAGGGCTACTCGGCGTGTTCGAATATATAGCGAGGAAGGTTCCGATGAAGAATGACGTAAAATAAGCACTATCTCGAATTCGAAAGAACATGAAACCAGTGACCGGGGTTTTGTCATATCTTCAGACGCAGCAAATCACTGGTTAGCCAAATCGATTATTTATCTAAAAGGTCAGAACACCAAACGTGTTTTAAAAAAACAGTGAGTGACGCTATCCCTCCATCAAGGCTTCACATGCAGCTGTGTCAAACCTAAACTAGCCACAATACAGCTGCATTTCTAGGTGTAAAGAGTGAAATGCCTATTATATAATTGAGGAAGCATGTATTTCGAGATAAGGTTATGAGTAGAAATGTTTATGGTAGAAAACACGTTCATCAATCCGAGATTTTTTCATCATGTTGTTACTTAAGACCCATTCTACACTCCACACTGATAGTTCCATTGCGAAAACATAATACTGCAGAAGGAATGCCATCAAAGCAGGCAAGATGGAGATGAATATTCATTGCTTATTAACAGGTGAGCCAACCAAAGCCAGACCTAGGTCTGCGTGACTGAGATTCGAACCCGTATTAATTTATTATTAATCCATAAGTCATTCAAACACTCTGCCATTGAGCCACAGGTTGCGCTTTTGACAGCAATAAGATGGAATTTTAACTATGTCAGCAGTGCCCTTACCGATAAAATTATGGGGCGTGCTCATCCAGTAAGGTTTTGATGCTTTATCTAGGACCGTCATAAGTTTCGAATTTGTAGCTTAGTCGTCATCTTAAGACAGTGAAACAGAGATTTCGGTATTGAAGGTTGGACTTGAATTCCGACGACAATAGCTGCCAGATTCAAAGATCCAACCATCCTGACCTTAGGCTAGGTTTTTAAACCACTTAAGGGACATGGATATTGTTTGATCAGTTGAGCCCCCTCCGCTGTCTTCGCTGTTTTCAGTAGCACTTCCGGCTTTTTTGATTTCGTCCCATTAAATTTACTGCGGAAGATTCACACATCCTGCTTTGTCCATCTGAATTGCTATTTTTCATGAAGGTTTGCTAAATGCACAACAGAGAGTCACCTAAATTTACAATGAATTCCATGGCTTCAACCGGACCTTAAAAATAGGTTGTTCATTAAATATAAATTTTTTAGGCAAAAGTCTTCATGTAAAAAGACTATGAAATTGCCTTTCTTAAGGTTGCACTTAATTGTGATAGATTTGCTGTATGCTACACATTGCAATTGCACGTACCCTTTGGTTAATGAGGTGAGATGCTGTAGCACGGTTAAACAGGAAGGCAACAGTGCGTTGCCCACGGAGCTGCGGTGCAGCGCATTGCAACGAAACTAGATGTCTCTCCTACGTCCTCGAATTAGGCTACATGTTTAATTGCCAAACTCACCGAAATTGTCGAACTTCTTTATACAAGCCGATATCCCAGGAGCCCATCTCATCTGGTAATATAGTTTGCTTAGCATCCAACAGCACACGGGTGGTCCAGTGGCGCAGATGGCCATGGTTAGCCATCACCGGAAAATAAACAAGTAATTATCCTACCATTTTTATTCACTATGGCCAGTAATTTTACTTTTTACTAATTCCATGTCGACAAGCTGCATGCTGCGAAGTAACGATAAAGTGTGAACGTATACAGTTTTTTTCTAACAGGATATCCGAATGAAAATTATTTCATTATGTCCATGAGTTTTGTAAGGTTCAAACGAGAGAGCACATGTTTAGGCTTCGAGCAGCAGAGCATCTTACTCAATAATTAACGTAAGTATGTTTCATACTTACCGTCTTTGAACGCGCTTGACATACAAGCAGTAAGCATGGACTCTCTGCTCGTCACCAAAAATATGTCATTTGCAATTTATAACTGTGTACGGCTACGTGACCATAAAGTGTGTCAATTGTAAACCAAAGGTTCAAGAGAAAATGCCGTAGGAAGACACGAGACCATCGTAGCAGACTGGCAAGACGGTGTGACATCAAAAACCACCTGGTCCCTTTACAATTTATAACAGACATCCACTACATAACATATCGTTACGAGCCAATCACCTCCTTGATTACCTCATTGAACCAAAATAAATTCGGTAAAAACCAACATGCGCATATTTTTAAATTTCCTTTGAAACAGCCGTACGCATTGTCTGCATGTGCGGCTTTCGGAAAATTAAACTTTATAATTTCAGGTAACCGACCTTCAACGGAATCCGCACATTCATGGGGCATATGCGTGGTCTTGTCAAAGTCCACTGTCTGTGGGGAAAAACTTGCAAAAAATGGGTCCTCTCGTGCTTCCTCCTGGCCCGCGGATTGCACTGAGTCGAAGTGGGGTGAGTTACTGAAATCCTGTAAGTCAATGTTAGGTGAGATAAGTCCTTGTCTTCTTATGTTCATCTTGCGTGCAGCTTCCGGGTTTGAAGGTGAGCACCTGATAGGCAAAATGTGTGTTAGAAGGGTCTTTACGCAAAAGACGAACACTATTGTTGACGAGTCGTTATATCGTTTTCTACTGAATGTAACAATTAGCTCCAAATCAGTGGCAGCCTAAAACAATATCACATAGGAGCGGCAACACCAGTCAACTAAGGTACCTCCAGTTCATTTGGCACTGCTGATGATATACTGACTCTGCACTTATTAATATTGAACCATCAAAACACATAGGTTTCTGTAAAATCGAATATGTTCAAAAGCACCAAGATCCAACTATATTAATGGCACTGTCCTTTTAGGTTTAACACATTCAAAAATCCTTATCTCAACTTTTGAAATATTAACACCACCTTCTAAGCATCTGACTGCAGGTATTGGCGAGTTGTGTGATTATCAATCTTAGGCCAAAAAGCTTCGGCAGCGCGTTGAAAATAGCAAGCATTTAATAAATGTGACTTCGAAGAATACGGTTCCAACTGGAAATAGTCTCATCAGTGCACCTGGTTAAAATCAGACCAGTAACTAGGAATAGGTGCTATTAAATAGTTGACTACCAACCAGTTGAGTATAATGAATGATAATAGAACAACAAGAGGCCAGGTTGTCAATTTGTCGGCAAAAATTAATGAAACATATAGTGATAATTACAGCCGTGGCATAACCAACTCTGTGGGCAAATGTGGACCTTGATGCCAAAGTTAACGTGTTTGCTATCTTCTGCCACAATTCAACCCATCACAGAGCATTCACTGATGTAAAATGATCCAGGTATACCTGCCTGTTCTATCTAGCTGTTTGCAGAAATTGTATGTTTTGCGTTTAATCAGGATCTTTTTCCGTACTCAAAGACGATGAAAAGATCTCTCTGGTCGACCAGCTTTACAAAATGTAATGGATCCTTATACTATTTTAAGCATCACAAGTCACCCATTAAGACCAGGCTGAGTTGAAGTATGCATATCGCGTTCTGTTAATGCGTAAATACTAAAAAGGGTTCTGAAGAAAAAGCTCTAAGGGGGAAAGTAAAAACATTCCTCGTCATTATAAATACATTTTTACTGTTTATCAAAATGTTGACTACAATAAAAGGCAATCTCAAAATAGAACGAACCAACTTTCAAGGGATCAAATCATTCTGATTTAAAAAATCTTTATTCGGTGCACTTAAAGACTTGGGAATTGTTTGTGACTACTATACTCAAAGTATTTTGCAACTAGAGAGTTATTATAAGGGTACAAATGTTTATGTTTGTATCAATTTAAGCCCTTTTGTTTAATACTTTTTGTGAGTATGTGTGAGTTTGGATTTGAAAACTTTTACTATGAGAGTTTATATCAATAAGCGGGTGCTTAAAAAGTTGTTCCAAAAGGATCCCTGTGATACTTTAGGTATACGGAATTGTACCTTGCCCCTGAACGGGTCACGTGGTAGATGTGCTGGACCAACATGGGGCCAAGTTAGGATGCAGTTAGTGTTTTTGTTAACTGGTATGAGGTCCCACAACAAATGCCGAATATAGGGGGGTGCGTGTGCCCAACATGGGCACGCGTACGTGCAGGCTCATGCTGAAAACAGCTCTCCCAGCTTTATATGCGCCCTCGTTCGCCTCCGGTCTTCTTGACTATGACTTGATACCGGGGACAGGCAGGTAAGGATAGAGAGAGAAAGTTTGGTAGCTGCAGTGCAAGTCTAATATCACCTAAAACGAATTTTTGCACAATTCACTGTTCCTGCACCAAACGTTTATGGAGCATAAGGTGGAAATCGTTGGACTAAGATGGTGAAACTGACGGATTTGTACCTGCAAGTTATAATGGAAGTTATGTGTGTTTATCATTATAGGTGAAGGCTTGGATACGCGTAAAATTAATTTATATATTTTCAATAATGCTAGTATATGGAAGATTAAGACGACTGAATACAAGCTATTGGATGCAATAAAGGGAACGGAAAAACTCAGGTACAAATATTCAACTTTGTGAATCAACAAAACATACGAGCATATGTAAATGTGGATGTTTTTGATAGTGAAAAAGGTATATATTTTAATAGAGCAAGATTATTGTCAACTAATTATTCTAACAAGCAGATGGAAAAGTAAGAAGGACTGCGAAAACAGTTTATACACTATACCTTTTACTTTAAATGTACTTTCTTGGAAATGTTAAGAATGTAAAAAAACAACATCGTAAAGTAATACAAAACCATATGATGGAAGACGGGACTTGATGTTCTCCGTATTACACGTTGTAATGAGCTACATTCCAGGGAGTAATCAATAAGATTAGGCTAAATGTTAGGTTCAGGGTTTGGTTTAATATTGTGTTTTGGATTAAGCATAGGTTAAATATTAGCATAAGAATACGGGAAAAGCTGTCTGTTGTCATTTAGCACAACGCATGACCTTTCATGCTTAATAACGTCTCCAAACGGTTTAACAGACGAAATTGCACATAAAACCTAAAAAGGACAGGAAATGTGTTGACATAGCAGTAGAAAGGTTGTCTTGTTTAAAAATGTTCATGAAAGTATCGATTGACCCTGGTATGCTGGTTAATGCGAAAGAACAAAGTTTTAACAAAGCAGTTTAGCAAAAAATCTCTTATTTGACAGTGGTAAGCAAGTCGTGGTCGCATTTTTGAATATTAGCGTTTCTTTTTATAGGACATTTCGTTTCCTTTACAAAGCGACGGCTCCCCGCATTTCCACTCATTTGAGTAAACCTTAGCACTGAGGCGTTAGATATGATTCCAGCTCTTACTGAAATAATGGAACTAGGACACCAGAATATGGGTCTTGACCGAACTACTATTCATAAGAATTCTGCTCGAGATTTCTGTCACGTGAGGGCCCAGGGGCAAACATAAAATAATTGCTACTTAATTCATTCATGAACTATAACAAGTTAGATGTAAATAACAACTAGGTTCTCTGAGTATTATTGTGACCATCGATTAAACGCCGGGCTTTCAATTATGACCGTACTGCGCTGAGGCAGTATGAAAATAAAATATTCATAAAAATCGCTTACAGGTTTAGGATTAAGTTGGTTTGAGACGCAGGAAACTTTTATGACTGGCCCGAGTATTGAGAATTTCTAGCATTTTTTTTAAAAAAAACAGAGTCATATCAGACTTAACATTATTCTCGGATTTGTGCCCTACCATTTTCTGTCCTATGCCTTCAAACGTCCGACATCATAAACTCAACGAAGCAGAAAACGCAACCAAACGAGGCCTTTAGTCCAGCCTTTTGTCCTTTGTTGAGGCAATAAAAATGTGGCAGGTGGCGAACGTCATAAAAACGTTATGCACTCATGACGGTGTGGCTTTCTTAATAGACCAATTATTAGGGACCCCAAATAACAGCTGCTTCAACTCCGCCATTCCTACGAAGTGTCATAGCAGCGACAGCAAATAAACGTGTCACTTCAAGCAGGGATAACCATAAAACATGCAAACCCCTATGGCGTGGCATTGTCACGCATACTTGACGGCCAAGTTAATGCCAGCTCTTCCATTACACTACCACCGAAATGCCTAAAACTGACAACCGTGTTTTCTTGTCGTTATGAAAATAAGCGAAACAAAAGGAAACACAGCAATAGGAAGTTTAACTGCTGTTGCCGTTTGCTACCTTTTGCTGCCCCAATGGCTGCAGGCGCGGATTACGGCAGCAACGTAGTGCCTGCGGGTGGTCACTGGTCACATGGAATAACAGACAAAAAAAAGGATAAATTGCTTTTAAAACACTTTAAGTAAGGTTGGTTGTCCAAAAACTTCCCGTGGAATATCACTCGAGCTTATTTATTCAAGAGTAAAAGTAACTTATGCTATCTCGTAATTGTCTATCAATGCTAGCCTTAAAAGGCTTGTTGATTTTGCCGAGGTAATAGAAAAATTCGTGCGTCCATGAATTTGCAGGAAATATGTTAATAGGACAAAAAGCCAACACTTTCAGAAAATCCGTAATCCGTGTATGCGAATTTACACATTAGTATTTTTTTAAAATTATCTGATGATAACCACTAAGAAAAAAATATATAGGGAGATATTTATCTTCTTATTAAAACAATCCGATTTAAACAGAAGACAATTTGACGAAAGAATCTGGATTGAGACAATGCGTTTTTACAAGTTAAACACATAGTATAATTTTTGGAGACCACACAGTCGCTTAATGTTTACCAGTTTGAACGGAACAGATAAAATCACAATTTTACAGTTCCACAAAATATGTATGCACGTGAAAATACTTAGCTTCCGTTTTTACCACCAGCGTATACTGCACGTGATCTTAACTTAATTATATACAGCTTTCAACTTGTATCTGAGAAATTATAATTTTGAAAAACAAAACTAAGACAGCTGTCTTCCAAGAATAAACGGGTGATTGTCGACTTTTTTTTTGCTGGAATCTAATAAACGAGTTTAGGGGATTAATTTGGAAGAAGTAAGTGCGATCCCTCTGACAGAGAGTTAATTGTTCTGACATTGTGGGTTCTTACTCAAACCTATCCTCAGAGACAGCCGCAGAAAAGTGTAATAGATGTACAAGGAGGGCATTAGTTTATAAGACGCGCTTGTCAGCTAACTAATGCTTGCAATAATTAACAGTACTTGAGCTCCATGCTAGATAGCTTAGTTGATGCAATGATTGCCCATCGGTCAGTACGCGAGTAATTAATAACCATGATTTTATCAGCGCTGTCAACTCTTTGCGTGACGATTATTCGTTAATTTGACTTCCTATCAATGTGATTGCCTATCAGCCACATCCTCCCTTCGAAGCAAGTATTAATGCTGCGGAGAAGTCACCGTAGAATATATGAAGGGGCGAGATCAATGTACTTAAGGCTCACGCTGATGTCACCGATTGCAAGAATCTAGGTCTCGTTATACTCTGACGTATGAATTGTGCCTTCGAATGAGTCGCGATTCGGGAGTTAGCATCCTGCCCCCTCACTGCTGCTGCATGCTCCATCATACGTGTTCAGAGTATTCTCGCAGATTCTTCTTGGTATTTGCTTTCTCCGTGACTATACCCGACCCGATAAACGACTGCAGACATTTTTTGTCATGGCAGTAGGTCTCTCGGACTAATGAACTGACGTCTGCTGATTGCCTCCAGTCTGTCCGCAACTCAAAAGCCAAGTGGTGCACGGAAGTGGCTGACGTCTTCTGAGACAATTTTCATTTCCAAGGGCACTCGCCAAAACTTCGGGTCGCTTAACATTTCTCGCTCATAGCGTTTTTGCATGCAGCGCTTAAATAAGTTGCGAGTGAAAACATAAACACTAAGTAGCCTTCGATGATAATGTAGTTCAGCAACCCTGTCTTTCGGTTTACTGCAGTGCGTACGTCGGGTGTTACGGCGCACTTCTGAACGACTTTTTGAGGCGCGCAGCTCCAGGTTCTTGGTTGAACTACCGGTTCTACTTATATGCTTCTCTATAATGTCATACCAACAGCAGTAGTATCCACAAAAAGTTTCACGCCAAGGAGGGTTAACCATACTACATACACGCTCTTATGGCATGGCTTGGGTGAAAATCTTTAACGATCAAGTTACTGTCAGTTCTTCCACTCCACTGCCGCCAAAATGCTTGAAACTGATTACAAGCATATTTCCTCGTCGTCTTTACAAGCTAAGCATACATGAACACTCTGCTAGGGCAGTTTAACCACTGCTCTTGCACGCAGCCTTGGGATTCCGGTATGTCTGAAGCAAGACAACGTCTGCGGGTGGTCAGTGACCACGGCGCAAGGCAAGCAGAAGAAGGCATAATGTTAAACTGCGGTTACCGTTTGCTCTCTTTTGATGCCTCGATGGCTGTAGAAAGATGAAGCGCGGATTATGGTAGCAACGATGGCCTGTGGGTGGTCACTGGCCACATGCTTTAGCAGACAAAAAAGGATATTTCCATTTAAAACACTTTAAGTAAGATTGGTTGTCCGAAAAACGTCCCGCGGAATATCACTCGAGCTTATTTGTTCAAGAGGAGAAGTAACTAATGCTATCTTGTAATTGTCTATCAATGCTAGCCTGAAAAGGCTGGTTTTCCTTTGCCGAGGTAATGGATGGTTTCGTGCGTGCATGAATTTATACGAACTATGCTATCAGGAGAAATAGCCAACACCTTCAGATGATCCGTAATCCCTGTATGAGAATTTGTACAAGAGGATGATTTATTTAATTATCTGGCGATAAACAATAAGATAAATGTATATAAGAGAATATTTTTCTTATTATTATAAACAATGAAAATGCTAAGCTAACGTTTTTATCACCGGCATATACTGCACGTGATCTTGGCTAAACTATGTCCATCTTTTAACTCCTATTTGAAAAATAATTAATTTTGAAATGCTCAACTAAGCCTGCCGTCTTCCGAGAATAAACGGACAATATCGACTTTTTCCGCTAGAATCTAACAAACGAGTTAAGGTGATTAATTTGGAAGAGGTATATGCGATCCATCTAACAAGCAGTAAATTGTTCTGGTATTTTGGGTTCTCACTCGAACCCATCATCAGAGAGAGCCGCATAAAAGGGTAATAGATGTACAAGGAGCGCAGTAGATATAAGATGCTCTGGTCAGCTAACTAATGATTGCAATAATAAGCAGTACTAGTGTTCCGTGCTAGATGGCTTAGTTGATGCAATTTTTGTTCGTCGGTCCGTATGCGAGTCATGAATTACCGTGATTCCATCACCGCTGTCAATTCTTTGCGTGACAATTATTCGGTAATTTGACTTCCTATCAATGTGACTGTCTGTCACCCACATCCTAGCTGCAATCAATGTGCTTTATGCTTGAATGGTGGCCTCGTTATACTTGGACGTATGGCTTGTGCCTTCGAATGCGCCGCGATTCGGGAGTTAGCATCCTGCCCCCTCACTGCTGCTGCTGCATGTTCCATCATGCGTGTTCAGAGTATTCTCGCAGATTCTTCTTAGTATTTGCTTTCTCCGTCAGTGCACCCGACCCGGTAAACGACTGCAGACGTTTTTTTCATGGCAGTAGGTCTCTCGGACTAATGAACTGACGTCTGCTGATTGCCTCCAGCCTGTGCGCAACTCAAAAGCCAAGTGGTGCACGGAGGTGGCTGACGTCTTCTGAGACAATTTTCATTTCCAAGGGCACTCGCCAAAACTTCGGGCCACTTAACATTTCTCGCTCATAGCGTTTTCGCATGCAGCGCTTAGATATGTTGCGAGTGAAAACATTAACGCTAAGTAGCCTTCGATGATAATGTAGTTCAGCAACCCTGTCTTTCGGTTCCCTGCATTGCGTACGTCGGGTGTTACGGCGCACTTCTGAACAACTTTTGGAGGCACGCAGCTCCAGGTTCTTTGTTGAACTACCGGTTCTACTTATATGCTTCTGTAAAATGTCATACCAACAGCAGTAGTATCCACATAAAGTCTAACTCCAAGGAGAGTTATGCATACAACATGCGCGCTCTTATAGCATAGCCTTAAGAGATCACGTTACTGCAAGTTCTTCCACTCCACTGCCATCAAAATGCTTGAAACTGATTACAAGCATGTTTCCTCGTCGTCTTTACAAGCGAAGCATACAAGACCACTCTGCTAGGGCATTTTAACCACTGCTCTTGCATGTACTCTTCCGATTCCGGTATGGTTGGATTAAGAAAATGTCTGCGGGTGGTCAGTGACCACGGCGCAAGGCAAGCAGAAGAAGGCATAATGTTAAACTGCGGTTACCGTTTGCTCTCTTTTGATGCCCCAATGGCTGTAGAAAGTTGATGCGCGGATTACGGCAGCAACCAAGTGCCTGCGCATGGTCACTGGTCACATGGAATAAGAGACAGAAAAGGATATATTGCTTGTTAAAACAATTTAAGTAAGGTTGGTTGTCCTAAAACGTCTCGCGGAATATCCATTGAGCTTATTTGTTTAAGAGGAGAATTAACTTATGCTATCTTGTAAGTGGCTATCAATGCTAGCCTGAAAAGGCTGGTTTTATTTTGCCGAGGCAATGGATGGTTTCGTGTGTGCATGAATTTGCACGAAATTTACTCTTAGGAAAAATAGCCAACACTTTCAGATGATCCGTAATCCGTGTATGCGAATTTGCCCATAAGTATTTTTTTAATTATCTGAAGATAAACACTAATATTTAGAAGACTATTTTTCTTCTTATCAAAATAATTCAATATCAAACAGAGGACTTATTAACTTATAAATTTTGATCGAAACAAGACGTTTTTACATGTTAAAGATGTAGCATAATTTTTGGAGACCACGCAGAGTCATTTAATGTTTACCAGCATGTACGGAACAGATTAAATCATATTTTGTTTCAGTTACACAAACTACGTATGCACATTAAATGCTTAGCTAAGGTTTTTACCTCCGACATATACTGCACGTGACCTTGGTTTAACTATGAACAGCCTTTTACTTGCATTTGGGCAAGTATTAATTTTGAAATGCTCAACTTAGTCTGCTTTCTACCGCAAATAAACAGAAAATAGTTGACGTTTTTCACTAGAATCGCATAAACGAGTTTAAGGGATTCATTAAGAAGAGGTTATTGCGATCCCTCTAACAAGGAGTAAATGTTTCTGACATTTTGTGTTCTCACTTGAACCAATCACCATAGTCAGTTGCAGAAAAGTGTAAAAGATGTACAAGGAGCGCATTAGTTATAAGACGAATTTTTCAGCTTACCACTGCCAGCAATAATTAACAATACTCAAGTTCCGTGCTAGATGGCTGAGTTGATGCAATTTTTGCCCGTCGGTCCGTACGCGAGTCATTAATTACCGTGATTTTATCAGCGCTGTCAATTCTTTGCGTGACAATTATTTGGTTATTTGACTTCCTGTCAATGTCGTTGTCTGTCACCCACATCCTCGCTGCAATCAATATACTTTATGCTTGAATGTTGACCTCGTTATACTTGGATGTGTGGCTGGTCCCTTCGAATGAGCCGCGATTCGGGAGTCAGCATCCTGCCCCCTCATTGCTGCTGCTGCATGCTCCGTCATGCGCGTTCAGAGTATTCTCGCAGATTCTTCTTGGTAATTTATTTATCCAAAACGGCACCAACCCGGTAAATGACTGCAGATGTGTTCTCCCGTGGCAGTAGGTCTCTCGGCCTCATGAACTGTCGTTTGATGATTGCCTCCAGTCTGTGCGCAACTGAAGATCCAAGGGGTGCACGGAGGCGGGTGACGTCTACTGAGACAATTTTATACTACGGGGGCACTCGCCAAAACTTCGGGTCTCTTAAAATTTCTTGCTCATAGTGTTTTCGCATGCAGTGCTTGAATAAATTGCACGGAAAAAACATTAATGCTAAGTAGCTGTCGAGGATAATGTAGTTGAGCAACCCTGTCTTTCGTTTCAATACATTTTGTGCGCGGGGTGTTGCGGCACTCTCCTGAACGACTCTTAGGGGCGCTCAGCTCCAGGTTCTTTAATGGACTACTGGTTCCACTGATATACGTCTCCAAAATATCATACCAACAGCAGTAGTATCCACAAAAATTTTCACACAAAGGAGGGTTAACCATACAAAATGCGCGCTCTTATGACATAAATTTGGCGAAAAACCTTTACGATCAAGTTACCGTCAGTTCTTTCACTCCCCTGCCGCTTAAAACTGATAAGAAGCATGTTTTCTTGTCGTCTTTACAAGCGAAGCATACGAAAACAATTTGCTTGGGCAGTTTAAATTAATGCTCTTGCATTCACCCTTCCGATTCCGGTGTGTTTGAATTAAGACAACGTCTGTGGGTGGTCAGTGGCCACGGCGCATGGCCAGGAGAAGAAGATATTATGTTAATTATAGCCCTTTCATGAGTTTGGCTGCTTAAGTAATATTATTTGAGCTTAATCATTTCATTGGAAACGGATCGAAACTCTATTTTAGCTGTCTAAAAATGCTAGTCTGAAAAGATTGGTTTACGCTTCTGTGGTAATATGCTGGGGACGGATGGATTGCTATTTCATGAAGTATGCTGACAGGAGATCTAGTCAGCTCTTCCAGGTAATCGTTTATGAGGTTTTTTTGCAGAAGCCTGTTTCTTTATTAACGAGGGTCAGATAGGTTAACAACAGGAAAATAGTTGGTTGCAGAAGGATTATTTATTTTTTCAGGAGAAAAGTTTAGCTTGAAAAAAAAATCGTTTTTCAAATAAATGGTGTATTGACAAAGTTTTTGCAAGTGAAATATATAGGATACTTTGTAAGGTGCACGTAGGGTAGCATTATTTAATAAAATATGTACGGAGATGGCCAAGTATTTTAGCATGTTGACGCGACAGAAAAAAAGTATAGTACTCATGCTTTAAGGCCATGTTTTGTGCAAATGCTATATTTCATAGGTAGTAAATATTTTGCACTAGCAGTTAGCACTTCTTTAGCACAAGCGATTTTGCTCTCAAATCAGTAGCAGACAAGACTGTTAAAGTAATAGTAAATGCAATGCAATTGTCAGAAATATACTAAGGTAAACTCACATAATCAAATTACACGACTATGTGGTTAGTTCAGTTGTTGCACTGACGCATTTTGGTATCCTAAGTTACATTACAATGACAGTATTGGTTGATTATAGTGCTATATTCAGTAAACCGATGTCTTTTTTGGCATATGTAATAGACCTATCCGAGACTGATCTTGGCAAAGAACATTATTCTGGTCAATATCTTCGTACATGTTTTCAGTTTCCCTCGTCGAGGACCATAATAAAATCTGTGCTCGTTCTTCATCGTTTGATATCGGCATTTGGATGGTAAAAAATCCGCTAATTCGAACTGAATGGGACATCCCCAGATCAAAAAACTCTGCAATTACCAATTTTCACCCATCATATTGATCCTTGAAATTAACTGGTAAAACAGGATTTAATACTTGAGTTTCATATGTTGACCAAAATATAAATTATTTAACCTAGATTAATAGTAAAACAAAGATATGAGTGGTTGTGGAATTGTAAAATGCCGCCCTCCCATCGCAGAAGGGTCTCAGACTTGGAAACTATCTGCTGGTGCGAAGTGAGGTTTGTTAATTTACGATGTTTTTCCTTGAAATTAAATCACCAGTTATGTAGAGGCCGTTGGCTCCACCAATTAAGTACCAATAGGTCATTAATGAAGATGTGGTTTCTTCTTCTCTGAAGTTATGTACGGTACATAGATATCACTAAGCCACTCATATTTAAATGGGTTATGCTCGTGTTTTAGTTCAAGAAATAATCCGCAGGTTTATATGGCTAATAGTAACTGTAATTCAATGTTTCTACTTACCAAAAGCGTTGGCCTGTGCGGTCCCAAGTGCAAAACTCATCAGGTGAGCACTTCAACGAAGCACAGTAGGCGTTTGCTGGTGAATAATATGGACGAAAAAGGCAGATGCAGAGTTTTGCAAAAACAAAATTCACAAATTTTCTTTCAGGATTTTAAAGTGCAGTGTAAATTTCTGTTTCTATGTGAGATAGTATCTGTTCTCGTCAAGGCAGCAGCGCAGTGCAGTGAGGCTGCAAAGACTTCCATATAATGATCCATTAAATTAACAAAAGATGTATCCTGTCAAGCATGGAGCCATTTAAGTAGACAAACTAGTATTCGGACATTGCCATTAGCTAAAAAATTGCAATTAACTTTATTTGAATGTTTAAAAGAGCTGGTTCTGCGTTACAAATCACACCGACCAACGCATTTTTGCGAGCACGTTTGTACAACAAGGGCATATAGATGGCCATCGCAAGCCTTGTCATACCATTTGGTACTGTAGAAAAAAAGAGGATTAAGGGTATTGAATCCAAAGGGATAACTGCCAAACAGAAAATGCATGGAAAAGTTAACAAAAGATCTGACGCAACTGAAAGTATACAACAATATCCGAGAAGCTGAAGGAATGCTCTGACCACGATTATGCCAACAGAAGGTAACTGTGAAAAGAACGTACGCAAACTTCCCTTTCATGGCTCATTGAACGATACTTGGTCTCGCATTCAAGTTCGACGAAACAAAAGTTCTCGTTTGAACCATGGTTCACTTCCCCGATGTATTTAACAAGGACAAAGATCTCCTTGTTCAATATTGGGTACTGATATTTATTAAGTATCCATGCGGGAATTTCGCGGGCGAACACTGTACCCGTGTTAATAGGTCAAATAAACAAGTTTGTATCATGCGAACATTAATCATGGGTTCAATAAGTAACAAGTCGGATGCTGACCATAAAGAAGTATAGATCGAATGGCAACTGTCCTCGATGAAGTGGGAGGATCTGATCGATATTATTCTATTAAATATTTGCTGAAAATTAAACAACTACGTAGGAATTAATTTTCCGTTTTATATTATATTGGATGATGTCCTCCAGCGTAAAAAAGCAACCTTATGCAAATGGCACTCTTATTCCAGAGATTGCGTTAACCGTTTATTTACGGCCTTTCGTTCTCACACTTTTGCCCATATTGATATGTGCCAAAACAGTTTGTGAAGAGGAATTTGAACCAAGTCTTCCAGCCCACCTACCAAACTATGAACTGGACAAAACGTGCGATACGAGGACTTAGAATACAGCCAATTTCAAAACTTGAGATAACTGTGCCGTGTATCACTAGTGAATTTAACAGCTGCGACATATTTAAACTATCGATTTATCTTTAAGACCGATACAAAAACCAAAAGAATTATGCAAAAAAATAACATAGGACGTGTGTTTATGGTTTCTAATGATGAAACGATAATTTCCTGATGCTGCATAAATAAGCTTTATCAGAGAATTTCCCCTTCGGCCACTTATACAAACTTTAGATTGATGACATGAACGCAGAATAAGGGATACATACGTGCCTATGAAATTGATCGTTTAATCGAGTTCGTCTTTAAGCTTTTTGTCAGAACTTGGAAGAAAGGACTGAATGACAGGTATCGGGTTATTTTACTTGCAACAGTAACTACAGTTAAATAAAGTCCTTCGGCAAGCACGAAAATATGACAAAATGAATCAGTAATAACCGAAAAGATGCGTTTACCATATAAGGCAATGATTGATTGCTTCGGAAATCCTGCGTGAGCAGTCAGCTTACTGAATCAGAATTGGTGGATTAAATACATTGCAGTAGGCTGTGCAGTTAACTTGACCCAAGTGTGATTAAACTCATGGTTCCGGGTGGGGCCTCGTAACTCAATTGACTAGAGCGTTGGTTGTACTTAAGCGTTCCCCTTGTTGGCGTGGGTTCGAATCTTACCGAGGCCACCGAGTTTCTCTCAAGTGAGTCAAACCAATAGCAATCTATTCTCTCGCAGCATAGCGCCAAATGTTTCAGTCATCTCAGGATGCCCACTTCAAACTATGTTATTTTTAGCCGCCTGTAAAAACTACACGCCGTAAATGTAACCAACTCGTAGTATGTAATTTTCGGATTGATTTTTCAAATACTTGAAAAATCAATTTTTTAACAGAAACCCTGCATAGTACTATTCTGTCTTGGAAATATTTGGCAGAAAATAGCGTCTTCTTCAAATCGTATATTTGAAGAAAAGTATCTTTGCTAGAATAAAATTTATTTTTTGAAAAATTTGAACGCAACCTACTGTTACATCTGCAATCTTCGTTAACAATATACAAGCTATTATAAAAACTTAAGATAGGACACGGTTGTGTTTGCAGAGTATGAGGATCATGTTAAGTTCTCAACAGACAACAAAAGTCAATGAACAGATAAATACTTTTTGAGTTAAAATTTCCTGGTTTAAATAAACACATAATTATAAAGTTTTTGAAGCCCGAAGCCACCCATTGCTCAAGCATATTTAAAGAAAACACATGTTGCTAACAAATGAAAACCAAATAATATGAGAGAACCTGTTGTCTGTAAATTTTACTAGAATTTTCAAGAGCATTTGAAATCAATGAAAACAAATGACACAATTTTAATAGTAATTATTGCAGTATTTGATATGTGCAGGAAGCCGAAAGGAGACTGGTGATTATGGTGCAGGATAATTTATATTTCTCCTTTGCTTCAATAGTCCATTCTAATGGAGAAGACATTTTTCCATTTAAGGCTTAAACTTTGTGAGTTTACATACTTAATTTAAGTGTAATTTTTTGGCAGTTAATTTTTGAACTGGACTTTCCTTCTGACGATTCGTCTTTCAGTAATTGGTGATTGTTTTCTTATGCCCTCTGAAATGCCATTTGCGTATTTGCTTTATAGAAAATATGTTTCATTGCAACAGTGTTGTTAGGTCAAATGATTTGGATGTTCTTACACTTTAAGCAGCATTCTCATATTCAGGTTCTACGTTAATGGCGCATTTTCCACGCTGGCAGTCTGCATTTAATGGGCCATTGTTGAACTGTTCGAAAAATAGGAGAGAGTAATCCGACTTTCTCCTGTTACATATGTAAAACCTAACACTTAGGATAGCTTTAATTCATTTAAAGCAAGACGAACGGGCAGGGGAAGGTTTGAAGCCCAGGAGAGGGGAAAATTTCAACTGTGACCAATGCATTCACCCGATGGAGTCTAATATCCTTCGTAATGTTACAAGTGAACATTATCAATGAGCAAAGGCATTCCGGCGTCTCTGTGTTTGCATGCGACTAACTCTAAGGTCAAATGCAAATGCGAATGTTTACCCAGCAGTCAATATATATTATTGAACGCCAATTTCGTAGAAGGTTGAACCTTCAAAAATTTAGTTGACATTAATTTCTTGGCCAGCCTTTTCAGCCTGGACTATAAAATTAAACTATAGCACAAATAACGTGTCTATATTTTGCTTAGGCTGAGTGTAATAAATTGATAGGGTAAATAACGCAGTCTAAAATACCAGATATTTAAGGAGAAAATGTATTTTTCGGACCTTTTGACAACAACCAGTTTGTAGCCGTAAAACTCTAGACCGGATAGACACATTACTAACTTGCATTAACTTGTTCATTAAATGTTTAATAACTGAACGCACAATAAAATTAATATTTAATAGTTAAGGCAGTTAAAGATAATTTTCTTCCTCTTAAATTAGACGGTTGATAATATTTATTGGTCATCGAGTATACATTCAAATACGTTTTCGTAGGATACTTTGATCTTTTTCTAAGAGAAAGCCTGTTTATATGCTTCGCAAAATAATTAAATTTCACAAAACTGTATTTGAGAGCAATAGCCTAGCTTATAACTACTAATTTTAAATAACTATATCTGGTTATATTTTAAGATCCTTATAAACAGTAAAATACGGGGGGTTCATAGACAGAACGTTTTATTTTAAGACTGATCAATTACTGGAATTTTGCAAATGCTCTTTGTAAATTATTTTGCTTAACTCTGCTTGTTTGGCAAAAATTATACTGAAAACGCAAAGAAACTTTCTGGAGAAGTAGGTTTTACGAGTAAATCTTCATTACTGACTGATGAATACCAGATATTTGATCCCTATCCATGGGACAATATACGAACATATGTCAAATAATCAAACTATCCGACATATTGGGCTAATGTTCTGCAGAATGAGAACGGGATTATAAAGAGCATACGTGACTTCTCCTGACTAGTATTATCTACTTGCAAACTAGGCGTCCTATTTATCTTGCCGCTTCCAGTTTTCAGAACTGCAAGTCTACAAAGGACATAATCGATGATCTATTTTATTAAAAATGCCAAGTCTGACTAAATACCTTTCATGCAATTTTTGAAGTTCACAGACATTTAATACAAAGGAAATGCGCTTTCCTTGACCAGTTATGGGTTTACTGTACTGCTGGTGTATAGGCCGTAAATTTATAAATTGTATGACGCATGATTTACTCTTTGTATTTCCAGTTGTTCATTTCTAAAGGTCCAAAACTGCCGGAAATTTATTTGGGCATGAGGTCCAAAACTGTCATAAATAATTTTAAAAACTGGAACTTACGCCTTAAGATTGAAACTTAAAAAGCATGCCCGATTTTGTGATACAAAACTGTTTGCGAATACCAGAACGTTGGCGGTTTACCAAAAACCTATTTTAACAAACAATCCACATAAAAATCATTTTTGCAATCCGCATATTAATCTGCATTTTGTTTTCACTAAAATATATTGTAAGTAATGACGAAAGAAACGCTGATCTTCTTTTTCCATAAAGATAGTATGAAAACATGAATACTTTGTGATCAAAACGGCATTTCAATGAAACCATTTTCTTTTTTTATTCTGACGAATTCAATTCACATTTTGTCCAATCTTCTGCTATTGGAATTTGGCTCATAGTTTAAATGATTAGGCTTAACTTTAATGTCAGCTTGAAATTCACTTGTTATTAACAAAAAGTTTTGCCCAAAACGTCGAGTTACGTTTCTGCAAAACACAACAAAGGCACGGGATTTCCTGATGGCGTAGAAATGGCAGTTAACCTAGGTTGAGGTAGGCGAAGGATGTCTAAGCATCTGCTTTCTTCGTGACGGAAAACCGCCATATATACAGAAATTGGCACTGGCATCAGAATTACAACAGAAGTTTAAAGAAAAACAGATGAATTTAAAAACCAAGAAAACACTATGCGTTTGACGGTTTATATTTTTCTTCAGCAATTTTCCAACCTAAAACTGACTCAGTCTAGATATTTTCCTTATTACTCTTAGTGTGCTTACAGTTTTTTCTCATTTTAGGCCTGAATGCGTAAAAAAAACAACCTACGTACCACTGCGAGTTCCCAGTCCTGATTCAAAAAGTATTGTTCACAAATAAACAGTGTTCGCGTTTTATATCGGTTGTACGTGCCTATATATGACTCTCATTCACCACACTATGTCTGCATATTATCCACTCTGCTGGTTTGGATTAGTCCTAAAACTTACGTTGCATTATAATTAAAAGCGGTGTGATCTGACTGGAGCATTCAAGACGTAGTGGTTTATATTAGTTATATTACGCTTTCTGTTGTATGTTTAGCCGAATATATTTCCATATATAATACTTTATTGTGCTGTATATTCTTTGGTAATTATCTTTCCTGCATAATACGTGATATCCCCAGCAAAGTTGCTAACTTTTCGTGTTCTATCAGGAGATCATCTTGGCCAATTAAAAAAGTTTAAACGAAACAACCTTCAATAACCCGGAATGTTACTATTTATTTCGCTTAGTAAGACAATAAATAGATGTCAAAACCACACTTTCAAGAAAACAATATATTCTTTTTAGTTAGATAGTCTGGTATTCAAGACTGCGCAGTTAATTTATGAAAAACAAAAATGACGCCAGTTGCCAATATTTGACTTTATATGCCAATTGCAGGCATAAGCATATAATAACAGGAGTCGCGAAAAAAGCCACTAGGTTTGTAAAACTTTCGCAGAATTCGGATCACGGCTTTGTTAATGGGGTTTTCGACCAAAATTTGTGGTTGTTTTATTGGACAAGAACTTAATTGTTTCCGTTAATTCAGCCTCGATTAAGCAAATATTTATACTTATGTTCTTTGAACACTCACACGTTAAACTTAAAAAGTCAAACTGCAAACACGTGTTTTCTGTAATTCTTCATCGGACCAGTACAATTACAATGGGTAAGTAAAATATGAGGGGTGGACAGGATTTATAAGTGCTTCATTGATTATATCAATCGTTTGCACGCCGCCTTCATGGTGAGTTCGGCGTGTTGAGGTCATTGGGACTCTGGGGTGAGGGAGATAGGTTAAGGTGTGAGCGATGTTCAGATGACGAGCATGGGGGGACGACATCACTGTCAAGTACGCGAAGTGAACAACCGTTATCAGGAGGTGGCAATGGCATGTGAATACCACGCTTGTATTAGCGTCTTTTGACAACACAGTGCCGGTTTCGCTAGCCGTATAGCCGCTGCCTCGGCTGTTGTTAGCACCCGTTGGTGTTGGCCATTAGAGAGTTTGGCTGGTATGCAGTAAACAACCTTAAAGGCTTATTTTGGATTGAGTTGATGATTAGTATCGACTGAATGGATTGGAATAGAACTCGAGATCGATCTAGTTTTATTTTTGCCAAGCCGGGCATGTATATGTTCACCTATCCTCTTTTTCAGGCGCCTCATTTTACGATCAATTAATCCCACTCAACAAGAGCAAGTGGACGAATAAATACACATCGATGTGGCCTTCAACGGGAGTCAGTCTTTACTTTCCACGCATAGGAGGAGAGAATCGTTCATTTGCTCCTACGGAACATCGAGTACACTGAGGACGGATTACGAGGCACCTGGAAAAGAGGATAGGTGAACATATACATGCCTGGCTTGGCAAAAATGAAACTAGATCGATCTCGAGTTCTATTCTCATTCATCCAGTCGATACCAATCGTCAACTTAATCCAAAATAAGCCTTTTAAGTTGTTTACTGCATACCAGCCAACCTCTCTAATGGCCGAAACCAACGGGTGCTAACAACAGCCGAGGCAGCGGCTATACGGCTAGCGAAACCGGCGCTGTGTTGTCAGAAGACACTTATACAGGCGCTCTCTCTTCCGCACCCAATGACTTCGCGTGGTGTTCACACGCCATTGCCACCTCCTGAAAATAGTTGTTCACTCCGCGTACTTGACAATGATGTCATCCCCCCATACTCGTCCTCTGAACATCGCTCACACCTTACCCTACCTCCCCCATCCCCCAGTCACCCATCCCCCATCACCTCAACACGTCGACCTCACCATGCAGGCGGCGTGGAAATGATCGATATTAACAAAAGAAGCGCTTATAAATCCTGTCCACCTCTCATATTTTCCTTTCCCTTGAAATTGTACTGGTCCGATGAAGAATAACAGAAAACACATGCTTGCATTTTGGACTTTTTAAACTATTTGTAACTAATTTAACATGGACTTAGGACATAATTCACGACTTCATTTTACTGAATGTCTTGTTATCAGTTTTTCGCTCAATTCCCTGCTTACTACGAATATACCTTAGCATGAACGCGCTGCAGTAGGTAGGTAATTTATCACCTTACCCTTGGGTCATGGAGAGAGGCGATTGAGCGCTATTGGAATTTCATGAAATTTATTGCTATATATTAATATTACGATTGTCAAGGTGCTACGTTGGTAGGCTTAAAAATAAGGCATTTTGGAACTTTATTACTTTAATGGTTTCAAACATTTGTGTTATGTCTATCGTTGTGGAACGTAAAAAAATATCGAACAAGTACACATTTTTCGCAAATGCAAACATCGGATTACTGTCATATTCATAAAACATCATAAAATATATAAACGACAAGAAACAACGAAATAAGAGAAAAATATTGCCATACACTTTGCACTAACTGCGACTTTGAATAAAATTTTAATGACTTGAAAATGAATTTAAATATGAAATTTTTATTTGTATCATATTAGGCATTTCTATGCGTTCACTCATTTGTCAAACATATATACTTGTTACAAGCTAGTACTACAGTTGCAAAGCTTTAAATAAAATTGCACATGCCAACGCCCAAGATGAATAATGGGAAGTTCTGTGCAAGACCAAGTACACATGCTTTCAGTAGATCGTACGCATATCAAGAAACGCAAACATTTGTGCATGCGCAGTGAGGATTGTCTGAGCTATGGGTTCATCGTATAAGTCATTAGAACTGAATCGAATGGGAGTTCATCTGTATCATATTTGAAACCCAATGGAATTGCGTGCACTTCTGAGGTTATTAATTTTTTATATACTTCGAATAACAACTTGTTAGCGCTTGTTCTACGGGCCTTTGCTAAGGCACAGATTTGCCTAACAAATTTAATCTGCGGTTAAAAATAACGAAACAGTAAGACGCCCGCCAATCGCCGACAACTTTCTTAAAAACATTATGTAACTTTATTCACGTGCACGATTCACAAACATTATCATAAATCCAAGGTTTTGCATATGAATTCTATAATATGACGTGCAAATGTTTTTAAGTAGTTGACGACATACTCTACAGAATATTTGCTAATTTTACATAAACTGTCAAATCGGCAAGTCTCTGGTTATCCTCGGAACATGTTTCGAATTGAAACACAATGCAATGAACAGGGAAACAGTTTTGCAAAATTGGAATATGTACCGCAACTACATTTCGGCAAATGGTCCATTCCGCCAGGAAGGTCTCCAAAGCTACCAGCAGAGGTTAGTTTAAGCTGAACTAAGTGCAGCTTAAGTCATTTGCTGCAATGATGTGGGGTTGGACCTCTTGCCGCAAAGCTATTAATCGTTTCCAACATCTAGCACAGTTTCTTGACAAGCCAGTTTTTCGCAAGACAAGAAGAGAATGACAACTATAGACGTTTAAACGCGCCTAACCAGTATGATAGAATAAAATTGAACCTTGAGCTTGAATTTAAGTCTGTGTAACCCCACTCGGCATTTTAATTTAAAAAACATTGTGACAGGAATGTACCAGAAGAATGGTAAACAATCAATCTCATCGTTATTCTTCACGTAGCTCGTAAACAAGTACAACTATTTTCCCGTGTGTTCAGCGTCAACATTATCATCAGTGTGGGGCACTGATCATATCACGGATACACATCAGATCCTGCGGATGTTAGCCTGCTGATAAAATGGGCAAAGTTGATGACTCGGGCATGTTCGAGAGAGCAATTACTGCGCCACTAAAGAAACCACGATAAAGTTGGAAACTGTTTATTTTAGCCGCCGTCTGGAGTGGCGTTACGCTTACATCCCCAAAATACCGTAATTGTTTTTGCACCTACGCCCACTATTTTTTTACGATCGCTTATTAGGGACTCTGCTATCATTATGTTAGTAAGGTTAATAAACTTCTAACTGCAGTGATCGAGGAATATCCTATTTACTTGCCCTTCCTGAAATTGGGCATATTCGATTTATCTGATTGCTGTACACTGCTGATAAGTAAAACCAATTTTCAATCAAGTGAAAATTTGATTAAAAACCTGAAAATAGTAGTCCAAGTAGCCTCCCAGGTTTAAAGTGTAACAAAGAACTGTGCACTACGATTGAAAAGTACACGGGATTTAATCACAGCTCACGATAAAATCTCCCGAAGGACAAATAACCAAGGGTTGTTGTCGTGGTTTAAAACTCCACTGGCTAAAGTGTTGGTAAAATCATTAACTAACATTTCGCTAATCGGGTTAGTGAGCAAAGAAGTATTTAGCATCAGGTCAATAAGATTAGTTAATTATTCAATAGGCATAGTTCCAGTTGATTATATAAATGATTTGGATAATTAACTGAATCTATTAAAATGGTTGAATTAAATACGCTCGAATAAATTAGGTGAGTCAGTAATAATCGAAAATTCGGACATGCCAAATTGTTAGTTAGAGCATCATAGGTCATACGTCTAGAGTGCTGCCGGCTTTTGCGTTCTCGTTAAAGGTGTAAAAGCTTGTTAACTTCAGCTTTAATCCATTCGAAAACTTCAACGAAATTCGCAAATTTTTAATCTGTCTTTAATGCAATTAAGGTTTCCTATGAGGTAAGACATAAACCAGGAAAAGAGCGTGGCAAAGCGAAACACCCTTTAACATAGAATTAAATAGAGGAGAAACTAGAAAAACGAATTTAAGATACAATTCCCAGATAAAACCTCATGGGCATCTATACAGCTTATATTTTGCTCTTATATCTGATAGGTGAAGACTGCTCAGCACGTAGTACAGTGAGACTGGATGTTTGCTCTAGTGCGCAAAATTTGAGAAGTATGAGTTAGTTAGGCAAGATATAAAGAAGACACGGCTGCTACGCAAGACTGCAGGGAAAAGTACAATCGTAAAAACCACATTACACTCTAAGGAATGAAATATGCCCCAGAAATCAATTATTTATTCTGCTTCGTAAGGACTTTTATTCCAAAAAGTAAACTTCCGGTGGGTATGCTAGCTTATGAGATATTAGCAAAAATTATGAAATGTGTTTGCAAGTACGCAATTCAGACTAAGTCTGGTTATAGTAATTAGTAACGAGTAACATCATCCAAAATATACCAGTCACCCCAGATTTTTATCTTGCGCATTTGTGGTTGCCTGTATAAATCACACTGCATAAATATAATGGTTTTTTTCCATTCCTTTTCAGCGCCCTTTGGATTTGAGTATATAAAAAATTATCTCGTGTATTCATTCGGTAGCAACTAATGACTTCTACGTCAATTTACTTAAATCAAGCATTGGCTTCAATTTTAAAAACGTTTCTTATTATGGAATTTTAAAGATGAGGAATATCCCTTCATAAATCATATCATCTGTTTACTTACTAATAGCGTTTTTAAAGTGTACAGCATCAGTACTGATATAAGTGAAAATACGAGTTTTTACATACAAGTGAGAATAAGTAGATGGATTATTGAACAAGAATTTTTTTCACACGAAGTTTCTGACCTTTATTCGACCCATAGATCAGAGACCACGTTATACGGTTGTGCTAACAATTGCCATTATGATGCTTTCTTCGATGATGCCTTGGAGTATGAATCGGAAACGTCAGGCGAATAAAGTTCTTGTTTTAGCAATAACATCTAAATCTCCTCAAAATAAGCCTTAAATGACGCCTTCGTAACAGCTTGTAGAAATTAAATATTGTAATTGCATGAAAAAAACATAAGGCTTAATTGGTTCAACTCCTAGATTGCAGGGGTAAAAATAAGTTGGGCACAAAATCAAAGGGAAAGATTTTCCAAGCAGAAAGCATACGTTTTTTTCAAATAAACTAGTTTTAAGAAGATCTTATTTCGTACCAACATAGTTTAGAAAAGAATATTTTCGGCATGGTGTCTATAAAGTTTGTTTAAATAAGTAACAGCATCTAAAAGCAATCAAAAAATATATGTTACAAATGTAGCTGTCTTTGACAAAGTTTAAGTTTGGCAGACGGCTGAAAATAAGTTCGTTAAACAGCCAACAGTCCAACGTGCTTTAAATAGCTGGGATTTATGTTCCACGTTAACCAATTTAAAAGCCCGACTAAGCAATTGTTCATAAGTAAAAACATATTTCATAATTTCGGTTATTAGCATAGTTGAGCTATCCGTAACAGTACCACAAGGGCTGCTGTCTAACCACCGAATTAGAGACATAATTATTTTTGTTTTGTTTAAAAAAGCGTTATGGCATTTTGTCTACCAGAGAATTCTAAAACTACATGCACACACAAAACAATAATAAAGTCGACAATCCACGGGAACATTACTTATCTTATTTGCAGTGGCTGTAACTTATTGGAAGCCAGTTTATGCTCCATGTGGAATATACAAAGAATCAAAGCATATCCGCATTTATACTTCAGTACTGTATCGCATCAGTGTTGTAAGGTCTGGTTTCTATCGATTGGATAGCTCGTAAATTCCCTTTCCAGAAATTAGTTTTACTACTTAATCCTTTTACTTTCTAATGATGCTGGAAATATGTCTTTCTCGCTCAGAATATAACGGCAATGGGATTTTTACATCACAATAGAGAAGTTAGTAGATTAACAGCATTTCATCAAAAATTGAACTAGTTCTGTTATTCACGCTAACAAGCATCGCTTCTGTTTTTTACAAAGAAATATCCTTCGGTAACATAAACATGTCCTACACATGCTTGTCTATACAGTTCTAGACACTTTATTATTTAGGGTTTGCACACCTTCCCTGCTGATGAAGGCTACTACGGTCAGCAAATCTGCAATCCATTTTACTAGGTTACTTTGGATATAAATGACTGCAACACTTTCTGAACAAGGACGATGAAACAGGTAGGCCAATCAGGTTAGGCCAATCAGTTTGCTATTAACATAAACGGACTTTACGTTAATTTTTAAAAAAACTTATACCATGTATATTTCTTAACTTTTTTTACAGTACGGATGATTTGGAACTATTAAACCTCGATTGAAGCAATATCATAATGCTGGCCTGTGCCAGCAAAAACGTTCTCCTGACGTTGTATTCATAGTTTTCCTCCACTGTGTCAGTGCCGACTTGGGACAGAGGATCGCTCCTCCGAATGTCCCGTTTGTACTCAAGTTTTCGCGAACCGAGCAGTCATAAGGACTGGCCTGTATAATGGCAAGTACAGTCATGTCATGGAATTCAATAAACTATGCCCCATCGCTCACCTGCGAATGCATCAAGAATGTTACAAAAATAACAGAACGCATGGAGGCATAGTTCGGCGTGGGTATCCCCCAGTGTCCGGCAGCTACAATGCATACCAGAATCCTACAGTCGTAGATTGACTGGGCGTAGGTGAGCGATGGGGCGTAGTTTATTGAAATCCATGGCATGACTATTCTTACCATTACACAGGCCAGTCCTTACGACTGCTCGCCTCGCGAAAACTTGAGCACAAACTGGACATTCGGAGGAGCGATAAACTGTCCCAAGTCGGCACTGACACCCTGGAGAAAGACCATGAGTACGGCGCCGGGAGAACGTTGTTACTGGCGCAGACGGGCCAGAAAACGGGGCTGCAGCTGCTGGTGGTGGAAACCAACGCCATCAGCAGTCACAGTAACCTACCCCTGCGTTCTGTTCACGCAGCCATGTGATGCGACACACTTGCTAGCCAAGGAGGCATGCCGTCACTAGGCCATGCGACCACTGTGAGCTAGTTGGCACGAACACGGCCCAATCACGGGCATAAGCCCTCCCCTTATTGTTCTTTTTATGAGAATTCTCGCTAAGTGATGCACTCACACGGTCTGTGATGGTGGAGGTCCGTACGAGTTTGAAAAAGGAGACTAATTAACCTTCTGTTCCAATGGCTACTTTTTCACTTTCTTTTGAACACGAATCTGGGACTTGCTTTTTCGTCTCTATACGGCCAAAGATTGAAGGCAGTGCTACTTGTAGAAAATAGTTTAAATGGCAGTTTGGCAAAACTTGCCGCGGAAAATTAAGTTATTGTATAGCTTGACGGCAATGCTGAAACATGTGAAGATAAAGCGTTTGCCAGCGTGAAGGATACACTACAGTAAACATCATTTGACTTACGGGATAGTTGATTTGAATCTAGTTCTGATACATCACATGTCTTACCGCTGCTACATAAATACACTAGAAAAATGCTTTCTCCCACACACGATTATTTAATCGTAAGTAAACAACATTATTTGGCCATTTAGTGTCATAGAACATCAAGTAAATTGCTTTTGATTAAATATTGTCAGATAAGAAATGTTAATGCATGAACTATGTATTCTGTCTTATTGGACAATGAATCACAAGATCTGTAGGGAATGAAAACTGGCTTGCCTAAAATGTATTCGTTAACGTTGGCGAGTTTATAAGTACTAGATCAAGAAATGCTATTTTTAAGGCAGTGTTTGTGCGTAAAAGCCTCCATAAAATGGTTGAAAATAAATTCTTTTGCTGGACAGACTAATGCGCTATTTGGGTGAGTAATCGAGGCACTTGCTTTATTTGCAAAGTATAATATCATCACAATAATTTTAATGTAAGTGAGCCTGAAATGTGAGGCTGAAAATTATTGAAAGAATCCAAACACCTGAATAATATTTTGTCAATATCTTGAAAGTAACGGGAGAAAGACATATTTTGTGGAAACGTAAAAGGCGTTTTTTTCTTGAAAATTACATTGGTTTGAAAAGATCACGCTTTTGAATAACGAACGAGTGTTTTCTACTGATGCAGTCACTCGTAACACACTAAGTGCTTTATTATAATATGAAAATTTTGGTTGGCTTTCTGTTAGAGTTTGGCTTACGTTTTGCTCATCGAGTAAGAACAAAGTTCCTATCTTGACAATTTAGACAGCGGTTGATTCTTTCACCTTTGCGCAGTCCATAAATCCATGACAAAAATGTGAAGTTTGCTGATGCGTAAGGTTTTGCCTGCGAGATCGATGCCAATGCACATGCGCATTGAAAGATGAGGTCAAATTTCAATCGGTGTGGTTCCGTTTTTTGGTAATTGGCCACCAAACATCACCATTGGCTTTAAGAAGTGATATAATTTCCCGAGGTATAGTGGATAAGTAGCAGGCCAAAACTAGTATTTTTATTACTCACACATGGAAACAATGCCTTTTTGCATATTGAGATGCAATCTTGTGCTTCTCAACCTCTTCTCATTTTCACGAATGAGAAACGGCAGAAGCTCTGATGCTTCCACATCGCGCACAACTGTAAATGTATGCCTTGGCACAACTGGTATCAGAAGTTTAACTTTGCTTTTAAAATGCGTTTCCAAGTATTCACCATTATTATTTCTGAAAACAATTGCTAATGATCGAAATTAATAAGGGCCAAGAATGATTTGTATTTCATTGAAATCTTTTTAGTTTGCCTTAGATTTTCTAGTGCTGTTACTTGTCCTATGAATTCTCTAAATTAAGCATACATTAGCCACTGTTCAAATACCGTAATCAATCACTTTAGGTCAAAAGACTGAAAAGTTAATCTACAGCATTTACAGAGAGAAGTTTTTTCACCAAGTAGTGGTGAATGAACCATTGAGCAGCTCAGTTGGAAGTGATATTGGATAGCATTTTTCATGTTAACAGTCAAATTGCCACCAGTAACCTATCACTGTCAGTTAACAGGCTTTTCGGGTTTTTTACTGGAGAAAGTTCACTCACATGCCAACTTGCAGAAGCGATGTTGTATACGCATTAAAAACTGAAACGTTTTTGCATGAAAATAACCATAATGACCTACGGTTTACGATGTCAAATTTGATGTGGGTAGATTCCTGAGTTAGGAATTGGGCGGAATTGAATAAATATGCAAGGGAGATTATGGAGGGACATTCGAACCAACCTCCATATCAATCGGTTTGACTTATGTGTAGTTTTTAATACTCCTCTTAACCATTTGGTTAAGAATTCATGGAGTTCAAGGCAGTGTGCAGATAACTTATAAAATCATAGCTCGATGCACCGACGCTGATCATACATGGACAGCTGGTCATCGACCGATGAAAACATAAGCCTATCTAGTGCATCGCCGGTTTAAGGGGATGTGGTAGATAGTTATCACAGTAATGAGTTAGTACGGCCTTTTCCAAAATTTTTCTAATTGCTGACTGAATAATTATTTTTAGTATCCAAGCTTGCTATCCAAGTCACCACTACATGTTTTCCGTTTACTAGTGCAGTAACCGTCCTAACTCATGAAATCTAACGGATTTCATAAGTTACGGCCAATTATGCGAAATCAGTGCACGCTGCCTCCTTCAAAGTTTAACGTTAAGAAAGAATCAAATGCAAGGAAAAATAAGGGTTAGTGTGGTTTACAAATAAATATTAAATTATCTAGAAATACTTATTCTTTAGAAAATATTCAAATAACGATAAGGTAAAAAATCGAGCTAGTTGATTAACTGAAGTTAAAATGTATAGGAAGCCTCTTCATGCAACTAAACGAGGGAATAATGCTGCTAAAGTAGAATTACTTTAAAAAATGGTCTTTTTGGAGGTTTAATATACCTATTCCTCTAGATTAAGCGCAATGTAAAGTATGGCCGTCATCAAGCAGCCTAACATGCGAGTGTATATTCGAACACCGTTTTACGAAAAGTGGTCGTTTTTCTTCCGTTTTTACATTTTCTAAGATGCGTTTGACAAGGCAAACAGATTTTACGCTTGATTGCGCGATAGAAACATCACCATAATTTAATATTTCATAAGCTCACATTTTCACAGGCCAGTCGCTGACAAATAAATTTAAAATATAGTTGTCAGGTGCAATCGTAAACGTCCCATTTTGTGTATACATAGATGACTTTGCTATTGCTATCTTTCGTTATAGGTATTTCCAGTTTTCTATTACGAAGAGTTTCAGATCGTCTTTGAAAAGTTTGTAAATTCTGTACGAATGTCAGTGTCTTCATTCGAGTGCCCATAAATGTAGTTTCAGTTCGATGTGCTTAGTAAAACCTTCAGAATAAGATTTATTAAAGCATTTATCAAATTAGTGACTTTTTGGACATTCTTCTTACTGCAGATGACCATCTGAGTCATATTTGAAGACGCACTTAAACATGAAAACTCGCTCCGGAGAAAAAAGAACGTCCACAACAAAAGCCGAAAAAATATTTGACTATAACTAGTTTGAAAACTTTCTATGATAAATTTCCTTTTTAAAAAGCTCTTAAGTTAGGAGTTTTGCTGTCGAATGTCTACATTCTTTACGTTTTTCCAATGTGAAGTCGACGAAACACTTGGAACGTTTTACCAGTTTTTTAACTTCAATGAAATGCATGAATTAATTTTTTGCTTGAATCTAAAGAAAACTCTTTTTTTCATTCTATTGGAGCGCTTTTTTAAATATACTTGCTTACTTTTCAGTCTAGTTCTAAGATTTCAAACGCAAAGAGAGTGGCCGAATGTATACTAAGATTTTGTGATAAAATTTCAATTTTCTGCCACTTACGTTTAAAGTTTCCTTATTAATTTATAGTCAACTGCAGAACGCAATTTTCTTGACAGGCTTCGCGTACGCCATGACAGCAAAACGTGGTGACACGTAATCGCCTCTCGATATATGCACGTTTAAGTTCCTAATTATCAGTGTGGAAAAACAAAGTACATTCACACAAGTTTATTAGAGCTTTTTTCGTTACGAAACGTCATACATTTCCAAAACCTAAATTTAAAACGGAATCTAATTTTGTTTTTCCGAAAACAATGTGATCTCTTAAACCTGCATTCATCTGATTTTCGTGAAAACAAAGCACAATTTTCCGTGCTCTGAAAGGATTTATTCCCTATTTTTTTCCGGCTTATATTGATGTTACTCCTATAATTGTGCATAAAACCAAAATGCTTTGATCCGTAGCTTTTAATAGCGTAGGAAAATTCCTGGATGGCAAGAAACGTCTGATTTTGCCCCATGTAGCCCACATTTCCCAACAATAAACCGATCTTAAGTGAACTCTTTATTACTAAACATCTGTTTGTGCATAAATGTAATACAACAAACAGAACTAACACCTTAAAAATGCCTGCTCTACTACTACCTTAAATTTTGAAAAAGACATTTGATGGGTTAGGGAATTAACTGAATGGTATAGAAAATAATTATTGCAAGAGAATTAAAAGAACCCTAAAAACCCTTAACTGGCAGGTAGTTTATTAAACTTCAAATGGATTAAGTTATAGTCTCTGGTTATTGCACTTAATAGCAATTAACCTCACAACTGTATGCATATACGCAGATATTATCACAGATTATCTTAAAGTTAGCATTGCGTTTAACAGGCCAGTGAATTATTGTCATAGAAATCTGTTTATTCAAAAAGTGAAACATTTTTTTGCCAATTTGTCAGGTTGGCCTAAAGTGTTTGACTCGGAAGCCTATTTTTTCAACCCTGAAATAACTCACTTACTTGCATTTACTGAATGCAATGAAACCTTGTCCTATCATTCGAAAATTCTATACGAACATGCAGCACACAATCCATCAGCTACAGTGGGATAACGACGTAATATTCTCAATGACCCAACGGGCAGTCAGACTTATATATTGCACTATTGACGATATTGACAGCACAAGTACTGGTTTAACTCCATAAAATGTAATTCCGACTGCATAATACCGAGATACTGAAAAATGTGTGAGGCAATTTAAAACTGCAATAAACTTCCATTTTATTTTTCAAAAACCTACTTTCTCAAACCCACAGTAAATTGTCTTTAAATAATATTCTGTTTGGTTTCGTCTTCTGTTTAGACTTACAGATTTAGGCTGATTTTGAGGATAGGCCAGTGAAAGCTATGGGATCGTTTGAACCTTGGCGCCAACCAGCTTTTCAAGTTACTATGTGTAAAGATATTTAAAAAGAAGATTGATATCAATTAAGGGCGAAAAGGCATCAGTTTTGGGTGATTAGTCACCTTCAACAAAGTACATTAGAAAAACCAGTGGAGGTTTATTTCCTTGAGTGTGTCGTGCATGCAATTCACCCCACTCGTTATTCAAAAACAAGAATTTAATAATGTGCTTCGAAAAAGAATACTATGCATTCAACAAAACGTTTCTTGTAAAGAGTATTGCAATTCACGTTTGTAAATTTCAATTATAACACTTTATGTAGCAAAATATATCACAAGTCATAAAGATCAGGTATGTTGATTTCAAATCATGAACTTAATATAAAGACTCTTCATTTTACATTATCTAATGCACTTTTAAATAACTGTGCCTAATTTGGAAGAACTAGCTAAGTGGGGCGAATGCACTACTTACAACCAAATGCAGTTTCTACACAATAGAAAGTTGGGAAACAAGGAATTTGCTGATCCAATTTTATTAAAACTCTAACCGCCTATTAAAATTTGGAATGAAATATTATTTCCTTTATTTACGTTTGCCCAAAAAGAAAAAAGTTGAAATGTCGTCTTATTCTCATTATTTTACTTACGTTCATCAGCAACAACCTGTGTGCCTTCCTTTCTTCCGGTTTCAGCTTTTCTTCGAACTAAAATTCAAAACAAAATGTGTCAAAATATGCTTGGTTTCCTGGTTTTCCAAAGCAATATTAGTACGCGAACTTTCGTAAGATTATTCACCTTGAAACAAAGTATCCCACTTTACGTTTAAATTATCATTGGCAACATCTTAAATGCCGGTTTCTAAATATTTCTTTCATACTACTATTTGCGCGTTTTCTGAAACCAAAATTTGTTAAAGCAATAACTTAAGTTAACATTATGTCGTACCAAAAGTTAGAAACCTCTTACTGGACGTACATTGCCTCCCTACTGCTTAATTTCCGGCACGCTCAATATATCTTGGTAGCCAGTGATGAGTCAGCATGTGACGAGATGCATTTTCTCCCACGAAAGTGCATTAGCTAACCCTTTTATGTTCGATTGAAAAACACAATTGGATACGCTTGCAAAAGTTATTTGCATGGACGTGGTTAGTTAAGAGTCAGAACTTTGCTTTTGTCACCAACCGTTACCAGACTGATCAAAAATCTACTAGTCAGGATGACAGAACAGGGAAAGATATTATATTGTAATTTTAACTAGCCTATAATCCAGAGAAGAGGAAATAAATGTTAGGTTTGAGAAGTCCATACAGGAGCGCTTCCACTCGTTTGTCTTCTGCAATTTTGACGGCCACCTGAACAGCGTGATTCAGATAAGCTCGCTAAGCGCAATAAACATATAACTGCGCATGGACAGTGGGACAGTTTGACCGTCGAGTCTAACGATATCCATCGTGTGCCCCACAGCAACTTTGCCCCCAGTGTCAGGCTAGATCATATGTAATGTGACCTGTTACGGCGTCACAACTGATTGCTGCAACACGCATACACATTTCTGTTCGTTGTTCCGTTTGCTTGCTACCGAGCCTTCCACGGGAAGCAGACCCGATAAACTCTGTGCAGTAACTGAATACCCAGGAAAATGCAGGTTTCAAATCAGCAGAATGTACAAAAAACAGTTGTTCCGAACAGGATGACACATTCTTCTAGAAACAAGCTAAGCGCAAACCTCCCTAGTCTCCTTTGTTCTCCTAAGGCTAAAAATAGCCCATTCAAAGAAATCCAGAAGCTGCTGCTGATGGCAAAACATTTAAAACCACGCATCGGTTTCCGCCCGCCTACTGGATTTTGTGAACATAACTTATGCGCGACTAAACTTGCCATGAACTGTGCGCACCATCGCCTTTTTGGGTTTTAATTTTTACCACGGCCTGAGAGAAACCAAAACCCAGAAGCTGTCCTGCGCCCGCTGGTCGAAAATAGTGGGTCGGAGCGGCACACGCAAACATACGGTGGAAAAACCAAAAACGGAAGGGGTACGACCACTTGTTACGCGTCAAACCCGTTGGTGTCCAATAACAGAAACCGGCATATATCATTAAAACGTTCCATCACCATGCCAGTGGGCTTGCCTGCCCCCTTTTCCCTCTTCATTTTTTTTCGTTTTCTTTTAACTTCTTGCACACCCACAACCTTAGAGATGAGAGGTCTATGTCAGCTTGCGTCTTATTTATACCAAGACTTACCCAAAGCGTGTCTTTAAGTCAGTTTAGCCGTATTGTCTCTGACATGGTAGCGTTTATTTAATGCAGCAATGGCTGTTACCATGTGAACTGTATACAGGAAAGTAGAGATGTTAAAAGAGCCCGAATTTTCTTGTATAAAAGGATCGCATGGATTGGGAAAATAGAAATAAGCATGCAAATCTACTGCCAGATTAATTTGTAAAGCAGATTGCATAAACAATATTTTAACACAACCACTAACCAACTTTAGCCATATATATGTATATATATATATATCTATATGATAGTGTGGGGCTCACCGATCTGCTTAAGGAACATGTATGTTCCGTTGTGCCCTGGAGCTCAGACTAGAGCTCTCGCAGGCGGTCGCATAGCGATGTGTAGCATATGATGAAATGGAACCGACAAAAACAAGGGAGACCGGAATAGCCATTTCTGGCTTATTAGCCGGGTGTGCAACATTTGGGATTGGAGTATGACTGGCTGATGACGGCTAATAAGCCAGAAATGGCCATTCCGGTCTCCCTTGTCTTTGTCGGTTCCATGTCATCATATATATATATATAACTTACTTATTATATCAACTTCAAAATACGCCGCTGCATTTTTAGAGAACAATATGGAGGAAAAATTCCCTGGATCATCAAATCTGACTTTTAAGTAGACGATCTAATCCATTTGTTCTAAAAGTACTGAAATCATTAACTAAATATGATAATTTTAAATAAAAAATATGTTTGGTGTCCGATACAAAACGTTAGAAACAAGTGCAGTTAACGGCTATTTATAGAACTTGGGACATATTTAAAAACGACTTAAATCCCCGTGGGACCTTTAATTATTTTCATGTTGAAGTGAAAGTACATTCACTTTAATTGTGTGCATAAATTAAATTTCCTGGATATTTTTTGTAAGAAAAAACAACTCAACTGCATAGTTTTCTATGCTAAAGTTCTATTAGAGCAGGGGATTTGGTTTGTCTGTAGACGTTTCGCAAAATAAAGGCAACTAGATTATAAATCTATTTAGTTTACTTCCACCCGAAGGTTTTGAATTCATAGTTTTTAATACTTTAGCATTGAAGATTCTGCAAGTTTAAGATTGCAACGTTTTTTCCACGTTTCCAAACTGTAACTGTATCTTGAACATATTTTATATGTACAGTGTGCATTACATGCGTATACGCCGTTGTGGTAGCGTACACCTTTATCGTTGAAGCGGAAAACTCTGTGGTCTCAAACCATTTGCTTAACCTAACCTACTGGATATGCAAGATGATAATGCGCTTTTGATCAATTAGTCAGGACAGCGAATGGTTCTGCAATTAATGTACATTAGATGTCCAAATCTCACCTTTTAAAAAAATCCACTTGCTGAGCGTTCCATTCTCAGTCTGGCTTTGACAAGAATAATTGCCGCTATCAGACATTTTTAGGTCTGACAGAGAAAGGAGTGAAGATTTCCTATAAAAGTATGAGTTTAGACCAATCAATCAATCTAAAAATGTTTACATGTTGCAGGGAGCGTTAGAAACTAGATTCGGGTTATATGGTAATTAATCCTAGAAAAAATGATGCCACGAATGAGATAAGACAACCAAAATCAAAGCATTTTCTTCTTACTTATTTTGCTAAAAGTTAATTTAACTACGTGGAGTAAGTTTCTTTGACAGTATTATTTAAAGGACGCATGCTAAATGCATATATTTGTTTTATATGGTCAACTGAATGTTATACCATAAAAATAATTTGGCGTTACTCGCACAAACACGCGGATAACTGCTTTCAGCGTAGGGAGGGCTCTTCTCCATGTAGAAGCCTCTTGCTGAAATATCCAATTCGTCACAGATTACCCTTTTACAGAACACATTTGCAGAATACCACATTTACGGGTGTACTTTATTTTAAAGGATTTTTATGTATGGCAATGACCTCAGTGCCTATTTCAGGAAAGAACAGATTTGCAGTTCGTTTCATATAATTTTGTATAGAAACCTTAATAAATATCTAAATAAGTATAGAAAGCATTCTATAGCTTACAATGAAAATTTTTAATGATTCTATCGAGATGATGCTTTTACTCTCAAAACAACATTGTTAACAGCGTATTTACCAAAAAGTACTTCAAATCGACAAACAGTTAGAAGTTTTCATCAGGATTTGTCTTCTCTGATTTTTACAAATACCAGCAGAAGACGTAACATTGACCACAAATATCAACCAAAGTAAAAGCTAGCTTTGTTCATTTCCCACAAATAAAATATTATTATGTCAGCCAAATTGTATAGTTTTAAATGAATGGCTATAACACTGCTTAAAGTTGATTAAATATTATTCACTGGTGATTAAGATCTGCATAAAGAAACTTGTCATAGAGGTGTACTAAGCTGAATAATTATTTTGCGAAAACTCTGATTTAGATCGTTTATGATAAAATACTGGAAGAGCATTTTTTGACAGACAGTAAAAGACTTCAAATGAGTTCGAACGAAAATAAGCATATGGTTTGTAAATATATTGTAACATTTCCTGCACAGAAGAAAGCCAACTGTTACAAACTCGATTCAATTTGAGCCATATAATGTAGTATGCTAGAGACCGATCCATATTTTCAACAGTTACATTAAATGGAGTCAATTTAGCATTACTGATAACAAAGTGAATGCTGTTATGGTTTATCTTGAATAACCATGATAATTAGCAATGCATAACTTCACCTAAGTATGCTTTTTTTCAAAAGCCAGATTGTATCCCAGGTCATTTTTTTATACAACGAAACCTATTCGAGTGTTTGTAATAGAGATCATCGCTAATACTTTACTGATTTAAAAGACACCCTTGCAGATATTAGATTAATATACCAAGCACACATTTCTTAGCAACCAAAATAACCTAAGAAGGTCTTAAAACCAATTTTTGAGCAGTGTTAGCTTTAAATATTTAAAGTGCATTGTACTTATTTTCAAAATTCTATAAGTGGTAACAAACAGATTCCTTATAACAACATTGTTTGACACATTATGAATTTTCAGGCAAAGAAGGCGTTATACAATTGTCTTGAGATTTTTGAGCGCCTTTTAAATCAATCGCTCTTAAGTCCAGTCGGCTATTGATAAACACATTTCACTAGATTTATATTCACCTTTTAGAAATGACAAGACTTATTTGGATGTCCATTTAATATTTCGCTCATTTTTGATCTTAACATAAGAAGTATGAATCGATATCCTGAACGAATACAAATTCAAAATGCGCACTAGTCCAAAAATTTCTTTAAACAAGAAACGTTAGATGCATCATTTTTCAAAGCACTAAATTTATCATGAAGTTGAATACCGACCTATGTGGTGTCAAATGTGTGGTTCACGATAAAAAAAAATGGAAGCGTAAGATATACGTTAGCATAAGTTAATTAGGACTGACTGTGTTTCCAGTATGTTGATGTATGCTGAATGTCCCATAGATATCAATTTGCCATCTTTCCTCCAGGTGATGGGATTCATTTGATTTCTCTTTATTCGGCAAGTAAGATTGACATTTAAACCTTCGACCAGCTCATATAGTTTTGAATCAGTCATTAATGTTAATGAGCCATTCCATCGGAGCAATTCATTTCCTAAAATGCAAGTTTGAAGTTAAGAACATCCCATGTTTAAAAAACGAATAAATTTTCAGAATAAACTCGGTTCAAAAGTCTCAGCTTGAAGAGTGTCACTGTATCCCTTTAACAACACTTTAATAGGCTGTTTACGTAGTACTGAAGCCAACATTTACTTCTGCCGAATTTCTTGTATTACGAAACTACCTTTTCTCAGTTAACTTTTGATATCTTTTGAACATTGGGATTTCGCAGTATAAAATATATGATTGCGTCCTTTTACTGCCATTTAACCCCAGAGCACGCTTGTTTAGATGTGTTTGAATAAATCTATTTGTTTTTACACAAAAACCTTCACATAGAATCTGCGGTATTGTCTGTTTCCAAGTTTAAAGTTCTCAGCATATATATAACGCAGAAACCTAATTGTATGTAACTGTTCGTGTTGCTGGTATTGAACGTAAACGAATACAATGGGTGCTTATGTTAATTTGTATTGAGTTAAGTATGCAATAGTTTGTCTACTATGTACAAACGATCTATTGCCAAAGGTAACCTTGTATATTAGGCATCTTAGTCGAAGGCCCGTTGGTTGAAGTCAGTTATGGAAAAGTGGAAGCATCACTGCGAGTCATTTTTCGTAATGAGATCAATGTATACGTTAGGTTAGGCAAAATGGAGGATAATTAGCCGACGCAAAGGCTCAGTTGCAACTGTACGCCAAATAGGGTCTGTCGAATGTAGCTCATATATCTATAAAAAAAATTTTTTTTAAATCATAGGGAGTTAATGAAGTTGGAATACCCAAATGTTATACAGCTTCCTAAAGGCTAAAACGTAAACAGCATGGTCGAGTTTGTATGAAATAAGCTAAGATAGAAAGACAGTCAGTGTCATCACGCGGTGTTTGGCTGCTTCTGTTTGCGTTGATAATGATGGCAAGACAGAACACATGGTTTCGATTTAAAAGTGATAAGTAGCGAATGAGAGGGATAAAGGCAATAATTTAAATGCATATTTGTGGACATAACCAGACCAGCATGCTGATTCAGCACCGGTCGCGTTTGGAAGGGTTAGATGAAACATTCTCCTATCTGGCCGCTTAGTGGAAGTTTAAACAAACACGTTTGTTTGAAAAGATCCAACGTCTTTTAAGCAAAGTGACCACTATAATATCTGCAAAACTAGGCATAAAAGCTCAACCGCCATATGTACCAAAACGTAAACGCAATGCGTTGTAATTTATGGACAAGTATGCAGATCAAACATTTGTCAAGTATTCATTTTCAAATAGTCTAAATACTTGCACTGGCAATTGTAAAGGTTATAATATAACTTAATATTTTAACTTTAGGTAGTTTCTTGTGCTTTCAGATTTACTTAGCCCGGCTGCTGCTTCAAAATTTCCAATGTGATTAAGTCATTTATTGTGCAATTTTTCAGGCTTTCCTAGCTGACATTCGACGATTGTCTATCGTTGTTCACCTTGTTGATAATCCTAACGTATTTTCGGATAAACTGCTCCCAATTTAGTAAACGTTCTCATAGGGTTTATGATTAACACGTTAAATACTAGCGAATGATATTTGACAAATCACTTGTTGAACAAAAAAAGGTCCTATCTTATTAAAGAAACTTTTATGATTTGCATTGCTCATTGCTTGCAGAAGAATAATAAATAATTTTCTTACGATCTGTCCTGAGGGACAGTAGGAAACTTGATATTGATCATAAAAGCACCGTGCATAGCTGCACTTGTGCGCATATCCAAATGCGGATTTAAGAGGACTACGCTGTAACTGTTTTTATATTCGTTGCGATTTACTAAATATTTATGCTTGGTTGCTTTAAAAAAATAACTAGTTATTTTTACGGCTAATTTAATTTATAGCATATAAGAGCCTTATTTTAGATAAAGATTTTACTGCAATATTACTTATTTCGAAACCACTATGCAATTTTTATTTAACGGGGCTTTAACCGTTCTAAAATAATGAGTCACTACAGAGAAAAGCCTTTTGGCAAAATGGGATGTGTTACTTGGAGGCTTCATATATTTGAAAAAGGTTTCTTAAAGTTAGTACTCACTTTGATAAAGGGTAATAATAAAGCTTGCGTTCAGAAAAACTGTACTGAAAATTTTGCAAGAGAGATTGATGCCTAGGAAAGTTTTATGTGTCCATTTACTCTTACCTTAATGTTGACAACTGCGATAATTCCTATTTATGGAAAAAATGACAAAATCCAAGGTTTGACATTCAAAATCCAAATGGAATCATTTTGAAAACAGATAAACGTTTGGGTGAAGATGCAGACGGTTTTATGGAAAGTGGTTTGTCACACAAAACGTCATTGGTCAAAAAAAGAACCAATAGATGTTACAGATCGCGTAAACGTAAGTTAGGTATCTGTGGAATACTACGTATTGAGGTTAACATAAAGATATCCCCATGCAGGCATTTAAAAGGAAATATTTAGCACTTTGTTTCATTTAACAACTAAAAAAACGATTTTAAGAAAAATATTATTAAGTTTAAAACTAATACAAAGAACACTAGTGTACTGATATTGTTTTTTTCTTATGACAGAGTGTGTTCTCCACATACCTAATGCTTTATTTATTTGCGCTGAAATGGATAAAATGCAAAAAAACGTGAATTTGATTAAGCTATTAACAAATATAGGCGAATGTTCACATACCAGGTGTGTATTTGTGAAGAATAAGAAAGTTGTTCGTTCACCAGAATCAGGGCTTTATTCGTCTGAGGTTTCGAACTCCTACTGGAGTCCATCCTCAGAGATAAAACAGAAACATAAACGAGTAACATGAATAGGAGGGCAGGGGCCAATCAGACACCAGTGGCGCCAGTCCAGAGGTTTACTACGCAGGGCCTTGTATGCCGGCGCCAGATCGATAGATCGATTGACCGAGTTCTCATTGGAGGCCCAGGCTTCAACTAATTTTCAGCTTGTCTTGCATCTGGTGTTGGCGATTATCTTCATGGCTGCGAAGTTAAACAGGTGACCCGTTTCATAGGTGTAAGCAACTACTTGCGTTAAACAGTTACCCCGTCTTACAGCAAGCCTTTGCTCATAAGGATTTAATTTATCCTTGACTCTCATTATGAGGTCCTGAGAATCAAGGACAAATTAAATCCTAATATACACTCAGGGGAGTGTATCGCAGCCCGGGCCAATACTGTTCGTGTAACTTTACAGGACAGACTGTACATATGCTTGGATGCGCATACACGAGCATAAGCTTGCTGTGAGACGGGGTGACGGTTTATCACAAGTGGTTGCGCACACATACGAAATGGGTCATGTGTTTACTTTCGCAGCCTCGAAGATAATCGCCCACGCCAGATGCAAGACAAGCCGAGGATTAATTGAAGTCTGGGCCTCCAATGAGAACTCGCTCAATCGATTTATCAATCTGGCAGTTGCATACAGGGCCCTGCGTAGTAAACCTCCGGACTAGCGCCACTGGTGTCTGTATGGCCCCTGCCCCTCCTATAAAGGTTAATCGCTTATGTTTCGTTTTAAACTCTGACGATGGACTCCAGTAAACGTTCGAAAGCTCAGACGAATAAAGCCCTGATTCCGGTGAACACACAACATCCGTCGTCTCCGATTATGATATTATTCAAAACCCGTTGATAAGAACTACATTTTTTTGGAATCCAAAAATATTTAACCGTGACAGTTCATCAACTTTTCCTGTAAGCAATTTGTTTATAGACAAAGTGAATAACTATAAATAATAGCTTCCTTTTGTATAACGTTATTTTTTAATAGGAGAATTACTCGTACCATTGACTACATGCCGTTTTACGCATACGAAAGTGCTCCTTAACACAATGCTTATATATGGTAAACAATCACGGGGCTTTCATTACTTTTGACAGTAATTTCTTCATCAAAAATTTCCAACTCGCTCTTGATAGCGGTTGAGAACTTCAAGTGGTTATTCAGGATTTTATTTCATTTTTGAGGCCAGAACTATTCAAGTGAGTAATCTTATAATTTGTAGCAGTGCACAGCATCTTAAAATTTAAAAGGCTAAATACACTTGTGGTCATTTGATAGCAAGGAAGCGTGCCTGTTTACATACCTTCCTATGCGGTCTTTTTACATTATTAGAGTTTGGCGTTTTAGTTTTCATTCTACAACGTGAAATGAGGAAAGACTTTAAATCATTCCAACCGCACTTGTACGTCAGAAAATCCAAAAAACACAATGTAGACAGCCGCACTGTTCTTATGTGTTTCTGAAATAAATATAGGCAATTTACTCTTGGTCTGGTAGACTTACTTATTTTCTCGAGAAGATAAATTCATAGCGAACAACTAGGTACTTGACCATTTTTGGAAACCTCTTCAGCCTTTTTGAGATTCAAACTCACAGCATCAGTGCAAATGCTTATGTACAGTCAACGATCTTTTTACCTAAGCTACGTTTATGAGATAAAAATTAAGGTGTATAACTCAGTAAAACTGAACGATGTCATGCTTAGCTCATTCCCAGTTGTGCCTTTACTGTCAATCAGTAGTTTACTAATTAAAAATATAAAAACATTACCTATTAAGTGTAAGTTAATATAAAAAATCTGTAGAGGTACTAGCGATTTTTAGACAACTTATTTACTTTGTGACTAATGCTCGATTGATTATTGAATACAAAATAATATGTTTGTTGACTGATCGCCCGATCCCTCATAGGGGCGTGATATCCACGCCAGCGTCGTTGGTCTTAGATGACTCCAAATTAAATATTCAAGCTAATTTGGCATACAACATCACGGTAACATAGAAACCTGTAAATTTCTCGCATTTCATTTTTTATTCTGTAAGCATTTAAACAAATTTATGCTCGATCACACGTTTTGAAGTTTGAAATTAATCATAACGTTTAAACCGGTCAAAAAATACCCAAAAGTAGCATATGTCGTCTATTGGGTAAAACTACGTTTGGAGGATGAAACAATGGTTGAAATCCTAGTATTTGTGTGCCCTTTCCTTCATATTCGGGCCTTCGTTTAATAATCAAATACAACATTTTTGATCATTTTGCGCTTAAAATTAACATTAAGAAGAAAACGCTCTTATATATACATTTATTTCACATTATACTTCATACGTTTTTTAACGCAGTCTTCCATGAATTATCAGTGGATATCTCCAAGGAATAATTAAAATCCAAGGGAAACCAGCTGCATGTGAAAAACGTTCAGTTTTACACCGAAAGAGCAAACAATATGTTTGGCTGCTATGCTGCGCCACCATTAGCATTCATAAATTAATATTTAACTAAGATTAAAAGCAATCTATATGTGGAATAAAATAAAGTAAACGTCGGAAATTTGTCGTTAAACCAAGCTCTATGATGCTCCTTCATTTCACTCGTCAAAGAAAAATACTAGTCCGTTGATTGTAGTTGCTTAAGGATATTTTTTGAGCTCCAAGAAATCTTCTGATTTTTGCCCAGTTTATAGGTAAGGAATAAATCAGATATCCAAAAATTTTTTTTTTGAAGAAATATATGGTGGGTTTTAAAATGATTTGTGTTTTCAATGTTTGAATTCTCTCTTCGTTTCTTCACCAGGGATTAATTCAAAAGAACTCAAACTGCTTTAGGTTTTTATGGCTGCGCATCATTTATTTCCAAAATGCGCAGAAAAATAAAATGAACGTTTGTTATCGAGTAAAAAGGTTTTCTTTGGTTAGAAAATGGTTAATTACTTGTATTTGAATTTTGGTAAATATTAAAATCTTAATAATTCATAAATTTAAATATTAACCTTTTTTGATAAACAACCATTTAAAAGATATTCTTGCTGGTATAAGGAAGACTTTTATGATCTGCGGACATAAAACATTTAAGTAGAGAAATCCTGATTTGTATATTTTAATTTGTAACTGAGTACTTCCAAGTGCTTACATTTTTAAAAAGCGTAGCTTCTATTGGTGTGAAAAAAGTATGCAATATCAGAGAGGAAAAAAAATAAAAATGGGAAAGCTTTTTCACAGTCCACAATAATATTTCACTTAAATCTTCAAATTTTGCTCGACCGTGGTTGAGGTTCGATGCGAATGCAGACAACAAGCAAAATGCAAACACGCCTTCCAGACGTTACATTCGGTCGCGTTATTGACATTGGAAAGGATGCCTTAAATGGTGGCCTTAAAAGGATATGAGAGCAGGAACCACCCACAATAAAATTGGATTTGCTACAAAATCTGAAAACAAGTTAGTTTAGGATTTAGGTGAGGGTTATGGGTACGATAAGGGTAAGAACTAAGTTAAATGTGAAGAACAGAGTTAGGGTAAGGGTCAGGAGTATGTTAAGGTTTAGGTTTTTGTTCACGTTGACGTTGGTCTTTAGGTTAAAATTAAGCTTTCAGTAGTTTTATGAAAGGATAAGTGTAAGGCTAAAGACCCAAAGCAACCTATGCCAAGTGGACTAGATGTTTCTATTCTCATGTCCTATTGAGAAGGCCATTCAAGTCATCTTTACCTAAATTTGTTTTTGCACCGACAGTATTAGACGCATATGTACTTCAACAGACGCCATGTAAGAAAGCCTGCAGCAGATGTGGAAGCTGGTTATTAAATTGATTTATATTATTTTTTATGGTGCATGGCAATCTTTTAAGCTTAAAAGAATGACTGGGTGCTAGCAGAAACATTCGATCCTTTTACCGGAGTACACTTGCTCTTGTGCAAACTTCTTTACCATTTTCATCCAAATAACGGCTTTTTGACTTTTTATTAAGGCCAATCGACGATGCCAGAAATTCGACTGATATTTTGTTGTCCGTTTGTTACATACGTTGTCGGCAAATAGTCACTACGGTCTTCGTGGTATTCCAGTACACAGTTCGATCGTTATTTGGGTGACCACCTCTTATAAACCAACAGAATGACAGTATGCTAGTATATCAGTCTAAATCAACTTCTTTTATTTCTCCTGCTGTCATTGCGCGGTATCGCTCGACAACATCCTTGGGTGTCTGGCATTCCTTATCCATCCCGCTGAGATAGTGAATCTTACAAGTTTCCTTACGTCCGCATAGAATAAATTCCATATTATCGTGTTTACATTGTCAGTGTACTACAGGGGTCTTCACTTCAGTATGTGTCTGAATTTTAATAGTAACATTTTCTCTTGTTAAATATGCTTACTTGGGAATTTTAAATTGTATTTATTAGCAAAAGATGTCGCTAGAAGCCGAAATCCACACAAAGAATCAAACATATTTCTGCATAAATTAAGTAATCCAACAGCCTCCAGCAACCTTCTGGGAATATTTAGCAAAGATATCCATGTAATAAATAGCCTTTTTTGTCCTGCTCTTGTTTTAGCACATTATTTGCACACTCTGATTGCTTGACCCTTTAAATGAATAACCGTTGAAAATTTATCGAGGTCCAATGCAAATTAAGATACGTACTGCCTTTGCTATGAATAACATACACTTGTGCTCAAAATGTCACCGAGCGTTTATGCTAAATTTTAATAATAAGCAATTTATTAATCGTCGCATATAATATACTAGCTACAGAATCTTGAAATTGACTGAATAGCAAGCGAAGAAATTAAGAAATATGCCATACTGGATTTTTGCAACCTACTTTGGAGAGCTTAATCACTTTTAAAGATCCAGAGATTAAATAATTGCTCTTTGGTCATTCACTAAACTTAATAAATAAGCTTACATTTGTGAGCCAGGGGATGACTGCAGTGGACTAGTTCCGGCTACATTTTTGCATTTTCTTTGAGAGTACCAACGAGCTCTCTCCTATTCGTAGAATTTAGGTTACAGAATGATTTTCGTCGGCTGCTTGTCAGTGTTCCGGATCGTGTGAACCTTTAAAAAGAGCTGAGCAGACGTTGTGCGTTTAGCAATTATATGTAGAAAGCAAGAAGGCCATTAATTGGCGTGTATGGACCCGGATTTGTAAATACCATGCAATTGTTCTTCAAATTGAAACTCCGTAAGCTCCCAGAGACGGTCAATTTGTACTTTGGTCATATTTGCATTTGCTTTTACTGAGATCCCATTGCTTGGTTGACCTGTGTTGCAGAAACGGGAGACGAGGTAGGTCCAATTTTAGTTATGTGAAGATGGACACTGTGTGGGATTTGGTCCGTCAGCACAGACAATGAAAAAGTTGTTATGGGTTTTACAGTGCATTGGATGTTTTGAAAACCAATATGCCTGCAGAATATGCGTGTTATGGGTGTACATGTACAGACACGGGCTAAGGGTTTGTAGCTGCAGTTATTGCATTTTTATGGATTCATTGGATAATTCTGTTAAGGGCTCTCTGACAGTTGCAGTTTTGTTTCTTAATGACGGAAGCCATATTTGCAGAGTATGCAAGGAATATTTTCTTTGGCATCAGCTGATCTTTATGAGATTGAACGGAGCTTGTATCATTGCGTCAATTCTCTGTAGGTATGGCCAATTTTGCTGCCTCAACATATGAAACTATTGAAATTCTGTAATTGAGATTTGAAAGATAAATAAGCAGGATAAGGATTGATGTCATATTAGTTGACGGATTCAACAAAGACGTAAAAACTTTCTTTATAACGGAGAAACTGCTTCAAAATAATGGTTCTGATAAAAAACTGAATTTCTCTGGTCAAATACTTATGTTCTGTGTTACTTATTGACATGCAAATGCAGTCATTCCATTGACAATTACCATGATTTTCAACCTTTCTTAGTAAACTTGCGAAAATTAAAATGCTGAACAGTTGGAATAAGATATTTTCTTATGTAAAAATCGGAAGTAATGCCCGCAACAAGCAGATGTATTAGGTGCATAAAACTTTATTCTATCGGTAGACGAATAGCAGTTTCAGCTATTAAAGGTTTTTTGCAATTCGATACAAAAACTGTGTTTTATCACGCAGTTATAAATTTGAATGAAATTAGTTTGTGTGATCTGAAAAAAAAAACACTCCGGAAATAGCAGAGACTGACTTTCGGTAGTTCCATCGTGTGTACGGCTTATGATGTCCAGATCACTTTTAATCTTAAGATCAAGTGTATTGGGAGTTAAAAACGCAAAACAATCTTGAATATATATAAACTGAAAAAACTTAAAATTCCCGAATGCCAGCAAAACCAAAGGCTTTGATCACCGAACATTAGAAGATGAGCCTTTGACCCAACTAATTTGGACATACGCTTGCAAGCAATAAGACGATTACAAGCAAAATGTAACGACAATATCGTTAGCAGAGAGCTGATTGGTGGCTGATTTCCGTGCGCTAGGAAATTACTCACTGTAATATAGTTCCATTCTTGCTGACGTTCCAAAGTGATCGGTCGTCTCTCCCTTTCAAAAGCGTCTACTGCCAAATATCGATCGAATATTTGAGTGACTAACCGTATCAGTTGGCTTTGAACTGATTGATTTTCTTCTCTTATACCGGCTTGATCTTCGTTTAGATGTTCTTGTGGCTTGATGGCCGCTGGCGTTGTATACCATCACCTATCTTCTGGATGCTTGTAAGTGTGCCTCAACTTTGGGTGTGTTCATCGTGTGAAATGTCATAATTTCACTGTGACCAACTTGTCTTGTTACTTGTGCATATAACGACATAAGTATTTATTTATTACAGAAAGGTCTAGATGCCAGTTGATAGAGTTAATATCTGAATACCATGCCTCAAGCGTCTGTCGTTCCGCTTTCGAGAAGCCTCGGCTTAAGATGGTCGCAACTTGAATGATCAGTCTCTCCAATGTAGGTTCTAAGCTGTGAGTTTGTGTCTGTCCTCATGGCCACCAGCTTGTACTAATGAAGGCAGGTTTTTAATTATCGTCATTTGTTGCCAACAAAGTAATATGCCCTATATTAGCAGCATGTTTGGTAGTAACTGCGGCGGTTTTGATAAGGAACAGTCTTTCCTTAGGTTGCAGAACACGGCTGTGAATTGCCACCTATGATCCGAGGGCTATGCCTACTCTGGCGGGTTGCAACAGTCGAAAGACAGTCTCGGAGACTCCTTTTTTGTAGGGATTGGCTATCCAGACACCGATTTACAGTCATTCTAACTGTCAATTGTTCACTCGGCGCTTGCTTTATTTTCTTAAATAGCTTTGGGTATCCATTAGCCTAGAAGAAGTCATAAAGGCATTGTATTTCAGCTCTTTTGTCCATCAGCGTGCTGAAATGTGTTTCAACTTTTATGAATAGATTCCGGATGAAGTCATGTTTTTGAGACGGATAATGATTGCTTTAGACGTTTAGTATTTGATTTGTCCTGGTGGCTTCCCTGACCAGTGTACTTTGCAGTGGTCCATTTGCATTCCTGCGCACAAGGACATCGAGGGAAGGAAGTTGGTTGATTTTTCAGTTTTTATTGTGCGTTATGTTCAAGTCAACTTTGTTCAATATGTCTTTGAGGTGCTCAATGTCAGATATTTTGCAATGGTAACAGTGATATCGACGTAATGAGTTCAGAACATTGGAAATTACTTGGGGAAGACCCAAATCCGTTAAAGGACCGCTTCAGTACATATATCTGATGGAGAACAACCCACGGGGTGTCTCTAATGTGTTCATTCATTTTTTCAGCAAATTTGGAATAGTTTATTAAGGCAACATCATAGAAGTTCAAGCATACCTTAAGACTTTAGGTGCTTGTCCCTCTCGTTGTCCCGTTCGGCTAGAAGTACCCTCTCTAATTCTTGCGGGATGAAGATGAAAAGTGAAACGAGATCCAAGGAAACCATGGATTCGTCGGCTTCTAACTTCAGATGTTTTATCCGTTCAAGGAACGTATCGGCAGAAGCAAGGAAGGCAAGGCGAGCAAACACCCATTTTTCTAGACTGTATGTTTCAGTGTCACAAAGGGATACAATGGGTTTAAACTGTATGTTTTCTTTGTATTCTTTCGGCAGACCCCAAAATTGCGCCGTGGCTGTGTCAGTCCATTCCATAGGAATCCAATCGCTCGGCGTGATTGCACCATTTGCTCTGATGTTTGCCAGACTTGGGTTTATTTGGATAAGCAGAATTTTATCTCACTGGCTTGACATAGTTTATAACGTTGATATTCATCGAGTGAACTCTGAGCTTTTTGGTAATTAAGTGTGCTCAGTACTTCTCTAGAACGACCTCTGTCAGCAGGCTGAATAATAATGTCTTTATCCGCTTTTGAACTTCTTACTACTTTCTTTTCTTCTCTGCTAAAATTTTCACACATTTTGTGTCGTATGAGCAGCAATGATGTTTTGCGGCATATTGCTTCAATATTATCTTCCAATACCTTTGTTAGACTTAGAACTGATTTAAAAGCGGCAGTAAACTCAAGGGATATGGCGTCGGCTACTTTAGAAGTGGCTCCACGTTCTAGGACTGCATTTTTTGTGATAGTAAGGAGTTTGGAAGAATGATTGCGGATGAGATCGCCCAGAAATTCGGTTAATTGGAGCAGCCTCAGTTTTGCCAATTTGTTTAACTCCTTGTTCTTTTTATCACACTCCATTCGCGCATTCAAAAGAAGGTTCGCCTCAAAATTCATTGATTTTCCACCAGCAGTTGTGAAGAAATATAATTTGGATTGTTCGATTTGGGCGTTGTTACGTTGCAGCCATGAACGGCAATCTTGCATTGGTACTCTTTTCATTCGTCTGCTAGGTCGCGCCAAAGTCTTTTGCAAAATTCACATATTTCGGGGAAAATTTGTGATCAAGACAATGATGAAGAAAGTCCAGGTTCGTTTGGGTTGATGCAATCCAAATGGATAATTGCTCCAAACGGCGCGCAATACGGGGCTTTCGGTTTAGAAAAATATGAGCAATAAAATACATTAATCAACAATTTTAGTTATAAAACGTAATCCTTATATGGTTTCAGAATTTTTAATAAGACTACATAAGGGTTCCTGATGCTCATACTTAGAATTTAGCTCGCTTATGAGCAAATTGGTCCAAAGAAAGCTTTTCCCTATTTATGGTTTGAATGAACATAAAATTAGGCGGGCGGACAGTCGTACAGTCAAAATTCAAATGTTTCTTGATATTGTAAATGACGAATTTTTTGACAGGCAGGATCAGCGAGGATAAATCTTTAAAGGAATTTTCTAAAATATTGAGTTTTCATCACTTAAGTGTGACTTAACTTATATAAACCTCTCACATTATATGTGTTTTTGAATATTGTCTGCCTCTCCACCTGAGGTCATTAAATTATTTATCCTGTTATCATATTCAGTCATAATGCCTTTAAACCTATATTTTGGAACACGTCCAAGAACACTGGTCTTAGGTAGTAATATAAGTTTAATCCAAGAATGGTTAACGTGTATACTTTATGATGAAATAGACCCAACTGCGATAAAACCTTAGACTTTTTAATAACTGGGAGATTAATTGATGAAAGTCAAGACAAAACGCAGAAAGAGTTTTTTTTGTGCCCTTTGTTATATTTTTCATCTTCTTTTCAATATGATGAATATTTATTAAAAATTCCTCGCAACATTTAGGAGTAAAGGTCGTCTTGCAAGGGAAAGGAAACCGTCCATGTGGTTTTGCACTAAATTCCAAGAAAAGTATTTTTTTTGATTTCAAGGGTTCAGCTGAAGGTAAGGTCTAAGTTTGGGTAAGGATCATGATAAGGCTAAGTGTTTGATGTTATTATCGTTTTAACTGTAGGGCTTAGGTTAAGGATAGGGCTAGGTTAAAGATTACGGTTTCAGTTTACTTTTATGTTAGCGCTCAGACACGGGTGTATTTACTCTTCCTAAAATTCACCGTACGGCCACCTATTTTAAGCCGGCGGAGTTGTGTCTATTCCCATGTCCTGTTTTGGTGGCCACAGAAGGCATTCCTACCCAGTTAAGTTTCAATGAATGCTTTATGTTAAATAACTAAGTAGGTTTTACTTAGCCAAGAATATTCTTTAAATCTCGTGTTGACGTATAGCAAATGACCCTTTTCTCGGAAATTACGAACCATGGGGGCACAGTCCTAATGTCTTGCGTGTTTCACGATTCTTCATAAAACTTTTATAACCAACCTGCGTGATTAGGGAACATGACGCAAGTCTAACAAATTTAAACTTTGTGCAGTTTATCTGAGTACGTTGAGCAAATTATTCTTCGAAAAATATTTACTTTTTGACGGTCCTGTAAACATTACATGAACAACTGCTGAAATACCACAAAATATGAGTGAGGTAACTTCAGCCAATTATTGCTTTGTGAATGTTGTGCTCACCTGGTTAACATTTATTGAAATGAATTAATGGTTACATGTTCAAATATAAGCAAATAGGGCAGAGCAAAAATCTAGGAAAACAAAAGTTAACATAAATAAAGAGAAAGCATGTTTTGTCGTTCGTTATGACAAACAATCATAATCGTTTAAGAAAAATCAAAAAAACATTTTAGTATTTGCAGAATTAAAGTTTGGCAAATGGTGAATGTCACGCCGCGTATTCTAAAAACACACTCAAAACATTTTTTGATAGAACATTTTACTAAAAGCTACCTAATCGATCAACACTTAACTAATTGCAGGAACCTAATGATATGGCTTCAGTTTTAAATGAAATTACAATAAATATGCAGACTCATATCTTCTTGAAAACGAATTTTTCAAGTAACTGTTTCGCAGGTTTATGCTTTCAACACGAGCCGATTTTCAGGAATTCACGGTGGGTTAACGTTAACCAGTTTTGACCAAGTGAGCTAAGCGGAAAAAATCACCACATTTATGGTATACATTGAGAGACATCTCATGGTTTAATTGACCTTTCTAGAAAGTACATTACATATTTGCAGAAAAAGCCTGCTTCAGCGCATGCCTTATTTTCTGCGCCCATGCATACACTATTGAAAGACTGCAAAATGGCATGAAGCAAATGATTGGTTCGGCTTATATGATTTTGCCGTATAAATGATACATTTTAAGTGTTTATTGAAATTTTTATTTGAAATCTTTACAGTCATCTTTTAGGCTTTGCGGATCAAACGTAAATAATGCGGTGAAGCAAATGTTAAAAGATAAGAAAAAAGTTATCTTTTGGCTAAATGCACAACAATTATCAGTAAAATGATTAGAAAAAGTAACTATCAGTAATCAAGACTTGACTTCAACCGGTTACGAATGGAATCACTCGAGGTCATCACAAATCGACGGATATTTGAGTCAGTCTGTGGGCGTATGTCATTCCGTTTGTTTCAACTGACGTATAACCACGGTTTTGAAGGCACCTCTCACAAACAAGATCATTTACCGTGGTCTAGGTTGACCGGGCTGTTCAATCCGCTCCTCTCGGCGTACTGAACTAAACTCCAAAAATATTCAAGGATAACTGTTTGCTTGGAAGTGCTCGGGGCTCTGGTGTAGCCTTCTTGATTGCATTCTATATGACGGTTCGATCTTCGAGTTCAACGATGTCCATCATGTGCATCAAAGTAAGCGGGAAGCAGCCATGGTTACTTGGGCGTGAATTGGATTAAAGTGCGAGTAGAGTTGAGTTGCATCTACCACACTCTCTTTCCTTCCTCCACCTGGGCCCGATGTCATGGCCAAGCCAAAAATAGGGATGCTGGCGCGACCGGAGCTGCCCTTAGCGTGCCGCCACAATTGACTTGAATCCAACAGAGTGGAAGTGCCATAGAGGCTACGTCAAGAAGGAAATTTTGCAGCGTGTATCTTATTCCGCCAGTTGGCCACTCCTCACAAAATACACACTGTGCTGACCACGCGGTCCGATTTATACCGTCAGCTGATAACTTTCCAAGGCATGGCTTTAAGCACACCGAGATAGCTTTCAAGCACATCCATTGTTTTTAAATGAGGAAAATGCGCTGGGCCATCGACCTCACTCTCTCCCCAACCCCCACAATCGGACCCTTCCCAGGCATCAGCCACCGTCCTAGCCGGTCAGTGGACCGATGTGGGAAATGGGCGCAGCTGCTAATATAGTGGATGACTTCGTTTGCGCGTACCACGTACATGACCTTGTCTCACAAACGCAAGCACCAGTATTTCACGTACAACGGGATTGAGCAAATCACATATGAATTGTATGACAGTGCCGGAGGTTACGTAACGTAGGTGCCGATGCACCCTAGCGCTCAGATTACCAACCGGCAACTCCACACAAACACGCATTCGGCTGACTGCGAAGTTCGAGTGAAATTGTCCAGCCACAAGCCACAGCCCTTAGTGCTCAGTGACTGCCTTGGACTTGGATCAAACATGCAGCAAATAAATCACAAAGCGAAGGAGGCGAAGATTACACTCTATTTTGTCTTTATGACGTGTGTGTTCAGTTTATTTTTTATTGAGAGAGGGTGCGCTCACCGATCACATGGCGGGGCATTCTCGTCCTGTTCTGCCTTAGAGCTCAATCTCGAACCCCACCAGGAGCCACATATAAACTACTCAATATCATTTCCGTCAAAGACAAGGGAGACTGGAAAGACCATTTCTGAATTACTAGCCTTCATTAGCTAGCGATACATAACGCTGAGTTCTGCAAATCATGAGGCTCGAAGCCGCGACCTGTCAAACGCAACCTGTCAAATGTGATATTTATCAAGTTACCGACAGGAAAACGAACCCGTGGCTCAGAAGTTAATGTGGTGATCGGATATAGTTCAAGTATTCGACAATGGTTAGTTGAAGATGGCCAATTAGTCAGAAATGGTCCTAACAATCTCCCTTGTTTTCGTTGGTAGTTATTGAACTTAGTTTTTGTTTTTGTTTAGTTTTTGTTTTTTGGAGTTGAGTTAACTATACATCCATAGTCCGTCAGCTTAATTTATGTAAACTAGGATTAAATGTTATCCTTTCGAAAGAAGAAATCGACCAAAAGAAGTCTGTTATACGATTTTGCCTCTATTCTGAATTGAAGTTTGCGGAAAATATAGTTATTTTGTTTTTTAAGTAATGCACCTAGTGCTCGTCAATGGTGACTTTGTCTTTAAAGTATTGTCTCGACGATATAAGTTTGTTTTTCAGGAATACCCGTATTTCAAGCTTTTCGAAAACTGTCTCAACGATGAGCATGGAAGTCGAGAAACCAGTCAGCAGCCAGTTATGTGCGCAAATGGGCTCCTCTCAAAGGTAACAAACGAGTTGAGGAATAACACCTTAAGCACTAGGAGATTTTGACTTGTTTACTCATCACCATTCACGTTGTCAGGCCACTGAAATTTTCCATCGTGATGATTCATTCTATGGGAATGAAATGTGAGTTACGTCAGGTGCCAAAAATTTATCATTCTTCGCAATTGTGACAACATGTATCTAACTCAGTATATGCTCTGTCCTATGGAACTCCCACTCAGTTGGGATCTGAGCCCCCCTTCCCTGTGGAGTTGTGTTTCTGCGTGTGTTGGACCACAGTGCGTGGGCCTGCGTCCTATCCTATTTCCCATCTTCTTGACTCTGTCTTGAAACCGGGTCCAGATGTGAGAGTGGAACAGACTGTGAGGAAGATGCAGTAAAAAGTCTACTCTCACTTTAATTCAGCGCACGTCACCGTCCATGCCGTGGTGCATACGGTGATCATCGTCAAAAACGACGGTTGAACTAGCATATGCTCTGCCGTGCAAAATGGGGTTTGTAAATTTGAGCATGGACTATAGTTGGAGTAAGATTAAATGATGCTGTTACTGTCATTAAACCCGTTCTTCTATCGTTACGCTGGCGTCTTGGTTTTTCGTGAGAAAGTATATGACACCGGTTTTCCAGCTGCTACGTTTTTGTTCAGCATCTTTATTTTCTTCGGGTTGTTGTTGATGCAATAAAATTTTGACCTAAATAATAAATTCACATGCTACATGTTCGCCTTAAAATGAGATCTAGGGAAACTACCTATAATCTACCACCGACTAACTGCGTCTTCTTGCATGCACATCCAGCTTTTATGTTAAGGACTACCATTCCGCTTTTTATCAGCTCACTATGCATTTATCACGAGTACTCTTAAGTGATCCGATTTCATGAGCAAATTGGTTATAAATAAGTTATGAATGAAGCTTGCTATCATGCTGAAGGCATCTTCTCTTTTGACAAAGTCAAAACGGTGTTTGCCGAGACAACTGAGTCTTCCGCAAATTGTCAACGAAGGACATTGGATCTGTGCCATCCCAGACTCAGTAACGAACATGATCTATTTGGGACTACGCGATATAACCGAGCTCGTGAGTGGAATCTCCACTAAAGGTACATTCTGTATGCATTTAGAAAATTTAGTTTACTGTGCCCTGGTGTGTCAAAGTAGCAGCTTAAATATGGAAGATATTGAGGATTAAGTGTTGGATACGCGGTATTCGAATAATCGTCTGCCAGTCATTGATCCCGTTTGAAGGCGGGAAGAGTGAAGCACGTTCGATAGCGAAGGTGACATCCTTTAGCTACGGCTGCTACAACCTAGCCCGGTTTACTAACCTGCCCGACTTTTCACAGTCCCGATGCCTCCTAGCATTGATGCTCACTGTTAAAAAAGAATGATTTTGCGGTAAATTGATTAAACCTGTGTTTTCCAACCTGCAAATGCCTAAGACGCTCAGAATATTGGAAATAAGTTAAGCAAAATTAAAAGTTACATGATTTTCGCTTTGTGTTACCATCGTCCCTAAACAGTAAGGGTGAGCTGTGTGTAGGTCGCAAGCCAAAAGTTGCAGGTATCGTTCATGCTCACGTCCAAATGAAGGCATAATCACTGCTCTCCGGATGGTGTTTTTGGCTTTTGAACTCAACTAGGTTATATCGTAAGAAGGTTAAATTAAAAGACCTTGACTTTATACGGGCGTGCTTTTCGTTTTCTTTACATAGTTTACAGTTGAGGTAAACAAGTGGCTCATGTCGCATAGAAGCATATGCGTGCACTTTCATTTGTGGTAGGGAGAATTTGCCTGGAATTTTCTTCACGGTTTCACAAAGCAACGGGATCATAGTGCTTTTTGAAACTAAATTTTGAAATAATAATTTGCACTGGTTAACCTGATATAATAGATCACAACGTGTCGAGTGGTAACTGATTTCATCCATACCATCAAGCCAGTCTACACTTACATACTTTAAATTGGGATGAGAAAGGTATCGACTATGTGCGATTATTTCTGTTCTTCCATCAGATTGATAACAGGGCTTCTGCAGCTGCTCTTCGTGAAGCTTATCAAATTCAAGTAGGTGAGATTGATACCTGGCAAGGAAAAATGAAAAGGTCAGTTTACCTGACGATTAAGAAAAAAATTATCTGAATTTCTCAGCTACTCTACAAAATTCATACAACATATTTTCATAATTGATACGCGGTAAACCGAGAATACTATCATGTTCAGGTAAAACGATCATCGAAAATTCAGAAGATCGAGGGATCTATCGACAATTATTTTTGGGCAAGGTATTCTTTCCCGTTCGCAACAGTTCTTGGGCTCGTTCTCACAACTACCCATAGTCTTAGTTATTTAAAATTAATTTCCCGTCAACTTTAAAAAGAAAGAATAAACGAGAAATTGTCACTAAGGCACGAGTCATGGATAAAGGAAGGACATCTTCCGTACTTAATGTTCTAACTCATAAAATGAGAACGCATTGGCGTACAAGACCGCTCAAAATGCAGAAGAAGAGCCGGAATAGCTGGCTTGCATATAAGCAACATTTGGCAGTCGTGACGGGATAGTCGATGCATTGAAGACCAAAATTTCACTGCCTCGTCTATTGTCAAGATGGTTGGTAGTTCTTTATCAAGTAGAGGTTTGACAAAATTAATGCCAAATACTGTTTAACATTCTGAACAAAACCTTGGCGCAGTTAAAAATTCACTTTCTACTTAGGTTTGCATACTAGGTCAAAAAGTTGAAGAAAATGATGAAATATTTTGAGCTTTGTACATGTAAGGTTATCAACAACGCTCTCTATAACTGCCCCACTTTTTGTTTTTCCAAGGAGAAAAATCTGTATATTTTATGCTATTGAGTCCTGACGTCAACTTTATTGACTGTTTTACGGAGGCGGCGCACTGTACAGCCCAGGCAGTTGGATTTTTTAAATAGTTGTCCTTGACCTCGAAGAGGCAGTTTTGACAGTTTTTTCCGCATTTGGTCAAGGGGGAATAATAGAATACCCAAAATTGGAGGTATTATACGGCATTTTTATACCAACATTTTAATGGCTGGAGTCACGTTTATGTAATTTTGCAGCATCGTAAATTTCACAGTTTACTTAATCAAAGGAGAATCTGGCTGATTCATGTGACCTTCGAAATGCCCCCCGTTGGACCCCCTCCCAAGGGCGACAGTTTTTTCTCCTAAATATCACCGAGAGTTTTTTTTCACTGTCTGCTCTTTTTCAACGATGTTCCACTATGTTGGCCTCGCCAACATATCGAATCACTATTTTTGATACCACAACTCGCATGTACAAATAGGGAATTCAAAGGTGACTCACCTACATCTCCCTCAAATATACTGATACTGATACTGATAGGTACGCACACTTTATGCCAGCGGATTACTAGATAATCGAAAGTAATAAGCATTTTGCTGAACTCGATTTTTTCAAAAACGTTCGCGAGCTGTTCCATTGAATTTCATTTAATGAATGTAAAAACATTCAGCACAGAAAAATAAAAGTTAAATTGAAACTCGTTTCACGGAAGATAGTAAAAATAATGGTATTGTTGGTATACATCTTGGGGTAAATGAAAATAGACAAACACAGTTTTCCTCAAAATTATCGTTTTATATAAATTACGGCTTTTCTTTCGTGTCTGATTACCTCGTTTAACTTAATCTGTCAATTTGTCAGCTCAAAGAATTTGTCCACTATTGTAAGCAGTCCTTTCATGATTGGTAATGATTTCATTTAATTAATTGAATTGCCTCTCTGTCTAATTAGACATTTTGTCAACTTTTTTTCAAATTGTTTCGCATCATATCCCGTAATGTATGTCAGTTTTGTTAGACAAGTGAGAACTACTTCAGTTTAATTGACTTGCGGTTGAAACTATTAACCAAGTAGAAAAAGATTGCATGTATTTCATGCAATCCTATTCAGAAACCTAAAAGATAACTTTACATACTACAATTTGTGACTTCAGTAATTAATAAATAGAAATAGGTCAAATAGTTGTGTAACCGATCCAGCGTTACTTTCCTAAGAAGATATATTCTTTTTATACTCTAAAGTATAAGTACACGTCCTTTTTTAAAGGATGTCATAAAAGTAACTCATCAAAATGCGATGGAAAGGTTTTTACAGAACATAAGAATTGCAGGTATTATGCTCAAAGATTACATCAAAATAGTAACCGGAGCATTAAAAATGTCGAACAGTTAATGCCGTTACCTCAGGGCAGTACCATTAGAATCATCGTATTCCATTTCAATCAAGAACGAAAATTAAATGCATTAATCCCTTCTATTTTCTTCCAGGTCAACTTATCTCATTTGCTAATCTAGACCATAATTTTGGCGCAGACGATATTATGACCAAATAACTGGCTGGCCTGCCGATCCAAAATCAGGCAGCATGCCGCATTCTGGTTGGATTCAACTTTGTTCGGTGGAATATTTTAAAACTAAAGTCGGCGACAGCGCATACGTAACGAGAGCTTGTTGGATAATGAAAAGTTCCCACTACCTTTCTCAGCTTGCCTGCTTCGTTTTTACAGAGTGACACTCCTAGGACAGTCGGCGGTTGAGGTTGGTGGTGGTGGTGGTGGTGGTTGTGGTATAGCGGTGGATAGCGGCATCGTCATATGTCCGAGGTCCTCCGCTGTAGGGCCGAGTGGGTCTTGTGTCAACAATTCCAGGACGCTCACCCAAGAGGGCTTTTTACTTTTTTGTGTTTCACATTCCTACCTTGTGTTATTTTAAATCTTCGCACACAGTGTGAGTTTTTTGAAATACGTGTTTTCGTTTTTTGACCGATGCAAGTTTATAACAAGACTGGTGTATGTCGGGGCAACAGTGAACTGGTTGCCCACTTCTTCCTAAAATGCAAATTACGTTGCCGTGTTAAACAATTTTAAGGTTGTATTTTACCTTAACTACGCCGGATTTCATAATCAACAGAGTTAGTTAGTACCGTACACAGTGCACAAACCTGTTATGTAATAGGTTTCACGCTTACAAACGTACCTATTTTTAACTTCTCCGAATTTAGCAACTTCAGTTTAATGTCGTGAAAGAATGCAACAGCTGAAAATATTGCAGGTGCATTTTGCCATGTCTTTTTCATTCCAGAAGTAGCTTTTATCTATGATTAATAAATTTTATGAATAGACTATATCGCAACACTAACATGCATTTGTTTTGGCTATATCCACAACTCGACCTTTGACCATGGAAACAAGTGAGCCACTGACAAGAGTCCCTTTCAATTATCATCATCTATAGAACAGGCAGGCTTTTCGATGTGAGATTGTATGATATCAGTCATATTACGAAATAACTGACTGTTTGCTTTCCAAAACTTTACTTTTTTTGCCACCATGATATTCACTTTACATGGAAAAACAAACGGCCGTTAAGATGACATCAAATAGACGCATGAACAAATGAGATAGGTTCAATAGAGTTCATGATACGGAGATAATATCCCCGTTATCAGCGAGGCCTCCTGCACCAACTATCGCCATAGCTGTGTTAATGAAATATATTTACATAACTAAGTTTGCTCTAAGGGAACACTGAGTGTGCTCTTCGAAGTGTTTTACAAAAAAACCGAAGGCTGAGAAAATACAAATATGAAAGAAAAAGGTCATGAGATCTTAAAGTTCCTTATCTGCAAAAGAAATTACCTATTTTACGTAAATTATTCAAATAAAAACAAGGAATATTTATCATTGTACCAAGAAAAACTTTTCCTACCCTCACCAGCTAAAATTTAGAAAAACGGATGCAGCTAGGTTGAACGGTGCTTCTTCGCGTGGGGTTAAAAATTGAAACAGTATTGAATTTGAACAGCAAAAGCCATCGGATTTTTACGTATTTTGAATCCGTCAGTAAACGGATTGTAGCTTAGCGCAGGAAAGGGTATGATCAGTTTTGTTGTAAATTTCAAATACTCAAATATTCTCTTTGACCCACTTGTGAAAAACTCGGTGGCCTCGGTGGGATTCGAACAACGCCAGCAAGGGGAAGGTTTTAGTAAAGCCAACGCTCAAAGCCAACTGAGCTTTGAGGCCCCACCGGGGAGCCGTGAGTTAAATCACACTTGGGTCAAGTTACCCGCCCAGCTTCTGCAACGTATAGAATCTTCCAATTCTGATACAGTCAGCTGACTGTCTACGGAGGATTTCCTAAGCAATGAATCTAGAATCCACCAGATGACTACCAGGCACAATTAATTAGAAGAGGATTTTGGCAGATTTGAATAATTTCTTTGACCCACTTGTGAAAACCACGGCGGCCTCGGTTGGATTCGAACCTACGCCAGCAAGGGGAAAGCTTAAGTACAGCCAACGCTCTTGCCAAAATGAGCAACGAGGCCCCACCGGGAGCCGTGAGATTAATCACACTTGGTTCAAGTGACCCGTCCAGCCTACTGCAACGTATGGAATCCACCAATTCTGATACAGCAAGCTGACTGCCCAAGAAGGATTTCCTAAGCAATGAATCTAGAATCCACCAGATGACTACCAGGCACAATTAATTAGTAGAGGATTTTGGCAGATTTTAATAATTTCCTTGACCCACTTGTGAAAAACTCGGCGGCCTCGGTGGGATTCGAACCCACGCCAGCAAGGGGAAGGCTTTAGTACAGCCAACGCTCTCGCCTCGTAGCTCAGTTGGCAGTCAGTTTACTGCATCAGAATTGGTGGATTCCATACGTTGCAAATTAGGCTTGGTGGGTAACTCGACCCAAGTGTGATTAAACTCACGCCTACTGGTATCGCCTCGTAGCTCAGTTGGCTAGAGCGTTGGCTGTACTAAAGCCTTTCCCTTGCTGGCGTGGGTTCGAATCCCACCGAGGCCGCCGAGTTTTTCACAAGTGGGTCAAAGAAATTATTAAATCTGCCAAAATCCTCTTCTCAAATATTTTAAAAGAAACTGGTTGAATGGGCATAAAACGAGATAAAATAGCTGATACCAATAAAGAAGTATTACTGGTGTCTTGACGACAGAACACAATCTGTTTCTATATTTTATAACAGAAATATATTTAAAAAAATTGGTTCCCTTTATTTGGCCAACATACAAGGCAAAGCTTGTGAGGTTGACCAGTGCGGTGTCGTGGTAGTTACAAAAACATTAAGAGAGAAGGCTGATCTGGCAAACAGCGATCCCTTACAAAATGTTAAGCCGATATTTTAAAAACTTAATATCGTGAGAGAGCTTCGCCTTTTTCTAGAAAACTTGAATAGTATCAGTAATAATAAAAGTCTTGCATATTGAAAAAATTCATTTGAAAAACAGTTTTGCTTATAAATGATTCAGGTAAACAGACGTCACCAGCTAACCAAAATTATAGTAAATTACGTATCTGAACTCTTAATCTATTTCAAACATGAGAAATAAACGAACCAAGTAAGAATACAATATTTACTGGCAGCTGCCGATATGATAGCCATGCTCGCACCGTTTTATATAAATGTAAATTATAATGATAAAAAAACAAAAAAAACATTTTTGAACAATTATGTAAAAGATGGTAAAGTGCAATCGATCTCCCCTGGAATAAAATAACAACACCGTAAAACGTAATTCCATTGACAAGACGAAAGACTAATTGTTAGCGAAACGAACTAGTTGATACAGGGGAATTTTATGAAAAGTTTATTTTAAATTCCCTTGTTCCTAGGATGCAAAAATAAGTCGCATCATCTAAAAAAATTTGATCGGTAGATAAAATTAAGTTTCATGTGCTTAGCTTTCGAAATGGGTCATATTTCGCCCATCACAGCAGAAGCACTGAAAATAAGTATTTTTCTTTAAAGTCATTTGACACAATTTTGAAAAATCCCGGGGGACCCGTGAGATTCGAAAGCACGACAGCAACGGCAACGCTTGAACAGTCTTTACTACGAGGATCAACCGTATGAGTAAATTGGCTCTGGTGTTATTAAACGAATGACTCCAGGTGGAGCCTTGTAACTCGTTTAGTTAGTGTTGGCTGTACTCAAGTCTGACCCTTGCTGTCATGATTTCGAATTCCACAGAGGTTGTCAAGTTTTTCACAAAAGAGTCAAATGAATTCTTAAAATCTAGCGGACAGACCAAATAAATTACTTACCGTTTAACGGATAGTTCCTCCAAATTTAGGCAATAGGATCAACTTCAACAAAATCGGAATATAGATTATGGTAGCTGCTTCCGCGATTTCCTACTTAAATAAAAAAAGGTTAAGTCGGATTCTAAAAGCAGGGAGTCTCTAAATTTCAGGAAAACTTTTATCTATAATCACTGTTCGGTACGCTCCCTGGCTTCCATACGAAGATACCTCAGAACTCCTGGTATTATATGACCACTCGCTGTTAAATTTGAGAGTACATAATGTCTTCTGCAGTTTGAGGGCTATCAAGAAGATCACTTGTTTCCTGTTCTATGCAAAAGTAGGCCCGAAAATAAGAGATCGGTGTCGGCTGTACATAATACGCTTACAATATTAGTGATGAGTCCATGCTTCAGAAAGATTTACAAATCAATCAACGGTAGTAAGTTAAAGGGTGACATGTCACTCGATGACTACTCTACGGGCAGCGTGTGCAGGGTACCCACCACGAGCTTATTCATCCACCATATCCTGAAATGAAAGACAAACCGAGCAGGACAAAACATGCAGCAAGGCAGCGCATCCGGTAGCGTACATGCGTCGGAGATCTCACTTCACGCCCACCTCTGTATTTTACAATTATCTCGATACGGGCTCCTAACAGGAATCGGTAATTCTCCACCGGAATGCACACCTATGGCCTTCATCATTTTAGAGGTCTAAGCAGTGTTTGTACGCAAAGCACTACAACCATCATGCCTAGTTCCGTTTTGGAGGAGACGGCGAGGACCAATGAACTGTATTCGGGGCAGAAAGTCAGTGGTGGCCAGAGGCCCCTACGCGCGGCAAGCATGGGTGTCTGTCCGCTAGCATGAATTGGGCGTGAAGGCAGAAACGTCATGTGAGAGTAAGTCACTGACCCCTTAATCAGTTGATTGGCCAATAGCAGTAGTAAGCGCCTGTGATTAGGTGTTCCAGAGGTAGTTCAACGACTGTGATAACGTGACCTCTTCCGTGGCGTGGCCGCCAATCTAGTGCACATTTGCGTTTGAGGGGGTGCCGATGGCAACAGAAGCTGCTCGAAACGAAGGCAAAGCTGATGGTGCGACTTGTGCAGAGGTGCACTGAAGGCATCAGTCAGAGGGTGTGCTGGCCTTATCTCATCAACGTGTGCGTGGGAATTGGTATGTTGGCATGAGAGGAAATATCTTGTGCGTCAAAGTGCATCGCAGTGACTGCTGAGCCAGACGGATCTGTCAGTGAAGATTTACACCGTCGTCTGCGCTCGTAGATGGATTAGATTGTAGAGCGTGTCAAACGCATTGGAATTTCCTCGAGTTAGGCATAAAAGGGTCTTGAAGATCTGGGAGATGATCATGAGTAAGGATACGGGCCGTTAGTTATTTGCGAAAGCCCGGCAGCGACTTTTATGTATCGGGAAAATCCACGCATTCTTTCAATCGGAAGGAAAACTGCCTGCAGCGAGGGAGGCTTGGAAGAGTAGACACAGGGGTTCTGCCAACTCTACGGCCAACTCCTTGAACAAATTTGCCAATACTACACCAGGACCCGACGATTCCATTTCTTCCAGCTTCCGAAGTTCTTGCAGAACAGTAGTTTCTGTGAGGATCGTTGAGTCACTTTACATGGAATAACAAACGACCGTTAAGATGACATCAAATAGACGCATGAACAAATGAGATAGGTTCCATAGAGTTCATGATACGGAGATAATATCCCCGTTATCAGCGAGGCCTCCTGCACCAACTATCGCCATAGCTGTGTTAATGAAATATATTTACATAACTAAGTTTGCTCTAAGGGAACACTGAGTGTGCTCTTCGAAGTGTTTTACAAAAAAACCGAAGGCTGAGAAAATACAAATATGAAAGAAAAAGGTCATGAGATCTTAAAGTTCCTTATCTGCAAAAGAAATTACCTATTTTACGTAAATCATTCAAATAAAAACAAGGAATATTTATCATTGTACCAAGAAAAACTTTTCCTACCCTCACCAGCTAAAATTTAGAAAAACGGATGCAGCTAGGTTGAACGGTGCTTCTTCGCGTGGGGTTAAAAATTGAAACAGTATTGAATTTGAACAGCAAAAGCCATCGGATTTTTACGTATTTTGAATCCGTCAGTAAACGGATTGTAGCTTAGCGCAGGAAAGGGTATGATCAGTTTTGTTGTAAATTTCAAATACTCAAATATTCTCTTTGACCCACTTGTGAAAAACTCGGTGGCCTCGGTGGGATTCGAACAACGCCAGCAAGGGGAAGGTTTTAGTAAAGCCAACGCTCAAGCCAACTGAGCTTTGAGGCCCCACCGGGAGCCGTGAGTTAAATCACACTTGGGTCAAGTTACCCGCCCAGCTTCTGCAACGTATAGAATCTTCCAATTCTGATACAGTCAGCTGACTGTCTACGGAGGATTTCCTAAGCAATGAATCTAGAATCCACCAGATGACTACCAGGCACAATTAATTAGAAGAGGATTTTGGCAGATTTGAATAATTTCTTTGACCCACTTGTGAAAACCACGGCGGCCTCGGTTGGATTCGAACCCACGCCAGCAAGGGGAAAGCTTAAGTACAGCCAACGCTCTTGCCAAATGAGCAACGAGGCCCCACCGGGAGCCGTGAGATTAATCACACTTGGTTCAAGTGACCCGTCCAGCCTACTGCAACGTATGAAATCCACCAATTCTGATACAGCAAGCTGACTGCCCAAGAAGGATTTCCTAAGCAATGAATCTAGAATCCACCAGATGACTACCAGGCACAATTAATTAGTAGAGGATTTTGGCAGATTTTAATAATTTCCTTGACCCACTCGTGAAAAACTCGGTGGCCTCGGTGGGATTCGAACCCACGCCAGCAAGGGGAAGGCTTTAGTACAGCCAACGCTCTCGCCTCGTAGCTCAGTTGGCAGTCAGTTTACTGCATCAGAATTGGTGGATTCCATACGTTGCAAATTAGGCTTGGTGGTAACTCGACCCAAGTGTGATTAAACTCACGCCTACTGGTATCGCCTCGTAGCTCAGTTGGCTAGAGCGTTGGCTGTACTAAAGCCTTTCCCTTGCTGGCGTGGGTTCGAATCCCACCGAGGCCGCCGAGTTTTTCACAAGTGGGTCAAAGAAATTATTAAATCTGCCAAAATCCTCTTCTCAAATATTTTAAAAGAAACTGGTTGAATGGGCATAAAACGAGATAAAATAGCTGATACCAATAAAGAAGTATTACTGGTGTCTTGTCGACAGAACACAATCTGTTTTCTATATTTTTATAACAGAAATATATTTAAAAAAATTGGTTCCCTTTTATTTGGCCAACATACAAGGCAAAGCTTGTGAGGTTGACCAGTGCGGTGTCGTGGTAGTTACAAAAACATTAAGAGAGAAGGCTGATCTGGCAAACAGCGATCCCTTACAAAATGTTAAGCCGATATTTTAAAAACTTAATATCGTGAGAGAGCTTCGCCTTTTTCTAGAAAACTTGAATAGTATCAGTAATAATAAAAGTCTTGCATATTGAAAAAATTCATTTGAAAAACAGTTTTGCTTATAAATGATTCAGGTAAACAGACGTCACCAGCTAACCAAAATTATAGTAAATTACGTATCTGAACTCTTAATCTATTTCAAACATGAGAAATAAACGAACCAAGTAAGAATACAATATTTACTGGCAGCTGCCGATATGATAGCCATGCTCGCACCGTTTTATATAAATGTAAATTATAATGATAAAAAAACAAAAAAAACATTTTTGAACAATTATGTAAAAGATGGTAAAGTGCAATCGATCTCCCCTGGAATAAAAATAACAACACCGTAAAAACGTAATTCCATTGACAAGACGAAAGACTAATTGTTAGCGAAACGAACTAGTTGATACAGGGAATTTTTATGAAAAAGTTTATTTTAAATTCCCTTGTTCCTAGGATGCAAAAATAAGTCGCATCATCTAAAAATTTGATCGGTAGATAAAATTAAGTTTCATGTGCTTAGCTTTCGAAATGGGTCATATTTCGCCCATCACAGCAGAAGCACTGAAAATAAGTATTTTCTTTAAAGTCATTTGACACAATTTTGAAAATCCCGGGGGACCCGTGAGATTCGAAAGCACGACAGCAACGGCAACGCTTGAACAGTCTTTACTACGAGGATCAACCGTATGAGTAAATTGGCTCTGGTGTTATTAAACGAATGACTCCAGGTGGAGCCTTGTAACTCGTTTAGTTAGTGTTGGCTGTACTCAAGTCTGACCCTTGCTGTCATGATTTCGAATTCCACAGAGGTTGTCAAGTTTTTCACAAAAGAGTCAAATGAATTCTTAAAATCTAGCGGACAGACCAAATAAATTACTTACCGTTTAACGGATAGTTCCTCCAAATTTAGGCAATAGGATCAACTTCAACAAAATCGGAATATAGATTATGGTAGCTGCTTCCGCGATTTCCTACTTAAATAAAAAAAGGTTAAGTCGGATTCTAAAAGCAGGAAGTCTCTAAATTTCAGGAAAACTTTTATCTATAATCACTGTTCGGTACGCTCCCTGGCTTCCATACGAAGATACCTTAGAACTCCTGGTATTATATGACCACTCGCTGTTAAATTTGAGAGTACATAATGTCTTCTGCAGTTTGAGGGCTATCAAGAAGATCACTTGTTTCCTGTTCTATGCAAAAGTAGGCCCGAAAATAAGAGGTCGTTGTCGGCTGTACATAATACGCTTACAATATTAGTGATGAGTCCATGCTTCAGAAAGATTTACAAATCAATCAACGGTAGTAAGTTAAAGGGTGACATGTCACTCGATGACTACTCTACGGGCAGCGTGTGCAGGGTACCCACCACGAGCTTATTCATCCACCATATCCTGAAATGAAAGACAAACCGAGCAGGACAAAACATGCGGCAAGGCAGCGCATCTGGTAGCGTACATGCGTCGGAGATCTCACTTCACGCCCACCTCTGTATTTTACAATTATCTCGATACGGGCTCCTAACAGGAATCGGTAATTCTCCACCGGAATGCACACCTATGGCCTTCATCATTTTAGAGGTCTAAGCAGTGTTTGTACGCAAAGCACTACAACCATCATGCCTAGTTCCGTTTTGGAGGAGACGGCGAGGACCAATGAACTGTATTCGGGGCAGAAAGTCAGTGGTAACCAGAGGCCCCTACGCGCGGCAAGCATGGGTGTCTGTCCGCTAGCATGAATTGGGCGTGAAGGCAGAAACGTCATGTGAGAGTAAGTCACTGACCCCTTAATCAGTTGATTGGCCAATAGCAGTAGTAAGCGCCTGTGATTAGGTGTTCCAGAGGTAGTTCAACGACTGTGATAACGTGACCTCTTCCGTGGCGTGGCCGCCAATCTAGTGCACATTTGCGTTTGAGGGGGTGCCGATGGCAACAGAAGCTGCTCGAAACGAAGGCAAAGCTGATGGTGCGACTTGTGCAGAGGTGCACTGAAGGCATCAGTCAGAGGGTGTGCTGGCCTTATCTCATCAACGTGTGCGTGGGAATTGGTATGTTAGCATGAGAGGAAAGATCTTGTGCGTCAAAGTGCATCGCAGTGACTGCTGAGCCAGACGGATCCGTCAGTGAAGATTTACACCGTCGTCTGCGCTCGTAGATGGATTAGATTGTAGAGCGTGTCAAACGCATTGGAATTTCCTCGAGTTAGGCATAAAAGGGTCTTGAAGATCTGGGAGATGATCATGAGTAAGGATACCGGTGATATTGACAAGTATCCAAAAGGAGGAAACATGTAGTCTTGGCATGGTTGAAGGACTGCTCGTGCAATAGGGTTTGAATCCAACGGCTGAGTGATGTTGATATTATCGACTTCATTTGTGACAAGATATCGGCAATTGGGTTTTCCTATCAGTGGATACGTTGAGTGACACGGGAAAATCAGGCAAATGTAAGCGAATGTGCATTTTTTACGTTTTGGCTCAGCTGCGTCAAATATTTGTGCAGAGGTCTTAACAGTGTTTGTACTCAGAGCACTGCAATCATCATGCCCAGTTGAGTTTTGAAGGAGACGGGGGAAGACACCAGTCGAGATAGTATATTCGGTACAGAATGTCAGAGGCCCCGATGCGGGGCAGCACGGGGGTTGAACGCGCCCCTGATCGCTAGTTTGATCTGGACGTGATTGAATAAATGCCAAACGAGAGTGATTCACTGACCGCTTGATCAGTTAATGGGCCGTTTGCAGTTTTGGGCGCCCTTGATTGGCAGTTCCAGGGGCAGCTAGAGGACTGTGATCACGTAACCTCTTGCGTGGTGTGGGCGCCAGAGATGGAAGGCGCTGCATCATCATCATTCTTTATTCTCTTGAATTCAGTATGCCACTAACCGGTGGAGTCATGACCATTAGTGGAAATTGCACATGCTGAATCGTGTAATCGGGCATGTTAATTGCCTCCACTTTATTTCAGATTATCGTGCATGCAAAACGATATAACTTCGACCAACTCCAAGGCGATATACATATTTCGCAATTTTGCCGTTGAAGGCCTTAAAATTGGTTTCAATAAAGATTTCTGGCATCGCGGCGCGCCTTTCTGACTGTCTAATGACCGCCGAGCAACGATCCGCAGTCAAAGAGTACTCTGATAGATGATATAGAAACATTTGCTAGTAGATCCGATGTCATGATTATGGGGGATTTAAACGCTTCGAATAGAGATTGGAATCTGAGCTCTTCACCATGTTCTGAATTAAACTCAAATTGCCACCTCCTAGAAACAATATACAAATGCTTACTTACTAAATACGTCTTGCCTCCAACCAGAATACGTGAAAGGCAACAAGTCAATTGTTTGGACCTTGTACTAAGAAAAGTGCCTGACAGCGTAGATGTTGCGAACTGTCCAACTGACTCAACGATCCTCACAGAAACTACTGTTCTGCAAGAACTTCGGAAGCTGGAAGAAATGGAATCGTCGGGTCATGGTGTAGTATTGACAAATTTGTTCAAGGAGTTGGCCGTAGAGTTGGCAGAACCCCTGTGTCTACTCTTCCAAGCCTCGCTCGCTGCAGGCAGTTTTCCTTCCGATTGAAAGAATGCGTGGATTTTCCCGATACATAAAAGTCGCTGCCGGGCTTTCGCAAATAACTAACGGCCCGTAAGCTTCACGTCCATATGTTGCAAGATTATGGAGCTCATCATTATATGCGAACTGATACAGTTTTGGAGCGGCATCATCTTCTCTCTGACGGGCAACACTGAGTCCGCAGAGGAAGGTCATGCTTAACCAATTTACTCTACTGTCTGGAACGATCGAACCGAGTGGTTGATGAAGGAAATATGGTGCACGCAGTCTGCATAGCCTTCAAGAAGGCCTTTGATAGCGTCACTTACCAGTGTCTCATATATAAACTAACTCGTATAAGGCTAAAGGGCAAACTTTTGAAGTAGATCGAAAGTTTTTGATTTTGCGATCTCAGATTGTCCGTCTTGGCCATTTACAATCGGCGGAGGTAGTGGTTGAGAGTGGGGTTCCTCTGGGCTCCGTTCTTGGCCCTTTCCTCTTCCTTATATATAATTGTGACTGTGTAACTGTGTTGGACTGGGATATCGTCATGTTTGCTGACGACATAAAGCATGGGAAGGTCATCCACAACGAAGCCGATGTATAAAATCTAAAGGCAGACTTGCAGCGACTCGTGGAATGGTCGAACCACTGTCTCCTCCCATTCAATGCTACCAAATGGAATATTCCGCAAATCAGCAGAAATAGCACTGTGCACTAAAAAATGTACTATCTGAACAACACACCGCTACCAAAGGTAGAGGCTCAGAAAGATCCAGGATTGTGGATCATGCCCGCACTGAAACCATCTTTCCGCTGCTTAAAAGTTGCAAAATCGCAATTTCAGGCTGGTATCTAATTTATTGAGTGTTTGCAAAAATCAGCGAAGTGTGTTTACATTAGGTTTTCGGGATGTTCATGCGACCACAATTGGAATTTTCAATTGAAGCCTGACGACCTTGGACTCTCAAAGACCGCAGCATTCTTGAAAAGGTCCAACGGCGTGCGACGAAGCTCGTTTGAGGTCAAGGCTATCCACCTTGCGATACAAGATCATCCAATCTTGAGCTTTTTCCTGTCCCACTCAAATGCACGTGTTAAAGAACATACTACGCCCTATTTTGAGTTAAATTATTTTATAATTGTTTCGCCTTATGCCCTGTAACGTGCCATAGAGATAATTCTCTGTCAAACGTACATTATGTGTCAGCCTTTTTAATATGCATTGTTAAGTTAATCAATAGGGAATTCAAAGGCGTCACCTACCTATCCCTTAATAAAACTGATCTGTTTACATAATTTACGCGCCATGATGAAAAATCGAAAGAGGAAAAGTGATGATGATGTCAGAAGTTTAAGCATATTTCCAGGTACAGAGTTTTCATTTCTTTTTAAAATAAACCCGGCTAAGCTGATTGGTGCGCTACAAAATAGCTGAATGAATTATAGTGGCTACATGTCAAGGCCATAGACACGTTTTTTCCGCTCGAACGAATGATATCTTGCCCTTCCTAAACTAATTCTAGCTCAATCTCATTGAACTAATTAGATAACATTCTGTTGTAGTGGTTAGTGAAGGATTAAGCTGGTATAAATTGTTGACTTTATAAATAAATGACCAGCTTTCTCATGCCATTGCTTTGGTTGGGAAGAGAAGACCTTAACCTGAAAAAATGAAGTGAGTATCTTTGCCAGAGAACATCGCCACATATGCGTTCTTCTTTATTCCAATATCTTTTTTTAATGAGTTCTTTCTAGGTGCGGTGGGTTTCGAGCTAACAATACTCAGTTCTTTCACGTTCTGGAGTGAAAACAGTAAATTTATTGTAATTATCATAAAAGTACATCTAGGGATGGCAGCATGCTGATATATTTATCTTCAGTCAGAAACCAGTCTATTGCTCTTCTTACACCTTGATGCGTTTAGTCAGGTCATTTAGGCGGTTACTCGGCGTAAGCAATCACTTGCCTATTTAGGTCAGTGGGCACACCATGATGTTCGTTGCAAAATGTGTGTCATGATCTACGCACATATGCTGACTTTACAAGGTCTTGTTACAAAATCGGAGTTCCTCCCGGTATTCAGTGAGACTAAGTCAGGTAAACTAGTGTAACCAGCTCCGCAGCAGTAGATAAGGCGCATGTATACGGCAGATGTGGTATCTCAGAAGATCTAAGAAATGTTTAGTAGGTTTGTAACGCAACACATCGCGCGACACAGTCCTAGGATATTTCATTGAAACTATGACTTCTTGTTATGCATGAACTTTTTTACGCCACCTGCGAAGATTGCACTCCGTAAAAAAATGGTCTTTTATGTAATAGGCTTCTTTTGATTGATTGTCATAGTCTCCGATCGTTCAAATATATTTTCTAGAAAGTATTCGCCATAATATTCTTTCTTATGCCTTTTTTGTAGCAAATAACGTATTCCTCAAACTTTTAATATTTTATACTTATGAGTCCTTAAGATCCCGAAATGTTTTTTTTTATAGATCTTTATATTCGTTTTTTTCTAAATTCTGCTTTAAGCCACTTCAAAGCTTTATGAGCGTTATTCGATATCTTAATAGTGTATAGAAATTTCTGACTTTCCTTACACGGATCTTTATGCCTTGCTGTTTGGAAACTCTGAATACGGTTTAAACAGCAGGTTGGGAACAAAATAAGTTTCAAAACGAACAACTCTTTAGAAATCAAACATTTCTCTGTGTTGAAGTAAAATTTGAAGAATAATTACTTGACTACCAACTGAGCATAAGAAAGAATAATTAAATGCCTGTTTTCTAAAAAATACTTGCACTTGTGAGGATACCGTAAACCATTGGAAAAATTCTTCCTGTATAAGAAACCCATTTTGGGGAAAAACTCAGTTCAAAAGAAGCAGTCATAATTTCAGTGAAATAGGATAAAAGTGAGTCGCGTGATAAGTAATATTACAAGGCTGCATAAATAATCTTTTATGATTGAAAACACTTCGGAATTTCGGTTAGTATCCACTGTGTAGGCCGGTTTTAAGATTTTTTCTTCACTTATTCGTTCAAAGCACTCTAGTAACCAAAGTAGTACTGACTTTAGCAGCCAAAATTGCCAGGCTGCACAAACTTATTAGGCAGCCTTGTGAGACATTCGGACGATCAGTAATGGAAATAGGCGTGCAAATGTGTTAAAACGATCACATTTACACAATCCTCTGAGGCCGACATCATCCCTTGTTTCCTTTATTATACCGACTTAAGCATAATTATCCAAATATTGCTTACTTCGAGTTAGTTGAAGTCTAAAGTAAAAGGACTGTCACCATTATTTTACAAAACTTTCCGGCACTGATTTCCAGAAAAAGCAAATAAGCCTAACGATAAGTGCTAAGCTGTTCCCATGCGAAAATGCAAATGGGCAGGATTGTGAAAGCAACCGCCGCCTCGAATGTCTGGAAGGTGCGCCATATGAGCATTCAACTACCTCCTGCAGTGGAAGTAGTAAACATAAAATGCAGAGTGGCTGTTGGCGTTGCCATAACATTACGCGTTTGGGCCTTTGAAGCCACTGGAATTCACAACGTTTAGACAGAAAATGCGTAGGCTTAGAACACAGAATTCACCCAGAGGTTTGCGCAGTAATCTGAAAATGAATAAAAGTGTACTATAGTTTTTTTATGAACCTTTCATGAGTGCAATCTTTGTCTGCTGCTTAAGTAAAATTAGTAACTGAAACTTTGCCCTAATGTTCAAAGTATCTGCGGATGGTTAATTTGAATTGCTTTCACTTTTTTGTTTTTAGTTGACTAAAATGCAAGAGTATGCCATTGTTGTTGTTAGAAACTTGTTTTTCTGAATTAAAAATCACGTCAAAGACGTTCTGATAATTACTAAAGACATCCATGCTAAATACACTGGTACTTAATTGTGGCTCTTTTAGTAATAAGAACGTAATTGGTACCTAATTCATTTTATTAGCGATGCCTTTATGTTCAAATGAAGTGACTAGAGATTAGAGAAAAGTTGTTAATGCGCCTGCCTCTGATGTTGGATTAGATTGAGAACCTAGAACGTCAGGCCGATAAACTTTTTATTCCAACGATTGCATCTTCTTCGGCTGAAGTCAGTCAATCTTTAAAATTATGCGGGCTTACAGACACATTTTTTGCTGTTTTTACTATCGTGCATATCAACACAGGATAAATACGATGAACAGGAGCATACGGCATTACACAATTTACATAGCATAACGCAATTCAGTCCGAAAATGCATATCCACGCATTTACTTTCACATGTAAAGGACACTAGGAAGTGTGTGATAGGCTAACGAGACCCCATAATTAATAAATATTATATACAATATTATATAATAAATATGGGTAAATTTTGTGTACAATTAACTGGCTTCAATTTATTCCTTGCCGTTTTCTCTGATATTAAAATACTTATCGCTATTTTTAATTATAATTGTGTTTATTATTTCCCGATTCCTATGGATAATCTTTTATTGAAAACATCTTTTCCGGTTAATGTATAATAAGCTGTAAACTTTATTAACAACTGTAGCCAGAGGTACTTGATACATTTCTTTAACGTTTATATGCTTGTCCTTACAGAAAAAAGTGTGTTTTTACGATTGAAATAATCGAAAGGCAAAGAAATTAAAATATAATTAATGTATATGCAGAAAACCCCCGAACCAGTCGTTATAACTGGCATTTTAAACCGTCAAAGTTTACCTTTGATGGTTGATATCACGTCAGTGGACAAATAATGTATCTTCGGCCTGCGAGGAATGACAGCATTGAAAGCAGTACAGGGTAAATCTTGGTCAACAACATGCTGAAAAATCAGGTTGCTAGAATTTTCCGATGCAGAAAAGAGCATTCAAAATGTCGTACATCGTATAAACTCTCATGATAAGCATCATCTAAAATACAGTCCGCATAATCATGTGTCTTTCTAAAGTTCAGTTTCTCAATATAAAGTACGAGAAAATATTTAAAAGTTGAGAATAGAGAGGTTTATAATGCAGCGAAAGAAAGTAAATTGCAATGTACGAAATAAAATATTTTAAAAGTAAACTGTATTTAAACACCGATCGCAGATACAGTATCAGGAAATGATCGCAATACAATACCATACTACATTTAATTCAGGTTTCTTGGTCTTCAGACGAGGATCTCTATATGATTAGAATGATGTAATACTTGGCTGGTGTTTTGCAAAACCTTAGAAACCTATGAAAACATCGCAAGGTCATTTTGGTTGACAAAGTATTCAAAATTTGAAAAAACATTTGTCAACTCTAAAGAAGCTACGATTTGCTACCAAATTAATACAAGCAAATATATTTTGTGCGTGGTTTATATGAAAGCAAGCCACTCTATATGGTCACAGTAGCCAAATAAAAAGGGTCAAGAATTGTTATTGAATGAAGTTACCACTATAAATAATTATACATTGTGGCTATAGTTTGTGGTTTAGTGGGTACTAATGGAAGATATATCTCGGTCTTTTTAAGGCAGATAGTCGAAGTGCAACAACCCCTCCGAAGTTCATTGTGTATGACATGCTCATTAAGTGATATGCACGAGGCTCAAATTATCTGTCATACACGATAGGACCACTACATTGCGTGATACACGCGTGGACGGGTTATTCATTTTTGCATTACTTTGTTTTGCCCTTGCAGACCAGTGGGGTTGCAGCGCGAATGCCCCCAATACATTCGTGAAGGTTAATTATTGACGCACCTGGTAAATTCCTCGCGATAGTTGAATTACAGTGTAATTATCGGCGTTCAGTTTATTGATGTATTTGCAGGACTATGAGAGCATAATATACCGAATAATTGTGATACCTTCTTAAAAAATTTGAAAAACCCACAAAATTGTACTTCGTAATTTTGACCTTTATGTAAAAACGGAAGGGATCACGGTGTGGCCTTGTCTTGCAGATGGTTAGAGCGTTCATTATACGCAAGATCTCGCCTTGCTACCGTATTTACGAATCCAACGGATTTAACCGAGAGTTTCATAATTGAAGCGGTTATATCCGTCAAAATCCTTTAAATTATGTACTATTCAAACACATGTTTGCACTAGACTGCTATACATATCCTCAATCATGCATGATATTTTTGTCACAACAAGTTAACCAAAAACTGAGTCACAGGTGTGGACAAAAAGTTGCTTAATTTACTTAAAATTAACTATGCTACTCATGTAAACGTTCGAGAAGTTAACGTCGGGCAACTTAAGTTTTCGATTTTTCATCGTCAGGCCTGTGCAATAATGAAAGGAGGGTAGAGTAGCAAAAGTTTAAACAACCAAATAAAATGTTCATTTGGGGAAAAAGGGTTAAGGGCATTCTAGCATCTAGTTCTGACGGGAGCTCAGGTGAGGAGGGTAGAAGTAAGGAAGGAGAGGGGGACTGGGCGGAAGGCATCTGACAAATACCTGCATTTCTGTCTTGTCGCTTTACCGCGACGTGGCAGGTGTGAACATATATGCTGGGTTAATCTTCGGCCAAGGGGGCATTAGGGCCTCTATGAAAACTTTAGGCGAACACAAGGTTGGGTTGGCTAGACGTTTGGCAACTGCCACTGCTGTCAAAAGCATCCGCTATCGTAGGAACATGGAGTCTAGCCGGCACTTTATAGATGACCCGGAATGACCGGTCAACGTCTGCCCATTGGTCACTGTAAACCCAGTGTGCAACAATTTACACTAGCGATTGAATTTTTCATGTCTTGATTAAGCCAGGCATGATGATGCTCTCGCATTTGTTTGGATAGGCGCTAGTTGTTCGACAAATAGAACCTACACAGCTGGAGCAAGTGAGAGAGTAGATGCACATTGAAGAGGTTTCAAAGGGAAGTCTATCCTTGCCTACAAGGCGAATAAGTGGTGTTTGAGTAAAAAAATCTTATCTTAGTGGCTGGGTACGTGTAGGCAATAGCCACGCCTAAGCGTGTTAGAAGACATTAACCGCCATTGAGTCGCGACCCCACGGCTAAAAGAACAGGTGACGGCGCACGTTGAAACAAGCCAAGCCGGCTGAGAAAGTATTAATGTTATCGATGATATAGCTGGTTCATGATTGTAAAACTGGATAGCACTGACAGATGCAACCGTGAACATGCCATTTTTGTGAATCAAGATACTTTTCCTTGGTATAATTTCTGCGCAGTTTCTGGCAACCAAGGAGTATCCTAAGTTACAGATTTACTACGTCGTAATTACCAGTGTTCTTAATCAACTGCCAGTTAACATAGGTTTCTGCAGTTTGGTTTGTCAAAACCTTCAAATTAAGACTTTTTTAAAGCATTACCGGCGTAAGGAGTTCTTGGACGTTACTCTTCACATAGGCGCTTGGTTGTCCCTTTTCTACGCTCACTGAAAATTGTTCTTCATAGCCGATGGAAAATTAAAATCCACAATGAAAGTTAGATATACATCAGCCGTTATTGAAATGAATTCGATTATGTGATAAATTATCTCTTTGAAACGTGCTTTGCTACTGTATTTTCCTACGAATGATCACACACTTCGTCTTTTCACATGGCAAAGTCAACGAAAAAAGGGTAAGATTGGTCCGCTTACGCACCTCCTGCTAATATATCAGCTGCAAACGACAGAACTCACTTTTATCTCTATACTGGAGCATTTTTGCGATATTTGATTACCTTTAGGCCACTTTATACGATTACAAAATAGCAATAAAGTGGTCACACAAATTTGCATATGCTACGAAAATTGCTAATGTCCATTTATATTACTTATTCGCAGTAAATAATCAACATTAAAGTATCTTGTCATATGCTCAGAAGTTAAAATGATCATTCGATTATGGGCCTTTTCACTATTACTTATGCGTTATTCGCTGATGAAGGGCAGTATCCGTAAATAAAGTATTGCGTCCATGCAGCATTATCGCAACGAGCGCTAAATTATACAGATTCACAAATCTGAATGGTAAAATTTATAAATCATCTGGTTTTCTAAATATAACCATTAAGTTTGCATCCTGCTTCACCTGACTTACACGGAGCAAGAGATCGATATACAGTGTTCTACTTACGAAAGTGGATCTGACCGTTTTTCGTTGATTAACTTTGACTTCTGCCCTCCACGGCGTGGGAAAGTGACACGCTGATCACGTGAATTCACTGTTTCTCGGCTTGCGTCAGTCTTCAGTCTGGCGCGACTTAGCTCGCCTGTCCTATTTGCTCTGCAGTTATGGTTGTAGTGCCTAATAGTATGAATGCACATTTATGATATGTTTAAATTTGCCAGTAGAGAGCCAACTTTAAGCACCATTCTGTTTATTTACTCATTGGTCCCACCATTTTGCTGCTTTCTAGCTAGTATTCGTGTAAGATTCGGCCAAAATTTCTCTATGTTTAACCAACACATCTCGCATTAAAATTTGACATGGTGTGCTAGAGACCAGTACAGATTGTTCTGCTACTGACTGCAGGTCTTTGGGCATCATTATTTGCCATCTGACTGTGCATTCCGGTTTATGAGTCACGCCAATTCCCAAAGGTTTCGAGAGTTTTCCCGTTGCCTCTGAACCCTTCTTCAAATTAGGGATAGCCAGCCAAAAGGCTACTGTTTCTCTGCTTGGTAGCTCAGAGTTGAGTTTTCTGGACCACTGGCATATGGACTATTTCGGACAATCGTTGGCCTAATTTGGGTCATGTTATTTTCCTTTTTCCTCATTCCTGCTATTGTCATCGACGTAATATGTTTGGCCACGTTTGTGGAGGGTTCTAACGCTACTGTGCTCGTTACCAACTGAGAATTTGCTGGTATACTGTCATCCTTATCTTTCCATCCGTTAGCTTTTCACTTCTGCGATAATGTTTGTAAAACATCTATATTATCCTGCATATCGGGCTTGATTGGATTCTGTAGTAGTATGTTGGTATATGGTATAACCTTTTTTCTACGGCTTTAAGCTATTTTTAGTACTACTTGTACCTAGAACGGTTACTATATAGTTAGTAAGCCAAATTGAAAACAATCTAAGCCAGCAGAATTTATTAGTAACAAATAATTTCGTGATAGCTTGTCATTTGCAACCCATCGTTACGTATAACAGACTACGAATAAAAATGAAACGGGTACTGACAGTTGCACAGCAAATCAATTTAAATCAGCGATTTCATTGTTCAGTTCACGCAGACTAAGCGAAAATTGTAAATTGACAACGAAATATCGGGAAAAATGGAATGTTGGCCCAAAAAAGAGGAGGTTAAGGGAGTCACAACGATCACTAGTCCGATCGCACAACAAAGGTAAGTCGAAATTTCCCAAAAAAACTTGACACATTTGAAAGAAGCTAGGTGTTACCGATGCCATACGAGAGCAAAGGGGATATGTACAAAGTCAGTTTATGATGCAAAAACTAGCAGTAACTTAGAAGTGAACAGCATAAAAGTTAATAAAATAAACAAACATGAATAGGATTGAGTTTGAAACCTGGCTAACAAATTGATTTGCCAGGGCAAGCTGTGTTAGACCACGAGGCACATTTGTTTGCATGTGTTGGATTAATCCACACATCGCAATTTTCGAGGTGTTCGTGCTCAAAAAAGCACTCTGAATGCTGTTTTGTGGTCAAAATAGTGACCGTGAACTAGGGGTGTTCCTTTATAGAAGAAAACCCGTTTTAAATGCCTACCGGAACCATAATATGTCACAATTTTGCACAATTTGACTGCCTTCAAGTTAACGGTTCATTTAAATTTTGGAACTGATCCTAAAAAAAACATGACCCGGACACTTTTCTCCCTTTTCTGCCTTTATTAATTAAGTTACATATAACTTGCTAAGTATCTGGCGTTTTAAATCGAAAACTAGCATAGGAAACGCTGGGGGACACTTTGATGAGTCCAACCCCTCGCAGTGGTGTCATGCAGCAGCAGAAACTACAATATTAGGACCATTGGTGAAACGCGAGTCTGGGCTTTCAAGATTATCCACCCAGTTTCCATTCGCGACCGGGCCTGACGGACCTGGTGGCTAGAATACCTATATGGGCTTAACGGCTTCGAAACTTCAGCATGCGGGAGCACGCTTAGCAAACCGAAATTGCATTGATTTCAGATACTACAGAATTTTTCGAACAGAAGCAGTCCCAAGCAAAGGCAAAGCACTTCAATTAGAGAATCAAACATGTACTATGACGTAATGCGTGGCTTTGCCAACTTAACTGCAAATGTCAGATGGAACCTGTTGTATCTGTGCAACTTGAAATTATAAGTAAATTTCAAAGAAGAACAAGAACAAGAAGAAGAGGAGGGAATCACTGGAACATGGTGTATATTGGCCTGACGTTTCAGAGACAGTAGCAGAAAGGGCTAATAAATGCCATGTTCCGGTAAACACCCCTTCTTTTGCTGAACTGCTTCCTGGAACTCGCCTGTTCGAATTTCGAAAGAAAGTGATGGGGTTTAAAAGTAACCAAATAGCACTTCAGTCTTCTAATATTTTCATTTTAAACTTTGGTAAAAATAAAATTTCCACTTTTTCTTCTTTTAAATCCAAGCAAACATTTCTCGTTGTAAGATAAGAGACATACTGTCGGAAGTTAATATCAATCCTTTGGAATCATTACATCCAAATTCCGGAATTTCATCCAAGGATACGAGAAATTCATTTTTCCCGAATCTAAAAAACTCAGCGTTTTCAGTCGGGTTCGAAACAATGAACGCATAGGCAAGTCCATAGTACAACAAACGGTTTAGTGAGCTGAGCTGTAAGGCTCCGACCAGGAGTAATGAGTTCGATGGGTTTTTCAAAATTCAGTCAAAATTAATTCCTTAATTCTGCTGAAACGCTTGTTAATACTAGGAATTATAGCACAAGTCCCAAGACTAATGGTGAATTTATTTCTTAGGCTTTTGGAAATAGGTTTCTGCGGAAATGTTGACAAATACGTATTAAATTCGTTTAAAATATATTATGAAAAAAGAAGCAGCCTTCGCATATCTACACAGTCAGAACTCCATGACAAATTTCTGTCAGTCTACAATGAGAGAATAGTTCAGGAGAATCGCACAGCAACCCATAATATATGCACAAAAGGTGGTCCCAAAGACGATCGTGTATACTATGGTGACCATTTCCAGCCTACTAGGCATCGCCAGCCAGCCACACACCTTCCAATGCTTTGATTAACTGCGATTTGGACGCGGAAGCTTTGGGCATTTACCGTTAAAGCATTAATGTTTAATCGTTTACCTATGGTACATTGTTGTTTCGCTCGCGATTTAGCATTGTTGTTCATAACCGATTACCAGAAAAAAAATGACTCAGCTACTAGAAGACCTGCAGTCTTCAGATGATAACGCCGCCATATAAACATCAGGACTTGTTTAATAACAACAACCGAGATGTCAGGGTACGTGGAGCGCAATCAAAGGATGAAATTAGTCAACCCATCGAAGTCACCTACGGCCCCAGCATGAAGTGAACAACGCTGCTGCTGGGCTCCAATAGAACAACACTTTTAACGGACAAATGACAAAATCTGAAGTACACTGATAAACATCGATGCATAAGTAGGTGTGTGGTACAGTAGATAACTTAGGTACTCGTATGCTGCAGAGAATGCGGTACCATCTCAATGGTTTATAAGCGTCACGGTGAACAGCAGCAAGTTTGTGCGGAGAGTTTGAAACTAATAATTTAAAGAAATAATTTACTTTAATATTTAAAGTAGCTGTATGAAAGTAATTAATGATTTTTCAAAGGCATCAAGAAGATAGTGGTCGGATGACATTGTGGTGCGTACTGCAATGCTGTTTTACCTTCCTCTTGATAGCTTCTGCGGAAGCAGACATAACAACATCATAATGCACAGAATTTGGAGATTTAATCGGCCTGGGGAAGTAGAGCTTCCGTGCATCCAGCCTGGTGACAGGCACATTTAATTTAAGCGTACGAATTTGCAGATTAGTTGTAGTTGCTACCTCGAAGAAGTCTACAGGGAAACCCAGAGTACTGATCACGCGTTGTGCGGAATCTTTGTAACAGGTTGCCACGGAAGGAAAGAGATCGAAATTAAATAATTATGTTTCGTCGGGTAATTAACTCTGTCCACTTACAAGATAGGTTGCACGGTTTCAGACTTTTTAGGGAATACCAAGGTCATTAATGATTCAGGGTCTCCAGGCCTGGATAGCGAACTTCATTTGCGTCCGCAAAACTTTCGAAAGACTTTAAAGAAACAATATTTCTCGAAAGAAGAGAAAGCACGCTTGAAAAGGTACAGGGCTGACATCGCAGATTTGGTTACCTCTGAGCAGTACAACGCGGGGTTTATGTGAAGTCGTGATCCATACACACAAGTTCTTCTGTTAGTAGTATACTATTTAGGTGTTCGGCCATGTGGCTCAGAGTTTGGATTCCACCTGCTTACGGAAAGTTACACTTATTCACGTTAAACGGGGACAGCCAGTCATTCGACGACTGTTCAAGTTGGTTTAGGTTTGCCTGCAGACACTCTTGGTAAACTTTAGTTGGGTGGGCATTTCATACCTCGCTATCTTCAACAAAAATTGAGACATTACAATTCAGTTTATTGACGCAGTCATTGACGTGCATCATAACTAAAGTAGGGCCGAGAACGGACTTTTGGGGAACACTTCTCTCAACCGCAACATTCGCTGACGTGGACAGTTAAAGCGGTCGATTATGAAGCGTCAATTCACATCAGAATCATATAACTTACTTCTATGCCGTTGTGTTTGCGCATTAGGCGAAGGCCTTCTTTAAATATATGTAGACTGTATGCACCATATTCTCTCAAGCAACGGCCTGAGTTGAGCGTTCTAAAAAGTAAATGTTTATCACACAGAACCTGTCTCTATGGAATTCATGCTTGAAAGCGGAAAGCAGATGGCATTGTTCTAAGAACTGCATTAATTTTCGCTTACTATTTTCCCATAATTGTGCAGAAACTGGGGGTTAGGCTGACTGGTCTGTAACTGTTTGTGTAGACCCGAGTTCCACCATTCGTCGCAGATTTTAAATCGGCCGGCAGACATCCGGCCTCGAGAGGTGCATGAAAAAAACAAAGAGTGGTTTTGCCAACCCAACGACGGCCTCCTTCAACATCTTCGGTTGTATAACATCAGAAAGTGGTGATTTTGGTTCCTTTAACTCCAGCAGCTTTTTTATCGCAATCGCTTTGGTGAATTGAACTGTCTCAGTTGTTGTAGCCTCTTAGACGTCACTCGCAGTTTTGTTGAATCCGGTTTCCTGAATGAAGAGAGAGAGCAGAAAAATGCTTATAGATGTTCAGCTTTCGTTCCATGTTCAACGAGGTTTATATCTTCAGCATTTCTCAGCAGGGGTATTGGATATTTTCTTCAGAAGGCTCTTAGCTCGATTTCTTTGACCTTTTAACGCAGTTATGGGTGTGTGATGCCGCCAGTACGCAAATTATTTCCAGTCTTCGATTGTTTCATTTCAACATAATCCATCGAGCTTTGTTTGCCAACCTCTTTCTTGAGAATGAACAGTGGATTGTGATAAGCCTCTACAGTGCTTCTCGAAATCGTTCTCACTTCTCGTTTACGTTTCCAGAAAATACGGATTTCCACTCAATGCGTGTGATACCAGCCTTCACTCTGTTGAGATTGTCACAACAAATATTTCTTCTCAGGCTGGTGCGTCTAAGAGCATCGAAAAACGAGTACTTGCATAATAAGATAACATGATAATTTAAATCTAGAGGGGAGGACGCGAGTTGAGTGAGGTAGAAAAGTGATCCAAATTATAGATAACCTGAAGACGGAAAGGATTGTTATTCGGACATTTTATTTGAAGACAGTTGGATAATCGCAAACTGGCGATTTTGGCGCAGAACCACCTTGGCAATGAGCCAAGAAATTGAGGACTCCGTCGGGATGCCTTTGAGTTGCTCAAATGTGCTCCATTTGAATACCAGGAATACTTTCAAGTAATTATCTGGGAGTTCTATGAGATCCAGGGCTGTGGGTTGGCCTTCGTCCTTATCCCGAATTTGACGTAACGGGTCCTGAAGCTTTTCGACAGTAACAGTTTGTGTTATGAGCCTGACGAGAGTGATGACATCAAATGACACCATAGACTCATTCAGTTCAATTGTGACCGCCTTTGTTTTTTCAAGAAATTATTCTGCCGTGTGAACTGTCGTTTGTGAGCCCATGTGGCGCATTGCCTCAGGATATTCTTCACTTTCGAAGGAATCACATATGAACAAATTGAGAGCACCCTAACGAGGTCCCCAAGCTCTGGGTCGTGAGGGTCATGCAAAAACTCAAGAGGGGGCCATTTAGGGAGTACGAACCCAAAGTTTGGGCCGGCTATGTTGATGACACTTTCGTCATCCACAGCCTGGATAGAACGTTCTACTAAAACGAACGGTTGAACTCAACTTACTCCAATCTATAGTTCACAATGAAAGAGGAAGTAAAGGGCAGACATCCGTTCTTGGATGGTTTCGTCTGTCACTAATCGAACGGCAAACGAGCCACGTCAATCTACAGAAAACCGACGAACAGGTTGCAAGTGCTCAGCTAAAAATGCTACCATCTGCTGCGACGCAATGAAGGCTTTGTACGCACGCTACACCGGTGGGTAGCAACGCAATGCAGCACGCCATCTACTAAACGGGAGGAGATGAAGCTTCTCCGAGAATTCTTCAGAGCCGACGGCTATCTAAGCGATTTCATTAAACGGAATAGAATGCTACAAGAAATCGGAACGATGAGCATTGTCAGCCGAAGTCATGATGGGGCATTCCGTATATGGACGGGGCCTACGAAGTCGTGGCTAGATCCTTCGCCCCTCTCAGCATAGAAGTTGCCCACAGGCACACCTCAAAAATCCGCTTCAAAATTATGAGAGAGAGAGAGAGAGAGAGAGCTACGCTTTATTTTGAAAGTAAAATTCCAGAAAAATCAGCAAAAAAGGTCCTATATTAACGGTGAAGAATCGTCCTTGAATGTGTCTCAAAATATTGATCAATTTGGACTTGCTTCAAAATAGTGCCAGCGTCGTGCGCTGATGACCTCATTTTTGTTGTTCGAATAAACAAAAGTGTTAAAATTCAAGTATATAATGGGTTAAATAGGCCAATCGACGTACATATAAGAGGATTCACGTGCGAATGGAGAGCAGAAAAGATGGCAGCTCAATTTCAAAAGAATCTAATCCGAAGCAGGAGAAGTCTTCCGTTGGCTGCGGGATGTGCAACTATGCTGGAGAAACCAGCTGACAGCTACAAATGAGAAGGCACGAAAATCAGTTGGCCGTACAAATCTTGGGCCTCAACTCAGCGGTAGCAACCCATGTTGCGCAGAATGGCCATAGCTTTAACTTCAAAGCCATTTAACTCGTGGGTTGAGACTATGCTCACACTTCATGGCAGATGAACGAAGCCTGGACTGCTCAGTCAACCATTACATTACTTGACTTGCCCCGATATAGTTTTGCGAACATACTTGACAGGAGACGGTCACGACATGGGACAATCGAGGCCACCATAGACCTCCGCAGCACACGAGAGTGGGAGTGAAACAAGTTGTAGTGAGATTCGGGTCTGATGCTGCAGTCTTAATTGGCAAAAAGTGACATATAATATGAGTTGTGTAGATAAATTTTCCGTCGTTGACGATGCGCAGGCGGAACCGCTAATCGAAAACTTCAGACATCCGATAAACCTCTACGAATAAAAATCCCAGATAACGAAAATCCTCGCATTAACTGTATCATATTTGTGATTAGTTCTTTATAAATTTCATCTAATAATGATGAGTATATGTAGTCACTGAGCTTATACCCTTCTAAGTTCAGTTTAAATGGATGCGTTACATACCGTTCATTCTTTGACGAGAGTTAAATTAATCAAGAACGCTACGGAAATGAGCACGCTACATCAAAGTAGCGGGCCACGTATTCTTTAAATATTTTCGAGATATGCTGCTGAACAGCAATCTGGTCGTTTCAATGAATAAAAGAAAAACACAACCTGAGAGCGGGTTTTTTGAATAACCTGAAGGTCTGAGAAACTGGGAGATTACGCGCACGCGGAACCAGTGAGGAGGAACGACACTAACTCTCAGGTCGCTGCCCATGCGACGGGACCCGGCTAAAACTTCAAGGTTAATGAGACTTAAATTCTCGCAAAGGCTGATAACCGCGTAGGCCGTGAACTGCTTGAAGCATAGTATTCTGGCCCGCAGTCGATTAATAAGCGCACTGACCTCGCGGCTCCATATGGTGTTGCGATTTTGCCTGAGCAAATTTGCCAGCCACGCGGGGAGGAGGTGGGTGACCAGTAGTCCCAGGGACAGCGAGCCAAATCGCCGAGTAATTGTCTCGCTAAGGGGCGACAACGTTGATAAAAGCACAGCCATTAACGACCCTGTTAAGGCCCAACCAACAAGCATCCCATCAATTATGACCCCTAGAGATGAACAAGAGGACTGCCAATGATATTAGGCCAGTAGTTGTCTGGCAACCACTCCCTATAAATGCTGCACAACTTGTTCCCCAAGTACCATTTTCTGCAACTGTCCCTGATGATGTGTTCGAGAGAGAATCCGAAACGTCAGGCCAATAACCACCATTTTTAGTGGTCACCTCTTCTTCTTCTGAAATGCGTTCTGCAACTCGCTTGTTCGCTTCTATCAGTAATCGCAGACTAACGAATAATCGTCACATAAACTACAACCCCGTCGATAAAACCAGGTGCTGCTAGGTATGGTAGGCCTGCGGTGACATAGTAACTGTGTCTTTCACTTACTTGGTTCCTTGTTCTTGGGAGCTTTCTCTGCTGATGGGTTCGAATGAGAATCCGAATCGTCCGGTAAATAAACTTCTTGTTTCAGCCATCGCGTTTTCTTCTTCTGAATATATCTACCTTTATCTCCACCAAAGCAAACAAGAAACGTCTCCTTTAATTATTCGCACAGAAGTTATCATGGGACATAAGTACGATATAAGCGTTCATACTAAATAAAACATTTTTTTAAAAAAAGAAAGATTTAAACACCCACTCTGTTCTCGGACAAAAACCATTCAGAATAAACATCTTAAAGAAATCAATGACTTTTGCCCTTCGTTCACGTGTGAAATACAGAGAGCATTCAACTCGGCAAGCGATATCAACGAGGTTCATTATGTGGGCTGATTGTATTTATGGAGACTTTTGGGAGTGTGGGCTTGCTGTCCACAGCGCTGCTCATCCGTATTAAGTAGTGAAGAAATCCTAGAAAGGCAGAAATTTAGGCTTCACCGCCCGGAAAAATAATTTTGATTACCCCTCCAAAATCCAGTATTTACTGATGAGTTGTTTTCTTACTGTTACGGAGACGGGATCCACAATTGAGTCGTGGCCCAAGGCGGAAATGGCACGTGTTGACGCACGCCGAAATATGCCAAGCCGGCTGAGAAAAATGCGCAGGCAACCAGGCAACCAATCGGTATGCGCCGCTGCACCGAGCACGCGTCGAGCCCAGGCACGCATGCGGCCAAAATTCGAGAAGTTTCCACCAGGGGTTTTCCAAAGTGAGAAACGACCAATCAATGCAAGCCACGTTGCAGGGCCAGAAAGTTCCAGAATGCTCTCCGTCACGATTGGTCGGAATTTTGGAGAACCCCGAGAATTAAATAAATAGACGATAATTGATGAGCTTGAGATCTGCTATTTTCTGTCGGCCCAGAATAAAGTGTTTTGTTCCAGAAACCGGCTTTGCCTTCTCCTCTATCCCACCCGTCGGAATATCACAAACTGGCGACGCAGATGCCCGAACTTTTGATTACAGCAGAACAGATGCAACAGTTAATCGACGCAAAACGGGCCAGTGTTGCGGCTCTATTTCAGAAATGCAAAAAAGCTGGGCTCCGCCTGGGAAAAACAAACGAAAAGAACTTGATGACCGGATAACAAAATTTAATTACGATCCCGACGGCGGCGTCAACTTTGAAGTTTGGTACTGAAAATATGCACTTCTATTTGAAGAGGAAGGCTCAAATTTGGAGGACAAAGAGAAGATGGAAGTTCTGCTTTTGAAGCTAGGCCAGCGCGAACATGAGCGGTACGTACAGTTCATTTTGCCAAAGAAGCCGGTAGATATTTCATTTGAGGAAACGGTTAAGATTTTGAAATCATTGTTAAGTTTCTCAAAGTTCTTATTCAATCGACGTTACCAGTGTTTTAACGTAGAACGGCAGCCTTGCGAAGACTATTTTGACCTAGCTGGCCGATTGAATGATGCCTATCATCAAGCAGACCTAGAAAAAGCCACTAGTCCGCAGATAAAGGCACTCCTTTTTCTTAAATCACTAACTCTGCCGGAGGATGCTGATGTCCGCGCACGATTGCTCGCTCAGCTAGATCAGAAAGCCGAGATGACAGTGCATCAACTAGCAGATGAGTGTGTCGGGATCATGAATATCAAAAACGCCACTAGGCTGATTGGTGACTTAAACACCCAACCTATGCGTGTTTTTGAAACGAAAGCGAGCCGACTGAAGGAGAACCTAGTTTTGCAAGGAAACCAAAGACGGCTTGCTGGCAGTGTGGAGGGTGGCATTTTGTGTCAAATTGTCCATATCGCACGAGAAGGTGTTACAAGTGTTCGCGCGTTGGTCACAAAGCGACACACTGTCGCGCAAAACAATCGAGTCCAGGAAAGAGATGTAATGTTATGGCGCAGCGCGATTCCCAGGTGCTAAGTTTCGAAGACAGAAAATACCTGACGGTTAGTATTGATGGACCTCACGATGATCAGCATAGACATGTGGGAGGCTCTTGGGTCGCCTGAAATGAAACCAACAGCCGTTCGTGCCTGGGCATTAAATAACACACAAATGCAATTTGTGGGTGTTTTCCAGGCCAATAGTTTTTTGACGACAAAGCCTGTCTCACAGACACTTACGTCTCGAAGTCCGAAAACGATCGGCTTGGCAACAAGACCATCTCACAGTTGGGTCTTTGAAGTCAACCATTCCAGGAGATATGCTGTGCTGTAAACATTACGGAAGAGGACCTGAGGAAAAAATATGCCGAACGCGTGGAGATGTCAGTCCGAATGTGCCCAAAAACTACAGTTAGTTTGAGGGTGATGCCAGGGAGAAGCCAGTATTCAGACAGAGTTGACGCGTTCCATTTACAGTACAATCAGCGGTTGAGGAAGAACTGGAACGTTTACAGCATAATGGCATTATCTGCCCCACAAAATATTCAGCGTGGGCAGCCCCGATAGTGGCGGTAAAGAAGCCTAACGGGAGAATAAGGTTGTGCGCAGATTATTCAACTGGGTTGAATGACGCTTTAGAAGACTTTCATTACCCTCTGCCGACTGTAGATCACATATTTGTGACACTTAATGGAGAATATGTTTTCGCAAGCTTGACTTTTCTGAGGCATATCTACAGCTACCGGTTGATGAGGTCATGCAGGAGATATTGACAATTAATATACATAAGGGTCTATTCAAATATACTCGTCTCAATTATTGCGTCAAAACGGCACCCAGTATATTCCAGCAGCTTATGAACACCATGGTTACAAATATCCCTGGGACTGATGCTTACTTGGATGACATTTTGGTAGTTGGTCGTACAGACGAGGAGATGCTTCAGAGACTCGAAAAGGTCATGGAACATCTCATTGATTATGGCCTGAAAATAAACTTGGAGCAGAGCAAGTTCCTTCGAAAAAAATAAACCACTTGGGATTTGTCGTAAGCGAGGCAGGACGCTCACCAGATCCAGAGAGAGTTACAGCATTCAAGAATGTGAAAGTTCCAAAGACTGTACGCGAGCTACAATCATTTATGGGCTTGGTCAGCTACTACTCGCCATTTATTGCAGGTTTGCACAACTTAAAGCTTACTTTAAACCGACTGCTTTGCAAAGGTGCAAAATTTGACTGGTCTGCAGACTGTCAGGAAGCGTTTGACAGTATCAAGGCGAACGTTACTCAGTCAACTGTGCTCTCACGTTTCGAAGCCGATAAAGAAACTATTGTCCGGGCGGATGCATCTGAGTACGGGTTAGGCGGCGTTCTCCTTCAGAAGGATTCGGACGGAAATATCTTACCCTTAATGCATTTCACTAGAGCACTCACAAAGGCAGAATGCAACTACAGTCAAATCGAGAAAGAGGCACTGGCGATCATCTTTGCAGTACATCAATTTCATCAGTTCATTTACGGTAGACATTTCGTCCTCCACACAGATCATAAACCACAAAAGTTTTGGTTGGGCACAAATCGTGGCGTGCCCCCGTACGCAGCGAAGCGGATACAACGGTGGAGTACCATCCTCTTGAGTTATGACTTAACAATTCAGTACGTGCCCACTCAGATTTCGGGGCTCCAGATGCTTTATCACGACTGAGCGTAAGCGACGAAAATCCGGAAGATGTGGTGATCGCAAGCACTTTGATACAAGACGACGAAGAATTTAGAGGCATTATACGGCAGGTGTCCCTCACAGCCAAACATATCAGAGCAAGCACCACAGCAGACCCACTATTACGCCAGGTGAAGGAGTTTTTTCGGAACGGTTGGCCCAATGAAGATAAGGTATACCCAGCTATAAGGCCCTTCAGGAACCGGAAGGAGCAGTTGTACATCACCGAAGAATGTACGATGTATGATGTAGAATGGTGATTCCAGCCAAACACCAACAACAGGTTTTACGTGAACTTCACGCCGGACACCAGGGTATGACCCGTATGAAACAACTGACCCGAAGGTACGTTTATCGGCCAGGAATTGATAACGAGGTTGAATCTTTCGTTCGAAGTTGTGGTCCGTGTGGAGGTTTCGCTAAGAATCCACCAAAAGTACCACCCGTGCCATGGCCGGAGGTGATGAGACCGTAGACTAGAGTCTATATGGATTTCGCTGGACCATTTTTCAACCACATGTTTCTAGTAGTCGTCGACGCATGGTCAAAGTGGGTAGAAGTTTTTTGATGTCGTGGCAGCCACTGCTGAGGTCACATCAAAAAAGACGGAAGAACTTATCTTTAGATATGGCATCCCCACAGAGATTTCGACAGATAACGGCACCCAGTTTACGTCATCAGGGCTCCGACAGTTGTGCCCGAAATGGAGAATCCGACATGTGACGTCACCGCCATTTCATCCCCAATCGAACAGTCAAGCAGAACGTTTTGTTGACACCTTCAAGAGAGCTATGAGAGAGATGTGGAACGCAGGGGTTAAAATGGACTACCTCAACACGTTCCTTCTGACCTACAGAACAAGCCCAAAAAAATGAGCTTGGTGGTCAAACACCAGCCGAACGTTTTCTGGGCAGACAACCTGATGTACGACTTCAGTACCTAAAACCTGAGGTTCGAGTTTCCCATTAGCCAAAAGACTATTTTCGAGAGGGAGAAGAGGTGTTTGCCTGAATTTTTAACCCTGGCGAGAAACCGTGTGTCAGAAAGTCGAAAGGCGTTGTCTTTGAGGTGGAAACGGCAACAGGGATAATTAAAAGACATGCGAACCAGCTTAGACGGAGGTTCACCACGGATGGCCAAATAGCACTCGATTGGCTAGGTGACACGTTTGAGGTCCCTACCCCCGAAGAAGACACAAGGCCGATACCACCTCCCGTCCGCAAGTCACCAAAAATCTCATCGTGGACCCGAACGAAGAAGAAACGATATGAGGTCCACCTTTCAAAACCGGGAGGTGTTACGGAGACGGGATCCACAGTTGAGTCGTGGCCCAAGGCGGAAATGGCACGTGTTGACGCACGCCGAAATAGGCCAAGCCGGCTGAGAAAAATGCGCAGGCAACCAGGCAACCAATCGGTATGCGCCGCTGCACCGAGCACGCGTCGAGCCCAGGCACGCGTGCGGCCCAAATTCGAGAAGTTTCCGCCAGGGGTTTTCCAACGTGAGAAGCGACCAATCAATGCAAGCCACATTGCAGGCCAGAAAGTTCAGAATGCTCTCCGTCACGATTGGTCGGAATGTTCGAGAACCCCGAGAACTAAATAAATAGACGATAATTGATGAGCTTGAGATTTGCTGTTTTCTGTCGGCCCAGAATATAGTGTTTTGTTCCAAAACCGGTTTTGCCTTCTCCTCTTTCACACCCGTCGGGATTTAACACTTAACATAACATGAATGCAAAAATGCGGAGTTATTCACTCAGAAGGGTCTGAATACCACACGATTAAATGTAGCAAGATGAAATGAGAGAACGACCAGAAGCATCAGCGACCAGCCGTTGTTCCTATACTTAAGTTGATATTTGGAAGAAATTAGCCATTCCTACAATTATTATCGCTTGTTTAAGTTTGCTGCTGCCTTATTTGTATGAGACAATTACTGTTGCATGTCTTAAATAACGCCTACGTGGGAATGTTAAGCTGAATAATAACGGGCTTTAACTCCCTGAACGTAAGAAAATTATCATCAGGCACCAACTTAGAAACGGTCTCGGTTCTGCGTTTATTCAGCTGTAGTAATAATTACGTAAAAGGATTTCTGACACTGAAGGTCACCAAACATTCGATATATAGTGACACACGCCTTTCTGTAGAGCATTTAATAAACTCGCAAAACCGGAATCCTTACAGGAGCTTCAAAATCTTATCCTAGTAAATATAAATATATAAAGAAAGCTCTCATAATATGTGATCAAGCGTCTTTCACTTTTTGACACAAACCCAACAGCACGATTCGGTTAGTTATTTATTAGATAGTGAATCACATGACATTGCTGTTCCAAAGGTACGTAAAACTTTGATCAGCGACTCAGGTTGTAGGTAATCCCAATCAGCAATTCAACCATCGCGAACGAAGACCCCACCGAATGCCCCATAGCGTAGGCACAGCGTTGAGGACTTTCACGTACTGTAATTTATAATTATGCAGAACAATGTATCCTATATCTCAATTGTCCACCTCTCTCACATAACTCCGATACCAAAACAATAACGGAATGAACCAATGTGGGTTCGGTCGTAGTGGCTGACAACGGTCAACAGTTTTTATGCACCTGCCACATAAACTGGTCCCCACAGAATGAGCCAGACTTTCACGTGGGTGACACGTAGATCCTAGGCGTGAGCGTACTTTAAAAGCCAGAGATAGAAGGTGATATCGTAGTACGACTGCCAAACCTAAGAAGGACTATATTATTTGTTATTTAGTAGCTTTCCGAGTTACAAATTCTAGGTGCGTCATATATTTTATAGTATGTAATGTGCTGTTAAGTCCTGAGGATCAATTTCAGGGCACCGGCGTCATTCTCGCTTCTCTTGAACATGCATCGGACGAATGTATGCGCCTGTTTAAAAAACTGATAATGGGAGTGCACACAGTAACTGATGCAGCTTGGCATTTAAGGCGTGCCAACAAAACTTCACTAATTCACCTATCGAATCCTGCAGTAGGGTGCAGTGCGTATCCAATGCAATTATATTATCGATAATAGTTACCTAGGGTAATTAAAAGTTCATGTTTGTTTCTGACAATATGTGGTACCTAGCATGATATTTCCTTTATATTTTGACCGATTTTCGTTAGTCCTGAACTGATCGGGATATTTCTGCGTGAGAAATAATCAGTTAATTTGGCTTTTGGGACTTGACCTCCTAACATCAGCCGCATGGCTAAGATTGCCATCCATCACGCATATTAAGCGACTGTTTTGCGAAATAAGTATGACCTAAACTCGTGATATGCCATGTCTGCAAATGCATTTACCACAGACATGAATTGCGTGGAAACTGCGTCGCCCAGAACAGTTCACTGATAACGAGAGATTGTGCGCGACAGTTGCAGAAAAGAGAGCTTGACGTATTGAATGCTTTTACTTGATGGTAGTTATTTCTTACAGATGGTGGTTCTTGCAGAATATTGCTGCTAATTTTATACATGATTCATTTGGATACTGTTGCTGACATGAATGTGTTTAACTGTGTGAGTTTCAAGGAGCTCAGCTGAATTCCGAGTTCTTTAGTAAACTGATATTAAATAGGTAGAAGTAACCTCGAAAAAAGGGAAAATTCTGCTAGCTCCTCAGTATCTGAAATGCAATAATTTTTCCTTTGAGAAGAAGGGAGTCCAATGTTGTATTCCATGAGAGACCATTGTATTCCTAGGTTTATTCGCCACCTTTCGCACGGAATATATAAAGCATGTCAGGTCAGGTGACCTTCGGATAAACCCTGACAACTAGTGATGCAATACTATTCCTGTCTACCCAACGTGAAATTGTTTCTCTAACTTAATCTTTAAGGATTTATCTGAGTTCCCATTCATGTCCAAATGGCATAGTATGGCTTGTTATGTATCGATCGGCTTAGGTACGTGAGGGAAAGAAACGGACTGTTGGTGCTGCGCAGGCCCATAATCACTTTAAACTACGTCACGTACATTTCACTATCCCAGTGTCCATCTGCACTGTGGTACATGGTTTATATCGTTGGCAACGTTAGCCAAACTGTAGATATTCCATCCCACCTCTGTGCGAATACCTTTCATGTTTTTTTCTGGGAGCGATGTCGCGTATGACACGCAGAGACGGGTGGCTTAGTTTTCTCAGTCACTTGCACCCGATTCCCGAATCCGGTGTTTTACCGGCTCAGAGAGTAGACGTGTGCCTGTGAGAGCAAAAGATAGTGAGATCCTTTCAGGAAACTTCATCCCCACGGCATATTGGCAAATTCGTCACTATTTTAGTCTTAGTCTTAAGTCTTTCACGAAGCGCTAAAAGTCAGAGCTTGGACGGTTGCCTCAAAGAGCGCAAGGCATGTTCTCGTGTCATGGCTAACCCATGTGCTAGGAGTCAGGATCAATGGATCTTTCATATTATGATCTCCATTGCATTCTCAGGCATGTGAACTCCGATCCGCCCACCCCTCTGAAGGTGGAAACCGAATGTGTTAAGTAGGATCAGGCCATATGTGACAAGCGTTGAAGGTGCTTTTTAAAAGTTTCAGTCACTGCAGTCGATCCCACATGCGGTCTTCTTGGTTCTGTCTTAAAAAAAGAATTCGTTTCCAGAAAGAAGAGTGCTTTAGATGTGATTTAAGTCTGCCCTTTTCTTATTGTAAGTCACGACCCACTCATAATCTATGTGCCCACCAAACCGTGGGACAGGTAATGGACATCGTTACAGCGATTAACGTTTATAAGTTTCACTTAGGGAAATGCTTTAAAGTAAAGATGAAAATGAGTGATTAATTGGTTTTCAGAAGTAAGTTGGTGTCTATTTCTGACTTCATATATATGGACGATAGCTCAACCAAGTTCGTTTGTTTATCTTTGAAGTCTAACAAATCACTATTATGGGAAATTTTCAAGCGCATTTATCCTTCAACTGACACGTAGCGGGACGTTTTCAGCGGACAACCTAATTACCTAAGGGTACCGTCTAAATGTAAACGTTTTTGTTTATGATATATGTATAATAACAATTTTGCAATGGGTCAGAATTCAAGTGGTTCTTCAAGGAATCGCTTGTTTATCGTAACCATTGAAATACGCACAACCTCGATAAGCAGTACTTCTCGAGCCAGCAAAATGGAACTTAGGAAAGGTGTTGAATATGATCACTATTTTGAGCGTGTAAGCATTCCTTTTATATGATAACACATAATGTCAAACATATTCATTGGTTACAATCCATTGTTCATTTTTTCCAAATGTGAAAGCTCATCATTTGAATACTTATCCTTTTAAGTTCCAAGCATTCATTGACTGATTATCATTTTTCCCTTAAAGCTCAGCAGCAGAATGATCACGATGTTTTTTCTTGCAGCTGTGATAATTATTATCCTGGATTTATATAATATCGCGCGAAGTCTTCGCCTACGTATCCTGTATGTACAAATGAAGTTCACTTGGTTATTGATAGAACGCAAGATTAACTGAGAGGAGACTCTCATCATTGAAACCTCAATGTTGCGGGCTTAATTTCTAACTCGCAGACAATGAGAGGATACCTGTTTGTAGCGCAAAACGCCTGTTAAATAAAAAGTGAATCCCACGTCCACTCAAACACATTAGCGTCTAGAACGATTTTACCACGTTACCTGATAACCTGGCATACTTACGTGCCGTATTTGCTCTTGCATTTACATATTATTACATATTATTATTATTATTATTACATATATTACCCTACCTGGCTCCATTCAGAGCAACTATATCCTATGCTTTGATAGAGTACAATAATAAACTACCACTCCTTAGTTTGCTAATGAGAGGTTGAACAGAATTTAACCGAAGCGAAAAATAACAGTGTCTACCATTATTACTTAAACGGGTCAGCTACTTAATCAAATCCCACACAGAGCCATAGTCGAAGCAATATTTCAAGAAAGCATATGAGCATCTTGAAATGGCTCAGTGTCGTTGCAATACAATGGTTTGCATAGCTCATTAACTATAAACCGCAACAGAGAAAAGTGTTTTTATTTAAAATGGTCACATTCTAGTAATTAATTATTAAAATAATTAACAATTAAAAATGACTAATACTTAATTAATAAGTGCAATTAACTATTGATTTTCATCTGTCACATTTCCATTTTTTCTGGCAGCTCGTGCTGCTGGCTTTGAATACGCATTTTCGTCTATCAGCGAATATAAGAGCCGATAAAAAAGTAACTAAAGATATATGCATTTTTTCACTTTACTTTGCTGCCTTTAAAAATTCTAATATAATCTATAGAAAAAGCACGGAATAATAATTTGCTCTTATATTAAGAAAAACCGCATTCTGTTTGGATTTTAAAAGGCACAGTCGTTTATAGCAAACAATCTCCAATTATATGATTCAAGCACCCGGAAATTACCATTCCAATAGTCTCGTGTGAGTCCGTTCTTTAAGAATTATGAAAAACTTTCCCTACGTCTTGCACTATAGTACGGGTTTTGTGTGTTATCTTCTCCAAAGCATAGGGGAAATGCAAAAAGTTTTACAGCTGCAATAGTTGGTCGCTTTGAGAAATGCCTTTGAAGAAGACGAAACGTTTTACATTGAAAACTACTAAAATATTCCAACTACCGGAGTAGACGTTTTTGTAGAAAAAACCGACCTCCCTGCATAAATTAAATACGCTGAACTTGTGTTGTATGGCAATAAATATACCAATCAATCCTGACCGGCATCATATATCCTTAACCAGCGTGAGGCCGCTCAACCTATTACACTGATATCACTGGCCGGAAGCAGAAATTAAATTGAAAAAATTTTATTTTGGGCTATTATCTATGATTCCTTGCCATCGGTGCTCATGAAAATAAAAAAAACACGATGATTCTACTCAAAATATTAGCATGTGCTCCATCAAATGAGAAACATATGTATAAATTCTACGCTTTACAGCCACTGTAGCCATTAATTTCCATGATTATATCTTTTATCGAATCTCATGATTCCTTTATGCAATGCTGCATCTAGATATAGGTATTTGCTACTTATAATTTAACAGTGTTTATTTGGTTTTGAAAACATAGATAAACTTACAAAGGCACATGGTATTTAATGTTCAGTCTCGTAAAGCCTGCAGTAATTGACTGTGTATGTGTGTGATTATATATTTTAATTTAGAAAATAAATTCAATAAGGGGCTGCGAGACATACATGCAGTTAGGCTTGCAAATACCAAACAGTATCATCCGCTGAGAATATTTTGCTTTATTCTGCAAACCAACTACCTAAACTGTCGTTCAGAGGGCTTCATATAGCAATAACGTTTTGTCACTGCGGCAAAAGGCAAACCTTAAGTCACCTAAACAACAGCAACTTCAAGAAAGTTATTGAGGCATTACAGATCAACCGCGACCTTCGAATCTGCTGCTTGCGTGTTATATTCGAAAAAAATATAAAATCATTTCACTATGTTTTCGTCTTATATCGGAATCCGCAGATAACCTTAAGTTAGTTGTCCTTAAATTCGTTAAACACCGTAAAGGATTTTTTGGTTAGATGCCATTATATCAAAAGTTTATTTAATTGAAAAATGTTGGTGAATACCAGTCTTGGAAAAGCTTTCAGATACATTTTCATTGAAGCAGAGCGTTTGGGCAATTTTCAGTAAACATATATAATACAAATTGGGTAATATCTTTGGAAATGTTGAAGATATCTGCATTTCGATTTTTAATTTCCATGAAATAAATCGATAACGTAAACTGAAAAAGGCTATTTGACGTTTTAAAGACATCGACTGAAAGTTGATATGAATATTTTCACTGACTTTTATCAGCCACAAAGGGATAACTGTGAAATATTCATTTAAACGGCCAGCAGATAACTAATGATTAATTTCGAGAACATTAAAAGCAACAATCTCTACGCTGAAGCATCTACCAGACAGCATACATGGAACGCTGGGAGACCCCCTGATGGCCCGAAGCCCTCACAGCTGTGTCGAGCAGCGGCAGAAAACCAGCGAAACCCGTGTGCGGGCTTTTAGCTAGTACCTGTGCTGTCCACATTGCGTATTCTTTAACTCCTGTGACCCTGCATTTGTTTTAAAAGCATTTGGGCTCGGCCGTTTAAATGTCGTTCATTAAAACCTTCTTTCTAGTTAACCGCTTTACCGGTCAAGTGCCCACTTCTATAAAAGTTGAATGCAAGCGACCAATATTTTTAATGCTTTTCCGTAATCCTCTTTTACGTTGAACGCTGATTTATGTTCACGAAGAGGCCAAATTGACTAATATTTTGTCATTTTCAGCTACTACAAAATAGAATAGAATATGTATATTTTGGAGCTGACGAGGCTAAGGAGTTAGAAAACATCAAGCGTCCTACCTGCTAACTTCACTCGCTTGATTTACATACATACGGAAAAAAACGCTTGTATGATAACCCAAACTGTTCATGAAATATAGGTTTTGGCCTCCGATAACCGTTGCTTCATAAATTCAAGTTTCGAGCTTCGGAGTGAACAGGATTGAATTTAGGAAGAGTTTATTTGGCCTTTTTACCTGAACTAACTGCTTTTAGTCAAATTATGCATGAACTAGCGTAAATACTGCCTGATAACGTTTGGCTTGATAGCAACCATGAATTTCAGTTAGTTCTTCCGTATACCAGAAATTATTTGCTGATATAGGCTGTACCAATACAAGTGTAGTCATGAAAGTGACGTAAATGTCGGCTAGGCAATGGTAAAGGGTTATTGTTTGTTCTTGGATTCTTTTCGTCTGTAGCATCGATTACTAGCTCCGAAAGGGAAGGTTCGCAGGCACCCAGTTAAGGCAGTACCACCCACTGGTAGTTCAACGGGTTGTTTGAAGTTACGATGAATTTTAAGAAATCGTTCAAACACCGGTTTAACTGAATGCTCAGAAATATACTCACTTTGCATAGTGGCTGTAAACAACAAAATAATTTGATCAGTGCCTTGTTCTATTATTTTGTCATTTACATATCTTATATATGTTTTGCCTGGCCTAATTACTTCTGATAGAGTCCTCATTACGAATTAACTTTTGGTCTTTACAAAGGATCATGGTATAATGGCTTCTGATGATGATTTCAAGAACACAAGTCATTTCTCTTGGTATGGGAAAATTATTTCATTAGCACTTCTCCTGATTACCTATCTGTGGAATTCATTTTCCCCTTAACATGAATCTAAACCTTACATTGGAATGAATAAAGACCAGGTTTATCGTAAAAATTACAATCTGAGACGAAACCAAAATACCAATCATCGAATGCATTTTCCATTCACCAGCAGAATTTTGGATGTGGTTTGAGAATATAATTGAATAAGCTTTTTTTAACTGGACTGGCTTCGTATATCTTCCATCTGTTTCAGTAAATTGCAGTCAACCTGGCATAGGTGCACATTAAATATGGCAGATAAGCTAATACCGTGGATGAAGAACTTATTGCAGAAGGTGGAGTTTAAAAACGGATTGTGAAGAAAATATTCAGTGGTCAACAGCGTTTTTTCTTAGTAAATGTACCTTTTTAAACTTTAGAAATGCATATCATTTCGTTGCGATTTACCATTTGCCTAATTGATAGGGAACGTTTTATTTTATCTTTGTGCTCTGCTATACACCATCAGCTGACAATACTTCTTCCAGCAATTTCTAACATATATTCTTGGCAGTAATTTGTGTCAACGAAAAACTACAGATTTTGAAACTCTACACGAAAATAAAAAACGTTCGCGCCTCCCCCATCCGGATTGATGCGTGCCAGCCTGCATTAGAAAACAGGAGCGTCTGGTGAGTCACGTACATAGATTAATTTATGATTTCCAATCAGAAAATTATTGGTCAAACCGTCCTATTGAAAACATTTACCTCACAGCGCACTTATTGATGAAAATATATAAAATGTCATAGCCGTCCGTTTCACTTAGTATAAGAAACACAATGCTCTTACAATAGGCATTTGTAGGAAACAAAAAGATTGGTGGCATAGAGAAAAGTCAGCATGCATATTATGAAGAGCGTCCTCATAACGCTGACTGGCGTGCTGTACCTGTAACGCATTTTTTTATAAATGTTGTTCTAGAGTTACAAGCTTTATATACTGGGTTGTCCTATAGCATAACCTTTTTGTGAACTTACGGTGATCGGAAGGATATAGAAAATTGAAGGCTGTGCCATAAGGTTAGTTTTGGAGGAACAAATCTTGCAGTCGCCACCATAAGCTTTTAGAGCAGAAACGACTATCGTTTTATCGTCTGACCATGCATTATTCAACCTTTTTAAACCGGATTTGACAACCACTGAGAAAGATACGAACAATGTCTCTAATATTAAAATTGAAAATTTGGCAATTACTGTTGATGCATTTCCATTATATACTTAGGGAAAAAATGTGGCGTCATTGATATTAGTTAAACTAAAACCACATAAAATAAGTTATTTTTCGTCTACCGACAAAACTTATAGAACATAAGCAGTTTTTCGTTTACGCCGGTAATAATTGTTGCGCATTTACGACGGTCAATGCAATAACAGCACTTTTCCAACACGGGGCCACATCAAGGTACGATGTCCCTTATTAAGGGTGTGCGGACATAAGAAATAACACAGATGAGAGATGTAAGTTCACTCCACGTCAGCCACCTCGGTCCGATCCCGAATCCCTTCTTCTTGAGTCACACCTTTTTACGTCTGGCTGCGTGAGAGAGGAGAAAGTGGGGTAGATGCACAAGTCTAACATCACATTAACTTAGTTCACTTGCAAGCCACGGTCTCAAAGCCAACCCAATTCTGGAGCATACAGTGGATATCGTCGGAGCCTACTGTCAAACTGTCGTGTTTACACGGATCAAACAAGTTCTTAGCACAATGTAAAAGTGATCAGCTACGTCTAGGGGCCGAATTGGGGGTTAATGATAACGAGTGCCCACGGGTAATAAGCAACGCCAGCTGGCGCAGTGAGATAGTCCAGCTATACAAGAGTTGCCTCAGATCCAACCTGAGGGGGGGGTCTCAGTGAGCAGTGTGTCTGCAAGTTCGAAGTGTGTCCGCAGCCAATGAGTGGCAAACAGGCGATGGAAAAAATGGCATAAGATCAGCTGCTACAGCTCCCTTATGCACCAAACAGAACAGTCCACACGATGGCTGGATCTTCTGTGACGAATTTGAGGTGCTTCGTCGCTAGTAAGTGTTCGTGACCTCACCACCTGGTGCTTAGCCCTCAGTTAGGGTGACTTCTGTTCAACTTCCTCGAGAGCAGCCAAGGTTGACCGTGTCAGTCTTGCCGTTGGGATCAGTGAAGAAGTGCCTGTCAAATCTTCAAATATTTACACGGTCTATTATATGGAGGGGCGTTGGAGTAGTCGACCAAGAACCACAAACCGGATCAGGGAGTAAATCGTTCGTATCCAAACCGGCGGGGGATCCGGTGAAGGTACCAGCCCCTAACAATCTTTGTGACGTAGCACGGGGATTTGGCGTGGCATTACGTAGTTTGCCTACATAACTGCTGGGATCGGAAGATATAAGCATGCACATAAGACAAACTAACTCACCAGATAGTCGTAGGTGAGCTCCGTATACCCGGACATCTGCAGTGTGAACGATTTCCAACTTACATTTTTAACTGAGTATTATATCAGAACAGTAGTGGTGATCGCGCTGTGCCATTAGGGTCATATCCAGCCCTGAATGGAAACAATAAACTAGGTTACTGACTTGGGATTGGTATCCCGTTTAATTTGCCGGACGCTGAGAAGGAAAGAGATGAAACGGGGACCCGATTTCAATCGGGACAGTAGCAGGGACTCCAAAATTGAGCAAACGATGCGAAAGAAAAAGTGTTTGCTTTGGTTTCAGTCCTCATTTCTGGGATGGGCACTTGAACCGACAACTGGGTAAACTAATTAATGTAATTTAGCAGATAGGTGAAATTTTAAGAGGTGAGAAACGCCTACCAGGTCTAGGCGTTTGTAACTGAAACGTGTGTCTGATGTGGTGATAGCGCCTACAGGGGAGACGCTATGCCGATGCAATTTGACAGGCTGACAAAAGAAAAAAGATCGGATTTAACGCCGTACATCCCAGTTAATGTTGGACCAGAGGAATTGGTCAGTACTCAGTTTTGCTGTCATGGTCTCAAGGGTGGGTAACACCGTAAAGTGCATTAAAAACCTGTGGTTGCAGAATTTTTAGGATAAGGGGATGTCTACGCCCGGTTGAAATACCAGGCTTGGTGACATCTGCAGCAGCAGGAATATGGATGTCCTGAAGACATAGGGAAGAGTAGCCGTGACGAAACTTTGGGAATTACTTTGCGACTGTAGACCATCAGCAAGGTGCGTGAACTCGATGGGGTGATTCAGGATAAAGTCCGCTTTCATGCAAACACGTTTTCCTTAACGTGCAAATGATTGATGTCATAGGAAAACTGTGAGATGAACGCTAGGTGGTAGATCTAGCTGGTGTAGTATTGATCAAGCGAAAAAGAGAGGCTTGTGTTCCAAAGGTACGATGGCTTCACGACCCTCTGGAATTCTTGGCTAATGGCCCTGCAGCGGGCGTCTGGTTTAACAATAAGAAAGCCAAAGGCTTCATAACACTGCTAACAACTTGCTGGAGGGCTACAGCAACGGCAGTACTGTAAGCAGCTAGGTGGTTGTGGGCAAGCAAGTTTATTTTATTGAAAATGGCCTTGACGCCATTGTAAGCTTCCATGGGCCCTTTTATCATCACTTCTATGTTCTTGTGGTGTGCCTAGAGAAGATTGCGCTGCGGGAAAGCAAATTGTGATTGTAATTCACCACTATGAAGAATAGGCACAGTTGATCGATTTTTGCCAAGAAATAAGAGTTTGATTTGGACAAAAGCATTTTAGTGACGGCTTTTATCCCATTAGTTCGCACTACGTGACCAAAGAATACTTGGCTGATGTCTGGGAATTGCTTGTGATTATACTTTATACGAGATGAGGCATTGAAATGGATGTCAAGGTTGGGGCTCCTGATGGACAGCATCCAGGATCGACGCTACTAAAGCATCCTCGTACATGTCGACAAAGTAAAAACCTCGTAGAAATTTATCAATGCAACGCTGGAATTTTGAGTGAAATTCCTCAGACCAAAGGGCACGTGAGTGGATGTGAAAAGCCCAAAGGGACTTGCGACGGCTTCTTTCAACATACATTCAGAAACTAGAGTTGTGTCTGATTTTTAAGAGGATGACCAACAACTATATCATCAGCACATTTAACATATAGGCAGACCTTTGGCGATCTCAAGTCATCAGTGTGAAGGGAGAAGATGTGAGGGAAAACGAGGGCAGCTTGCCAGATTGCATGAATTAAGTGCGCGAAACAAAATAGACTTCGAGCCAAGACACAGCCCAGCCAGGATAGCCGCACGCGAATGTTTTGTGTAGGAGGAGATGCCGCGGGCTCGAATTGAAGGCAAAGTAGTCAAGAAATGCATATACGTACGGACGGCAACCCTTATCTAAAACTCTTAGAGCAGAATGGATCATAAGAGCAACAGTATCTAGGCTATTACACGTGTCCTTATATGCAACTTGTAAGGGGTCGGAAAAATTGGAGGAAAATTGGCTAATCATATCTAAGGCGGTTCACTCAGCAAGCTTCGGTAAATTAGAAGAGCAAGCGATTGAATAAAAAGATTAAGGACCAACATTAGTGGAATTTTTGGGATAGGATCAATTCTTACTCTACGCCAAATGTCAGGAATCTTAGACTCGATAAAGGAAATGTTGTAAGGTGTGTCAAAACGGAGGCTACCTGAGAGCAGCAACATTTAAGAATAAATGGTGAGAAACCATCCGGCCCAGCAGCCGTGTAACCCCAGATAATTTTCAGGTGTTTTTCCACTGTTGCCAGTGCCACAGGATAAAAAAAACTTGGTAGAAGCGAAAGGTTGTTTGGGGGGATTGGAGTCAGTGGAAGTATGGATAAAATGTTCACTTAAAGAGTCTAAATCAGCATATATATTTGCCAGTTTACTACGTTGGCCAGTGAGACGCTTAAGTTTTCTCCAGAGTTCAGCTGAGGATATAAGAAAAGATGGCGTGGACGGAGAGGCAACAAGCTGAATAACAAAAAAGTCGTTCATTCTGAATATCTTCCTTTTTATAAGGACTTTAAAGTGTTTTAGACTGTCAAGTAAGCCTAGTCTGTATAGAAGGTCCTTTTTGTGTCAGGTCTAACCATAACGGTTTCAAGAGGACAGCAAATATTAAAAATTTAATTTCAAAATATTTTAAGGTAACTTGAGCACGATTCGACTTTCGATTACCTGAAGAAAGCGGGGATAATGTAAGATATACAGGTCATGCAAATATTTTGCAAGGACCTGTCACGAACCTTAATTTTCTTCTCGGGTTTGGTTAGCAGTGCATGCGTAGAAGGCTTAATACCACAAAATGATCGGAAACTGGCAATGGTGCTTTGTTTTTAACATGAAGACGTTTGGATTGCTTGATCAAAATGTGATCAAGGGGGGCATCAGCGCAAGTATCAAAGAAAGTAAGACCATTATAGCCTAACAGTGAAAGTGGACGTAGGTTTACGTAGTTAAATTTCCGCATTAGATAATGAGATGCGTGCAAGACCATATAGAATGTTTTTGTGAAAGAAAGTTGAAAACTCAATCCCAAAGCAGCTTCCCAGGTAGAGGGGTATTATTGATGCTAACAAATATGATGTCTTTAAAGGTATTTAACAATCAGAGCTTGTATACGACATCGATGACGTCTATAAATCGTCAGAGTATAAAAATAAGGACTTGCTATTATTGCATAAACTCTGGTTTACCAAAGGAACCACCGCATTGCCTGTGCTGCATGATGAAGATTTTCTATCAGTTCGAAAGCAGCAGAAGAACGGGTGGTTAATGAGTTAAGGAAATATTACTATTTAACCATTTCTCTTGAAGTCAAATCAATTCAGTCCTATTGTGGTGTCTTCTCAAAACAGTAGCTCAATATATACCGAAAATTTGTCGACAAGAGAGTGATTTGCCAACTGCAGTGGTGTTTTTCCTTTGCATAGGTCTCTGTTAATTAAACTGTGATAAAGTTAGCATGGCAGGATCAACAATACGACATAGTGCCCAAAACGTGCAGCAGCTGGCATCATGAAAAATTGTCAGTGAATTTATTTGTTTTAAGGGCACTCAGAAAATCTGTGGCAATACTGTGCAGATGTCCTCGTGATTAGAGTTCAGACAAGCAAAGCAGATAAAAAAAAGATATCAAAGGGAAATAGCTAGAGAAGTATGCAATTCATGGAATTCTCACGTGATTGGAAAGCAAAAAACGGCGGCTCCCATTTTCAAAGGCCTGTCATGATTTTGGTATTTATCTGAAGAGAAGGTGATAAGAACAGTCAGGAATGGCAAGGGTTTTAATGCATACATTCACTGCGGACTGGCCGACGGAACACAAGTTTTGCGAGACTTTCAACAATTTGGCTAGTTTTCAAATTAGCTAGCAGGTCAAAATTCATTTGGAAAACGTCGAAATGCCGGTGACTATGAAAACCCATTGAAAAGTCAGTCAAAGGCCTAAGTCGGGTACGATGAAATAATGACCAAAAGGGGAGTTTCCGGAATTTGTAACATCCGTGAAAAAGACATCTATGTTAGTTGCGCTAATCTTGCAATTAAAGTCCACTAAGAAGTTAGTACTAGTCATACGGTCCTAAAGAGACAAATGCGATTTTGAAGATTGTCGGAAATTCCAACAACAGTCATCTCAACTATAGGGTTGGATCGTTTCCTTGGGATCATAGGAGATAGCTGAAAAAAGCACAGCTGCAGACATCGTTGCTATGCTGTTCACATTTCCTGGTGTTACCAATGCATGCCACTTTTAGACTGTCGGCGGCGGGTGCGTGAAACCAAGGACCTGGGCTGACACTTTCATGATCTCCGTAGTCATCCAATGGTTAATGCATTAAAGTTATCTGTTATTTGTTGTTATAACTCGTCGAGTCGCTCCAAGCTTATATTAGAACGCTGAGGGTTCACGTTCATGAGTGAGCTCTGGGGGTGACGTTGGAAGTTGCCATCAGTCGGTTTTATGGAAGGATGTTTCTGAAAGTCCCGCTTCCGTAGTCAAGGTCACGAATATGTGTCAGTCAGCAATATGAGATCAACTTAAACCATATACAATAACGACTTCCTGTCAGATTACGGAAGTCAGAGAGCAGTGACAGCCGGTTTACTGTGTACAAAGTGCAGCTTACGGTGCGAAGGCAGTCGGCTGGTGAGTTATAATAAGACGTCTGTTCAGGAGCGAGAGAGGCACGGCATGTTCTTGCGTGAGTCGGAAGTATCCGTATCAACATCCAAATATGACAGGCTTGGTCTACTGTCTGAGTCTGGGTGCAGGCTCTCAAGTGCCCACGGGTGACAAGGCACACCAGCCGACGTGCGTGAGATGTCGCCAGTCTTTGGGTGCCACCGTGACTCAGCGCAGCGGGTCTAGAAGCGCATCACACCACGCCTCAGGGGTGTGACTGCAGGTTAGCGGGTTTTCGCTGTCGCCAGACAAAAAGGTACCGCAAAAGTTGTCCTTGGTTTGGTTCTATGAAGAGACTTGTAAATGACTTATTTTTGAGGCAGTATAACAACGCCTTTTTGAAAAATTAATTTATAGATATTCCAACAATGCTTGCAAATTTTCCTAGCATAAAACAACTGTTAAATTGTGATGTGGCGTTCGAAAACATCAATAATTCGTCTTTCTATCCGTTTTCGCAAAGTATTTGAGATAGGCTAAACCGATTATTACTATTCATCAAACTATCTATTTTGTAACAAAAAAACAACTTTTACGAGATAGCAACTGCAGGTTTCTTTCGTCGAGGCAGGTTTACCACCTTATCAGTTTTTCAACGTTTTTAAAATATAAAAATCTCATCTCAATGCGCATTTTGGCCAAATATCTGCTGCCCGTGCGTTCACTGATCCAGTGATAATAATTAGTAGTTCTGTAGTCATTTGTATATCTATATAAGCCCATCATAAACAATCATACAGCAAAAACAGTACGCACAGATATACACGTGTATAAACAAAGACCAAGAAACTGAAATGATTTTTTGAAGGCTATTACTTATCGTTCGGTGGTAATACAAAACCATAATATTAGGCATCGATTGATGAGGATGCCTGTTGGGCGCTCACCGATCGGTTACAGATAAGACAAGTGTATCATCTTACCTCTGAATAAATGTTATTTGCCGATTTACTGATTACAGGCTTACAGTAACACTCGTATGCTAACTGACGAAAATAATGTCCTAAAATCCTAAACCACTCCGTATGTAAACGTTTTGATACTCAAAGCAAATGAAACAGAAAATGCGAAATACGAAACAGACTGGTGCAATGGAGACCAGGTCGTTGATCATGCAGGACTTGCATGAAACTTAAAGAACAGAAAACCTGCATGAAACAAAAGCAGTTAGAGGCAGACTGTGTAATTCAAAAATGTACACAGCGTTTGTAATCAGTCTCACAAAACTTACTTACCAAAACTTACCAAACGGTGCGATTTCCAGTTACCATGGGGCGCAGAATGTGAAAAGGTTTCAAATCATAAAAAGAATAACAAAGCAAAACTCACCAAATAATGACTTTACTGTTTATGCTGTTTAAGTTTTCTTTGCTAGGCCTCAAAAAGGAATCCAAAAACTGATAATTTTTGTTAGTCGAAGTGATATCCGGGGCACGTTAGAGGAATACATTCACCGACAATACCTTTCTGTTAACGCGTATGTTAATAAGTGAATTTATTGCCAACGTATATACGGACGGGGAAGAATTCTGCGCTAATTTTGCTGGATGCCACTTTTTAGGTTTTTCTAAGTGATACCTTTAAGCCAAACGCCAGTGCTTTATGTAATTAATTGTTCTGCAGCTAAAAATTATTTTTCAGTTGGCACAAACTAAGACGAAAGATTGCAGAAAATTTCCTATTTTTAGGTCTATGACAAACAGAATACATAACCTACACTTTGTGCAAACAATGAAGAACACTGAAACGTGAACAACATTCACTGTTATTCGAAGGACGCTCTGATAGTTAATGGATTATACCATCGCCAAAAATCAATATTATTTTTATGCAAGACATCTCCACTCGATAAATATTAAATGAAAGGTTAATGCTTTTGTTTGTTTCTTTTATTCCTCTCGTCTGCCATCAAACTCATTTAAAACACTACAAATACTGAAACGGTTCATCCAGTTTTTGTAAAATAAGCTTTCACCGCATTTTTATGGGCTACTTCAGGGTCTTCGGTGAATACTTTCTTTCCTGTTTCATTACTTCTATAAACCATTGCACCACCCAGGTGGCATTCAATTTAAGGTAATGCATACTTATCGGGCTAAAAATAATATTCGTACGCTTACAAACTTTATTCGTGATCACGTTTTGGGCGCTAGCCATAATACGTTAATCAATATACTGCATTTTCCAAAAAGAGTATGTGCCGTACCGCAGATCTGAGGTTCACATATGCACCCCTTTCGGAGGGATTTCTTGCATATGCACGGCTAATATGCACCACATGGGCAGGCCTAGAAAATGAAGTAGACAAAGAAAGGGGGCAGTTATCTCTTTAAATAACGTTGCAACCATCGGGCATCACGTGAAGCGGTGTTTGAATCCACCTGCAACCATAACTGCTTCTAAGGAATTTTCCTTGCCGCCATCTACAAACTGATTTCAATCAGATATTAGTTGATGGTGCTATCATCTCCAGTCAGTTACTAGGAATTCTCAAACCTAGTAGTGCAGTTGGAGTTTGCATATGCAGCCTAGCAGCAGGGCATGCATTCAGAAATTGCTTGAAATGCCAGTGTTTTTTGGATAATCCCAGATAGCTTAAAATTAGGATTATGTTTAAAGTAATTTCAAGGTAAGGGTAGGAATACTGTTGCTGTTAATGTTTGAGTTAGATTCAGTGTTGAAGTTAGGATATGGGATATCTTATATGGGTAGTTTGCTAAGGGTACAACAGGCAAGACACATACAGCTGTTTCACGAATGTTACCGATAATCAGTATGCTATAGGCCTTAGGAAGTTTGGTATATACAAATTCGCATACAGCGTGCGCATATGGTGTACTTATGATCAATAAAAACCGTGAAACAGCCGTCTGCATCTTGCCTATTGCACCTTTAGCAAACTACCTATTTATGGTATGTAGCATGTGTCCTATCGCACAACGTTCTGTAGCGCCAGTAGCAAGCTAACGGGCGGAAAGTATTGGATCGAGCAAGATCCTAATCACATCCGTGAGGGTAATGCGCTTACTTGACTTATAGGAAAATTTTCCCCTCCAGGAATTCAGCGTAAAGCTACGTGCATTAATTTTTAGGTGTTCCTATTCCCGTGTCTTGTCGGGGGAGGTGATTGAGCGGGCATATAATCAAGTTCGACCTAAATTGCATCCGGTAAATTAAATTAATGGTTATGATGAGTTTCTAAACTTTGTTGGGTTTCGTTGACGAAAGCTCACCGATCACTAACGGAACTCACTCGTCCCGTTCTGCCTTGGGACTCACTCTCGAGCCCCGCCAGCAGCCGCACGGCCACTAGTTGCATAGGCAGATTATGAATGTCAATGTTTATATTCCCCATCTATAACCAGCAAGACAACGAGCCCATGGCTCAATGGTTAGAGCGTTGGACGTCTGATCAGCAGGTTACGGGTTCGAGTCCCGGCTGTTGCACCACTCGGGGTTGGGTATGACTGGTTGATGATGGCTAATGAGCATTCTAGTCCACCTTGTCTATTCCAGCAATCATAGTCTCCATTGGGTTAAATATACATAAGTAAGGACGATATTTGTTTTAAAAGCCTTGGTTGGAGCTACAGGAAGTCGCCCGTCATGTGTTACTTAGCACATTGATTTCACCGCGTGCACATCGTTGTTTCCGTATGACCTTTTGCTGAACAATTACTTGGCATGAGGTCGCCTTCAGTTTCCGCACCCTCCCCTCCGTAATCCATTTTGGTTTTAACATTGATTTCCAATTTTACCCAAGATACTCGCATTGCTTTTTGGTTCATGTCGGTACTCACCCTGCCACGAGTACTGTGAGAAACGTAGACCTTGTTTTCTTTGCTTCTTTTTATGTATAGGTCATCAGTAACATGTTATCCTGTTCATTGCTTCTACCACATTTACATCTTCGCTCCACCATGCCCGTTTTTATACCAGTCTGCTTTATGTGAAGTCATTCAGGGTTTTCAGGTTCCTCGACATTTTTAAACCATCATTGTTTTAGAACCCGCGTGTTTTGAATGACAGTAGATGCACTAAGTAAGGCAATATGTCCAAAAACGAGTTAGTAATTTAGCATAAATTTTGTCGTGTTATTTTCATTTGTTGAATGGACTTGAAGCTCAGAAAGCATTTTACTCAAGCAGTCCACTTCTTCACATTGAAGGTAAGGATAGACTGCTCTTTAAAACCTCTTCAATGTGCGTCTACACCTCCACTTGCTCCTGTGGGGCAGCTTATATTGGTCGAAAAATTAGGCACCTACCCAAATTTCTAGTGTAATCGTGGCCCACTTGGTCGACAGTTGCCGCCGCGTAGACATTGACCAGTCATTCTGAGTCACCTATAAAGTGCCTGCCAGGCACTCCAATTTCCTGCGACAGAGCATACTTGCGGTGGCAGGGGTAGTGGCCATAAGTTTAACCAACCAATCTTGTGTTCGCCTAAAGTGTTCATACGGGCCTTAGGGCTCCCTTGGCCGAAGGCGACCCCAGTATGCGTGTTCACACATTTCACGTCGCCGTGCAGTGGTGAGACAGAGACAGACCACTCCTTGTCCGTCCCTTCTCCCTCCTCACACACATCCTCCCTCTCCGTCGCCTGAGCCGTTGAACTGAACGCCCTCAACCCTTTTCCGTGCAGTTACTGTTTAGTGGTTGTTTAACTCTTGGTACTCTATCCTCCCTTACATTATTGTACAGTCCTGATCGAAAAATTACGTTTGCCGACGTTGACTTCTTGAATGTTTCCAGAGGTTTCATCGTTGAAATACGCAACAACACAATTTACATGTAGCATTCTGCAAACTTTGCTTCACGATTCCCATACCACAGCAGCTGGGGACACGAAAAATCGATCGCACCTCAAAATGCAACTCCGAATGGCGTAACAAATGAATCTGGGTTTTAAAATATGGAGCATATACTGAACGATAATATCCTATTTTTTTGTCAAATGGTTTCTTAGAAGCTATATTTGGCATTCGTATACTTGCTGTAAACCATGCGCGTAACAGTGCGCTGTCAAGCTACCTGCACCGGCACCCCAAAATGACCCATGTCTTTCAAAACTCTATTGCCTATTTGCAAATTCGTGAGCTAATCGGATAGGAAACATTTATTAGCTGGCTTCAAAACCAAATCCCTTTTGCCGATATTTTTGACCATAAGTTAAGAGACAAGACTCGTCCATTAAATGACGGGCATTAAAACCATAACTCGGTTAATGCTCTCTTTGTAAAAGAAATGGATTCTAATAATAAATGAAGCAGAAAATGCGAAATTTTAAACCACGAAGGGCATTGGAGTGCGGGTTGTGAAGCGTGCTGGGCTTACGTGAAAAGTAAAGAATAGAAAATGTGCATGAATCATACGCTGTCATAGGCAAGCCGTTAAATCAAAAAAATTTGCATCGTGCATGTTTTATCTCACAAAGCGTTCCCAAAATTGTACAATTTAGCAAGAAAACGGTGTCAATGTGCGGCCACCATGTTACTCACAATGTGAAAAGAAACCCATTGCAGTAAAGGACCAGAAAGTAAAACCCATTACATAATTGTGCAAAATTTTATGAAATGTAACATTTCATTATGGAAAAATAAAACCAAACCTTGATAACTGTATTGAGAAGAGATGTCAATCGAGCACTTTAGGTGAATGAAATTATCAACATTACTTTTCTAATGAAGGGCATGTTCATACTTTAACTAACAAAAATATGTTTATGTTTGGGCAGAATTCTGCGTTGCTTACTGCACTAGGCAACACTATGCAAAGTTTAAGTGTTTTTCTAATAGGAAATGCTAATTTAAACGGGAAGGGTTTTTAAAAAATAACCATCGTCAACGCAGACATTTATTTTTTTCAGTTTGCGCAGACGTTGACGAAAATTTCAAGGGATGCGATATAATGAAGGCTTTCACAGGCAGATTACAGAATCTGCGTTTGGCGCAGATGATTGAGAACAAAATTCCCCGATATTTGAAGTGTCCTTAAAAGCAGTTTATTATATTGAAGCGCAAAAAGCAGCATTATTTTACATTAAAAATGTTCACCGATAGGCTTATGATTTTATTTACTGCTTTATCCCTCGTTTTCATCATCAAATGCATATCAAAAAATACAATAATTAAACGGCATCGTGAATTTTATAACACCGTACATATTCTCTGAAGGACAATTATATCCGTCCTGCTGACATCCTACAAGGAAGCCAATTTTTTTGACGAAATTGGAAAAAACCGAAAGACCATATTCTTCTCTACTTCTGTCACTGTTGAATCTATGATACCCACTTTTCGATTCAAGACAATGCGACTAACGTTTTAACAATAAACAGCAAGCTCTTTTAGTAAAAACTTTCGTTTGCAATTCATTATGCATACTGTACCTGGTAGCTTAGAACTGACTTTTTGTAAGGGGAGAAAAAACTTTATACTAATAAAGATCGGCTAACTATCTCTATCTTCGCTTTTATCAAACGTTATTGAGTATATCATCTTCAAAGCGAAGGGGGATGTATGATCTAAAGGACGTTTGCAGTTTACAAACTGGTTGTTGCTCTTATCAATTATTTATAAGCACTTGTAATAAAAATCGAAGATGATCAGTGATGTTTTCGCGTGGTGCTGATATACCTAAATTAAACCAACTACATTCCAAAAGATAATATGTATTTCTTCTAGCATTATTGGCAAGAAATATACAAGATCAATCGATTTATTTTGAATTAATATCTCAAAATCGACTAATTTTCAATGCGAAAAATCCCCAAATGAGCATGTGATTTGCCAAAAATTTGCATAATATTTTAACCGTTGCTTTTCTCGCCCTCTTCTTGGCTGCATCAAAACCGAAAAATGAACACTGTGAAATTAAAACCAAGATCATTTAACCGCGCAGTTTAATTGTCTTTCATTTACAATGAACAATTGGGCAAAAACCGGCATAACCGGTGATGCCCCTCACATATCCCAGGAATGCAAACATATCCAAAAAGCATTTGTACAGATTGTAACCACTTTAGTAGAAAATATCTGGATAAAAAATATGCCAACGTCAGTGTCATTAATCCAACTGGCTGAGCAATCATTACGCTAAAATGTAATTTCGGCAAACGACTCGAATGCCGGCCAACAAGTACTTATCGCACCAAGCGGCAACCATCCTCAATAATGTGGAAATTCTTAATCGTCATAGGTATGTGTAGCATAATAACTGTAGCATGTAAATACCGATATTTTTTATATTTTCTTCGAGCGTAAGCTTCGGGCTCATTTAATATTGATACTCCAAAGTGCAGGGTTTTTGGTGAAGAGTGATTTTTTTGCCTTATTCTTCTAGCAAGCTGAATGTTTTGCACCAAAGGTGGTTAAGGAGTTCCATTAGCTGAACATGCATTATTGTAGCACTGTTGGCCACCTTCCTGTTAGTCAATTATATTCTCTCTTTTTTCTGGCAACTGGTAATTTGTTGTAGTTGTCTTAGTTAAATTTCCCCTTTGCCTCTATTTCCGCATGCCTATTAATAATTAGTATGGAAGCGAAGTTTGGTGAAAGCTGTTTTAAACTCCAAGGTTAACATGCTTGTCATAACATATTGACGCAAGGGAATTGCTGAAGTCAACTAATTTAGCCTATGTCATGTTAAAATATGATTCTTAACTAAGTGCTCTCAGCTCTCGTTCGCCATATTGCAACAGATCCCACAATTGCCATACTTCTACAAAGTTCATTTTGCGTGATTTGTTGATCATTTGCATCTAGATCAGCAAATATTTGGGCAAATATTTGAAAACCTACTGTTGATACCATCCTCCAACTGTTACTGAACTGTGTCAGTGCATTATCTGTATGTCTTCTGAAATTCCTTTTGATATATCACTGCTATTGTACTAAGATAATTAGTAAGCTGGTGGATTATTGCAATAACTTTTAATGTTTGGATGGCATATAAAACCTCATAAGAACAGTTCGCTCACTTGTAAAACCGTACCTGTCACACGGTCCTCTGCAAATACGGGATTCCAGCATTCATGCTGGACGTCCTCAAGCCACACGAAAAAACGAGTTCTTAGCTATCCTCAAAACATACACCAAGAACATATATCACTGACAGAGCAATTTACTTTGCCATCACGTACCTATCATCAGACTTGTGACGAGTAAAAATTAGTAGTATGCGTTCATAAAAGACGAACTCGCAGTCATTACGACGGTTTGGGCTGTGCTTCAGCTTTGGTTTCCTTATACGTGCTCACTCCTAATGAGTGACGCTGAAAACGCTACGCATAACCGAAACTTCTAAAGTTAGAGTTAAAAAGTATTTGTAGGTCGCTTTACTAGTTGATTCTTTTTCAGCATATTTTCCCAAAACGACTAAACAAGTAGACCATTTCAGTTCGGCAGATCAGACGGATAGATGTGAAAAGTCTACAACCACGTCAGTTTAGTCGGTGTGATCACATGTAAGCAAAAAATCCACTTTATTCAAGATGCGCTTACTTGATGTAAAATAATAACATCCGAAGGTCTTATGATACAAAAAATGACACTTTTATCAATCAAGATGCGGCTCCTTAGTGACAATTCGATTGTAGCATGCAACGCTTGCTACCACGGCGTCGTAGGCGCAGATCGGTGACTAAGGCATAGTTATGAGTCCGCTGAAATGTCGTGGGAATGTATCCATCATTGTTCAGTTACCTTTGTCTTTCTTCCTCCGTTGACAGTCTGAGCCCGTAAAAAATCGCATTTTAGGATTAGGCGCGAGGACTATCAAAGTTAACCAACCTACATACACATTTCACGTACGACCTGGTACCCACACGTTGTAATTGGTTCCACTGGAAGCTGCTGCTCGCATCTCAGTTTTGCAAAAGTCGTATTCAGGCCAAATTATGACTAACTATCACTCCTTTAATTAGTTACCAGACATACATTTCAATTCTTACTATGACGCCTTATATTTCCCGCATTTAGTGACATTTTAAACATTGACTCCTAGTTCGTTGACCTAGATGTCTGTGCGCCAGAGTTATTTTAGTGTGGTGTGTCTTCGTTTACGTGTGGATCGGCTCCCGGTATCGACAGCATTATTTTGTCCCTCTCCCATGCTCTAATCGGCTATTGACGCCTATAAATGGTTGTCAGAGCTAGAATAATTTGCTTACGTGTGTCGCAGGATGTGATGACCAAGACATTTACCAAGGGACAGTAAAGATATGCTTCCTACTTGCATGGTGGGTTAATTTGTGTGCAGAATTATGTCTGGCAGGTTTATTAGTGGTCTCTTGTTAGCCTGGGTCGCCTAAGAAATTGCATGTTCTTCTCTCCGTACGAATTTGAAAACTAAGGGCAGTGGTGGGGGATGGGAGGGGAACAGAATTATTGCATATGGGGACACATACAACAGCGCTTACCCTCATCTGGTTTAGCCCCTAATTGAGGCGGTTACCGAAGTTTGACGGCTAGACAGAGCCTCACGTCGAGGAGTCACAAGTTTAGAGTTGAGTGCCAGATAAGGGCCATCAGGAGAATGTATCACTGGCACAAGGCAAGTGGAGCAAACTAATGCTATCTGCAAGGTGCCGCCTTAATAAGCTGCCCCTACATTTCACCGTATGCATTTGGGTATATGTATGACTTATAGAAATGAGGGTAATAGGCTTTATTCGCAAATTATCATTTTGTGATTTTCCGGTAAAAAAAATTCATTCAGCGGGAATAAAAATAAGTACACAAAAGAGATAAAGCAGGAAGATAAAAATGATATATAGTGACCGAAAGTTTCAACTGTTGGCATCATGAACGATCTCCGTGAATGGGTTTCAGATTTTGCGTTAGATTTTCGTCCTTCAATAGGGTGCAGGCGTCATGTACAAATGACCTCATTATTTCAGTTGAACTAGACAAATAGGGGCAAATAACAATGTCTAATGAGCAAAATGGGCCAGCCCATGTACCTTTAAGAAAATTATCATGAAAAAGATGAGAAAAGGTAGCAGCTCAATTTCAAAAGCCCGGCTTCATTCTAATAGATGAATTGTTTTGGGAAAATATAAACTTGAATGCATTAATTTTCGAGATGGGCCCCGCAGCTCGTCACCAGACTATTGGATGTGCACAAAAACAGTTAACATACTAAACCTGTCTTATAAAGGATTCTATGGGTGGGCGAAATCGGTGCCAATGTGCGTTAAGTACACTTTGTTATCCTGTCGTGATTGGCTGCACACGTTTGATTAATGATTTTGAATGTGGCATCCAAATCGATGTGCCGATTGATGCATGACTCATCTAAGTGCACTGTCTCCGGAAATTCACGGCCTTTTCTAATAAGGCAGGTGCCACCAATTTGTGTGTTCTCTCACGGAAATGTATTCTTGGTTTCCAGTGCGTGTACGACCACTTGGGATAGATGGTTTCGTCTTGTGACCGCTAACTGATGTTCGTGCAGGCGGGTTGAGATGGGTTTCCCAGTTTGGCCACAATAAATGACATCACAACTGGAAGATGGGATTTTGTAGAAAACTGTTCTAGCCAATTCTGTCAATAGGGTGTGCAAGCTGTGAGCGAAAGGTAGATGCGAGATGGTTTGTTACTTGTATCTGATATTTCTACAGTTCTCTTTCGACAAGCTCAGATACATTTTTTCCTTTATGAGAGAGTTGACCTGGTAATTTTGTGATGCCTGGGTGGCCATATCGTTAGACATACTGTTTATTATGCTAAAAGCATGCAACTTCTTTAAGGGGTAAAATAAGTTACTGTTACCTGGAAAACCTTTTCGGGACATCAATATACACTAACTTTTGGGGTAAAATTTGAGGAAGACAAGATTTGCTATCACATGCACACATATACGAATATTTGTGATTATCTTTTTCTAAAAAATATCCTTCAATTTAAAATGGCAAAGAAAATTGCTATTAAAATATGTTACTTAATTTTTCATTTCTTAACTACTGCGGCTTTTGCAGGTGACTGATGATCCACGTGTTCTAAAGTCAAACTATTCGCCTACCTGAAATATCAAGGGATAATGCCGCACGATAACCATTGTTACAATATCAGTTAAGTATTCTTCTTAATCGAAAACTCCTATCGAAATTTCGGATTAAATTTTGTTAGAATAATTAATGACTGTAAGTAATAGATTGTTCATTTGAACCTTAGCTGATTTCATTGGTTCGTACCATACTTCGGTTCTTCAGGCAGATAAAAATATCTGTCCCTTTTTCGTAAGGTAGGAGCTTTTAGTCTGAGTCGTTTCGAGGGTCATTCCAAAAAGATATCACTCTTAGCGACATATTTGTTTGTAGAGACTAGCACAGTGTGTTGGTACTTATAGCGTGACAATGTGTTATGCCATATCGTGGATATCTAGAGCTTCGATATCAAAAAATAAAATGCATCCAACTTAAAATTGTGCACCGCAAACACCAGGGCATTTTTCTGATAAAGTACATAATAAAATGTTAAACATCTAGACCTTGTTAGTAACTAGCTGATGCGCCTCGAAAATAATAGTGCGATAAACGTCAATACTCATGGATCGTGGAGTAAGATTTCAATCTTAATCATCGGTTAGAAATGATTGTTCAAATAAGCCTGTGGTACTAAGCTTAAACTATCAAACTCAAACTAAGCTTTTCAATGAGCATCTGTCCACTCACCAGCACAGTGGCTTTCATTTAGGCGGTTTTATATGCGAATAGGAGTTCCTCCCTACTATTATGCATAGGACACGCTAAATTCCAGAGAGATTTCAGTCAGGGTTTACCTCAGAGGTAGCTGCGGTTGCTCGAACAGGAACTTTATTTCCCTATAGTTTTTAGATTCCAGTTCGAACCCGTCTTCAGACACAGCAGCAGATAAAGTAATTCTTGAACCGGGGGTTACAGTATATATAAAGGACGCAGTCGTTACGCTACTGTATATCTATGACAATCAATGGTTCCCCTTGATCTGTGATGATCTCCTCTGGTGCGCTGATTGCTTGATGACCATTATGCAAGTTGATAATTTCTGAAATTTCGTCACCCGTTTTGAATGTTGGCGCGATGATGGCGTTGGCGTTGGAAATTTTGTTCGCATGCGCACTACCCGAAGGGCTGATTGCTTCGGCAAAGCTGAGTCTCAGCACAGAATATGGGTTGGGGAGGTCATTGCTCATGTTAATAGACTGGAATTTTGTTAACCATGATTCAAACAACTTCCGGCTAACGTAATTATCACCTCTCTTAAGAATTTTGGCCCCATCTAACTTCAATGTGTGGCAGGGTCTCGTCGAATGAGCCACGACGTGAGAATTGGCCTTATTTATCCACAAAACTCCCGCATGTTCGGTACTTCGCGTCAGTGCGATTTCGTCGCTCGGCTGGTTTGCGTATGCATTGGTTGATGAAGTTGTACGGGTAGCCATTTGCTCTGAACGCCCGTACAAGATAGTGCGATTCGGCAAACTTGTCCTCCGGTGCACTGCAATGCGTCTCAACACGCCAATATAGCGTCCTCACGCAACTGTGTTTTTGACTGATTGGGTGGTTGCTGTTAAAGTTCAAAACTGGCATCCGATTGTTCGCTCTCCTAAACACTGTAATCTTTAAGCCAGCGCAATCTTTGCGGGAGATAACGACATCGGGGAAGGCCAGCTAGTTGTTTTCTTCCTCATCCATCGTTAATCGCATTTCCGAGAAGACACTGAGACATTCTTTGCACGTGCGCACCTGACAACCTTCGATGACGACCAAGGGTCCAGAATTTCGGTCTGTGGTGTTGGAAAATTAGCGACTCTGACCGTTGTAGGATAACTTTGGCTATGATGCCCGAGATCGGCGAACCGATTGGTGTTCCTTTCATCTGCTCGCAGATTGTTCTGTAAAACGTGAAATATTTCCTGAGACATAACTTCAAACGCTGCAAGGCTAATGCGTGTCTGAGGCTATTCTCTGTTGCATCCATATTTGCTTAGTAAAAGTAGTTCAACGGTCTCGAATGTCAGATCCTGGGCGTTAGAAGTGAAGAAGGACGTGACATCAAAATATTACATGACCTCATTTGGCAGGAGAAGTATCTCTTGAAGTTTGTCCATGAATTATTTAGACGAATAAACCACGCTGTCCGAATCAGTGGTCAGGTATTTGAGGAGCCAAATCAACCATCTTGCCTTTGACCGAAACGAGAGGTCGGAGAGGATCATTCTCCTTGTATACCTTGGGGAGGCCATAGAACCAGGCCGAGGCTGCTGCCTGGCCTCTAGGCATTCAGCTATCTCGATAATAACACGTTGCTGATAGGTATTTCATACAAACCCTCTGGTAAACATGGAGTTAACGAGACAGGCAGTATTTTAACACGGACGATGAATTATACATGGACAGGTAGTATTTTAGCACGACAAATTATGCTAATGGAACATAGCCGCCTGATTATGTCAACAATAATTAAATATTCAACGCATATGTCTCATAGTAACAGCTGTGCTTGTCTGGTACCTAGAACGAATCAGCTCGGGTGTTACCCCATCTATGCTCCTGAATTGCTAGATTTTCGTATCGCGAGACCATTGAGTAAGGCCTAGTTGTTATTTTCATAAGGTTTTCAGATATATTTTAGCGGTCGATTATCTATGAACTTTATCATCTAAGACCGGATTTAAAATAATTTATGAGTGCAATACCTCCGACAGTTTGACTATGTTCACCGTTTACTCCACAGCATGGGGTTCGGGAACGGCAATTTGTGTAGCGGATTGGATTGAAATGCTTTCAGTGATCATAAAATAGCCACAGATTTCTGTTGGTTACTAACCTAACACGTGTTTATCACCTGTTCTCCAGGATTCTACTTTAAGAATAAAGGTGCGACTAAACATTCTTCAACTGTCAACTAACTGTAGGACCAAGAGAGCAATATATGTGGCTCTCATACTGATTACTCAAAATATTACATTCTCATTCAGCAATCGACTACTGTCACACAAAATTACGATAGATTGGTAATACAATGGTTTCCCCGACGTCCTTCCTAGAAATTATTAATTATTCTATCTGCAATTTGGCAAATCAAGCGACGATTCCACGTGGTTTTTAAACATCTTAGTATATTATCATGTGAACATTTTGGATGGAGTTATCTCAAAATGTATCTGATATTTAGGCGAAGATAACAAGAAGGTTCAGAATCGACATTCGTTTATGAAAGGACTCAGTCTCAAGCCCCGCCAGTCGCCACAGTAGCAAGTGATATAGGCAGATTAAGATTGCCGGTAAAGACGAGGGAGATTTGAAGGGGAATTTCTGGCTTATAAGGCGTCATCAGCCAGTCATACCTCACCCCAGGTCGTGCCCCACCCGGAACTTGAGCCCGCGAACATGGCTCTAACCCACTGCCCCATTGGCTCGGTTCCTCGCCAGTTTAACTTGGAAATATTTATATTCATCGATGAACGCTTACCGATCACAGTTTAGCCTTCAGGTAGATAGTTGTGCTTTTTCGTTGTCGAATTTACCACGTGGAGCATTAAAATTACTTAAATTTTTAAAGCGTAAGCGTTAACAGCATGAGGAATCCCTGGAGATTCGGACTTCTACTCACGATTGTATTCTCACAGTTGACGTTATTTCTACTCGCTGCTTATCTTTATAATTCAACTGTCTGTCTGTCTTAAGTTTGTGTATACAGTTGCAAAATAGGTTACTTTCTGATCACAGTAAAGATGACACTTTTTCAAGTGCAAGGACGTCACGCTAGCTCTTCATGCCCAATGAACCAACCTCTTAGACACAGGATTTTATGTTTTGTATGCTTACAACGTGACCTAACTTGTCAAATAACTATAATGGACTGTATCATACTTGCAGGTCGTTTTCACATGCATGATCTCTTAAAACTTTATGTGAATATCAGTAAAATAAGCTGAAGTTACGCATGCTGGCAGCTGGGTTTAATTAAAACATTTCTAAGTACAAGAGAACGAGGAATTCGCTACCCAATTACTTTTTGTTCACCTTACTCATTTGAACTTTATACTTAACCACAAACAAATTTTAAACTGCATTTTCCATCTATATATGCTTAAAACTACTAAATTTATGAGATACTTGTAACGCCAGAGGCTAGAAGCAAGTATACGAAAGATATTCTTTCTACACTTATTCCTCCTTTCGAAAGAATGCTAGAGTATTAATTGTCAGAAACGACGGTCATGCACCATATTTTACATACATTTGACCCGCTGAAGGAGGGTTTCAAAATGTTCTTTTACACAATGTCACACCCTTCTAAAACCTGTACTTTACTTGAATCTTTCATAGTGTTGTTCAACATTCGTGCAGATACGGTGGCTGCAGTATAATCCACTGCATTGAGAATACCTTGGTCTCCGATTCAGTAAATTTTCTGATTCAAAAGCTCCTGTTGCTCATAGTTGGGGATATAAGCAATTGACTTTATGGATTAGCCGTCCACATTTTCAAACCACAGCTATTCTAAACTTTTAGATTTGACATGCATGAAGATAAAAAATGCTTGAAGTCATTTGGCCTGAAAGTGACCACGAATTTACGTTGCGTTTTTTAACTCTCAGATATTGTTGATAGGGAATGGTTCTATAAAAGCACGTGAAGCCACGACAGAAGCGTAACGGTCGGCCATTGATGGTACTTTGTAATCCTTTCGCTCAGCGAAGAATTTGTTTTGTGACTCTAACAGTGGTTCGGAAACGAGGTTCCTATTTGACCAGTTACCGCTTTGACAGACTTCGGAAGTTCCATCATGTTTTTGGAGTTGAGTTGACTTGCAAAAAGCGATACAAAGGCAGAAGTAACTGATTGATCGGTAATATTGTTGAACTTAAATCGAGCTGCATAAAGAAATATATTAGGTTTAACTTTTGGTTTGCAATTTTCGACATTTCACCCATTAATACATATTCCGTTCAGAGTACCCATAAGGATACTCCGAAGGATCCAACTACGTATTTGATCCTCTTATTACAAAAGATAATATATTATATATAAGTATGCAATTGTGAAGTATCAATTTGAATGTGCTTATGTTCCCAACTGCCACCCTAAAACGAACAAAGCAATTTATTGAAAAAAATAACTAGCTTGCTGAACTATGATTCAGAATTTCTCTACCTCATCGGACTCGAATTATTCAGAGCTATACAAAACTCAATGGCTATATGTATAGAATTTAGAAGCCAGTTTAGAGACGAAAACTTTCGTCGCATCCAGTATGTCAATCGCCGTCTATTATCAAATGAAGCCTCAAGTTAGGATGCACCAATTTCTACTGGACGGAATGCCGATAGCTATCTGGCTTGCAGAAAATAGCCGAAAAAATATTAACGGGCAGCTAGCAGGTGTGATTTTAGAAGTTAAAGGTTTTTCCTCACTTTTTAAACAATTCGATAACAGGGGGCAGTATCACATCTTATGCGTGTATTTCAGTTAAATTTCACATTTTAAAACTTTAACCATCGTTTATGGTATGTGATTTCAACTTGCACGTTGACGACAAACTGATCAGATTACCTAATATATGTAATGCCACATAGGCTTCCATAACGACGCCCGGTGTGTTCAATCTGTAAAACATTATTTGTAAATATGATTTAATAATAGCCACTAGTTTTCATCGGTATGAACAGCTGTTCATTGGATTTGCCTCTGTAAGCCAACCTGCACAGGGTGACACCATGAATTCTAAATGCTGCAGTGTGATCGTTGCTTAAAGTATGAATCTCGTGCTCCAGAGTTATGGCCAGAAACATCAACTCGTTTCGAGTGTTGACTTTTGATACCAGTTTCACCATTTTGGGCTACAAACGCAAGCAACCTCCTACGTATTCCAGCTGCGTCCGTGGGCCTTGGCGTGGATGGTCATACTTTACTCTCAGTGCCAAGTGATAGGTGTTTTCATACTTTTGCAATGCAACTTAGGCAATATGCTTGTCGGAACGTCTCTAACAAGAGCTGTACTTTTTGAATCTTCAATGCAGAAGCAAGGAATGATTTTGAGTCCGATCAGCCGAGACCAACCGGATATCAAAAAGGTAACAGTCACTTATAAAAATAAAGACAACTGTTGTTTATCCGTGTAATTAATTATGCAATTGAGCTTTCCTCGAGAGTTGCTTCCGAATTGAAAACTAGTAAAAACTGTTTAACTGTTAAAACTGTTAAATTGTACGTAAAATGCAAATAATTAATTTCTTCACAAATCAGCAATGCATAATCTGCTCATTGCAGTTATGCCCTTCGGTCAGCAAACGGTCTTGACGGTGTGGTTCAGAGCAAGTCCCAGTACCTTATGCGGTGGGTGGAGCCTATTCAAAAGTGAAAGAAAACAATTCGGATGTCAGTAGAAAGACCATGGTTTTCTGTATGGAATGGATGGACAAAACGTTGGATAGTCTCCGTCCGGCTCTGATGTTTCTGGAAGGGAAGGTGGGCCATCCAGGTCAATATTTATTTCCACTTGGATGAAGCGATCACAGAGTAGGCAACTTTTTGATGGATAATGCGATTCTGTTGATGATGATCCGCAATGCATTCCTTTGGTATGGTGGCCCTAAGTCCTCTTATTTGAAAAGAAGAAATTCTTCATTTCAGTGTAGATTGCACGTCAATGTACGTCTTTACCCTGCAGTTTATCCAGGCATTTTGCAACTTAGGCATCGTTAAACCAGTCGTGTTCAGTGGGAGAAGGTTGTTTTATGAGCGTTGGCCCTGCAGGCCTTGTGTGGCCTATTGTCCTCTAAGCACAAATTTCTGATTTTTGGCCATTTTTCTCAAAACATCCTATGTATTTGGGGTGTGTGCGGCCAAGGACACACATGACCATGAGATGGATTTTATCTCCATGGCTCCACGGTAGAGTTTGCTTCAGGAACATTCACATCTTTTAGCTGATTGGTTAGTTCCTTGTAAAGTCAAAACGGTTATTGATTACATTCAACAATACAGCATTTAATTTCTTTGATGGTCGTTTGTTATGCATCTTTCAGTGAGGTTGAGGTCGGTGCCTCATATTAGAGTTGAAAAGGCGGTGATTCGTTCATCCGTCGGCACTACCTTCATCACCGAAACGTTTAAGGGATTTCGCCTCTAGACGAAGAAATGGACACTGTATACAGATAAGTAAACAGTATCATATATATATATATAAATATATAATGTGGAAACGATAAAGACAAGGGAGACCAGAATGGCCATTTCTGGCTTATTAGCCGTCATCAGCCAGTCATACCCAATCCCAAGTGTGGCACACCTGGGATTCGAACCCGCGACCTGTGATATTTGAGTCGAACGCTCTACCATTGAGCCACGTGCTCGTTGTTTTGTCGGTTGTGATCGGGAATATGATGATAGTATGTTGCTCACCGATCTGCTTAAGGAACATGTATGTTCCATTGTGCCCTGGAGCTCAGACTAGAGCCCTCGCAGGCGGTCGCATAGCGACATGTAGCATATGTCGTTAAAGTGGAACCGACAAAGACAAGGGAGGCTGAAATGGCCATTTCTGGCTTATTAACGGTCATCAGCCAGTTATACCCAATCCCATGTATATATATATATATATATATATATATATAATGTATTTATCCCACTTCGTGTCTATCGGGTTTGACAGCCCCGACATTCATCACAGATCTTTGCATTCGGTATTATACTTGTCTGCCTGACCGCAATCCATTAGTCAATTACTGAAATTTCATCACCCATGTGGATTCATGTACTAGCTGGTTTGCCAAAACTGGCACTAGATACTGTAATAATCCGCGCGTCCTGCGCGTAACTAATGCCTATCTGGCAAATGTTACCATAGAATAGGGAAGGGCAAGGTCACTGTTCTTGTTAATTGAATGCAGGCTAATGTGGTTGTAACCTCATGCGAAAATCTTTTTTTCACCCAACTTTAATTTTCGGTTGGCTTCCGTTGAAGGAATTGCGATCTAAAAACTAGCGCTGTTTCCTCCAAACCGTTACTGTGTGCTCGGCCATCCGTGTAATAGTACTCTCCCAATTTATCCCGCGTATTTGATTTTCCCAAAACTTTCCCATATCCGATAAATGACACCAGACGTCTCCTGCCAAGTACAGTATGTATTTGAGTCTGATGGCCTGGCGACTGTTGGCTGCCCCCGTTCTCAGTGTAAAACCAAACCTACATGGGGTACAAAAGTGGTTGATAGTTTCGGAGATTTACTTAACACCAGGGAGGGCAGGCTATAATTTTCGGGCAGGTAGACCAAATCAGCCGTCTCCTTTACGCATGTACCAGGTAATATAGTTGTGCAAGTAGCCATTCACTCTAAGCAACCTTCGATGATATTAATATTTTTCCACATTTTCCGTTCATTATTCAGCTGATCATGCCAATTTCCTCTTCGTATAAATTTTTCAATACTGGTGTAATTCGTTAACGTAGCTGTTTTTCGTCAACTCCAAGCCTTATGTCTACCCACGACCCACTAGCATGTTTTTTCTTCGATGTAGGGGTGGGCGTTTGGGACTATGCACACATTTGCAAAAGAAACTTACCTAAGTTCCTTTTTGGAACGGAGTTTATAACGACTCGTATCTACAGTTGGCGCATCATCACATCCTACTAATAATTTGTCATCAGGCAAAGGCAGTTGGAAGTGCGCTTGCAGTTTACTGATGTGTTCACCTTGTAGAGATTGCATTTATCAAAATCTGCGACTGTCTGTGGTTTACAGATTCAGTAAGCAACCGCTGTCTCTTTAACTATTCTGTCCATTCACACATCAAGATTCAGAGCCATGGTGATGACTGTGTTGACTTCACCTATATTAAGTCAATCCCCGCCCCAACAAATATCATAATTCGTCCAGACATTTGTCAATTTCCCCCCAATCCTTCATGTTTTGGCCGAGCTCTGCTGAGCAGCCGGTTTTCTGTTTTTCTGCTTCGACGCATATATGGCGAGATGGCTTTTGACAGAGCACTGTATATCTTCTCTTTCATGAAAGTTGTGACGACGGTCGAAAACAGGAACCATGTGAATGGCGGGCATCTTTTTGAGGAGTTCTATTCGCAATTGGCCATTGCCTGTCAAGCAGGCTGGTGCACTCGCAATTTAGTGTTCACAATCACATTGGTAATTACGCCAAACAAATTAGTTTTGTAAAGTGATATGTATTATTATTTTATTTTCAAAGCAGCATCACAACTGTGCAAACAGTCAACCGGTGTTCAACCCTGGTGACTTGTGTCCCCTTTGGGGGGAGTCATAGATGTAGCTAAGATAATGTGCTAGCCGGTCTCCCCCTCGATAGCCGGCGGACTGATCAGTCGCTGCTGTTTCGGCTTTGCGGGCACGTCGGTGTGGCAGAGTGCCACACCGGTGGACAGAAAAATTAGCAATCTAGTAAGTTGATTAAGGTGATAAGCTGACGTTGTAGCATAAAGTTGAACGACGAAAACCCAGTAAAATGCGTCCTGCTCCAAACCACGTCTGATCTCCTGCGATTTGGCTAGACTTACCTGTAATATCGCATCAATACGGAGCAATACAGCATTCTTGGTTCGGGATATGGGGCATAATTATCGATGTATGAAGAAAATGCTGCTGTTGTGCAGATTCCAGCAATTTGGAAAAACAAGAGCGTGTGGCATGTTTTCATCGTTATTGGCAGCAAATAACAGCCAGTTCGAATACAACGTTTACATGTAAATTTTACTACACGTAATTTAGCAAATACTCGAAAAAAATCCATCAATATCATGCAATTTTCAAATATTTAAAGGCCAAACGCATACTTTATTAGTAAGCCTCGAAATCATAATAGTAAATTATCTGAAAACGTCCTGTTAATTATTCGCGCTAACAATAGTCAGTTATTACAATAAATTCTCTTTAAGCGAAGGTTTATCATGCTGGTGTTTAATTTATGTGCAAAGAGCGATTGAAGCACCCATCATTTCTTTCAAACAAAGGTATACCTCATTGATATCTTCCGATTAGTTCACTGTCTTTTACTTCACATGCGCTTTTATTTTCAGATTGGCAAAAGAAAATTGCATTTTTTAGGTTTACAAATTTGAAGCTTGGCTCAATACCTTGATAAAATTGTTAATTCGTTGTCAATAAGCACGAGAATTGGATAGTCAGGTAAATCCTTCAGGTATAAAACTGTACATCTAGCCTGCTTTTCTTGAATTCTTTCAGCGTTTGCAACATCGTTAATAATGTCTCAGACCGAATGAAGGGAATTTTCGAAATCATGAAAGTTATCGATCAGGCACAAATAGACTATCGTATGAAACTCTGATTACTTTAGAGGATTTACTAAATTCGTAATACAAATGAGTAAATAGCCTTGCATTTTCGCTCAATATACTGAGGAAAACCATGAAGTACAGCTTTACGCTATGATAGTGACAATTTACTGCAGGATTCTGAGACGAATATATGATTCATGAAATTACCCAAATAAGAAATCACATGTACCTAGCGATAAATGGCACCATTGGATTTTTATAAAGTAACCGGAATCAAGCTATGCATTTCTTATTAAACCTTATGTTGCAGCTTAATCAGGTTAAAAAATACAGTGAGCTTATGGGTATGGTAGCTCCGCTGAAAAAATTTAATGTTAAAAAATTGAACAATGAATATTCTCTGCATGATTGGAAACGTTATGCCTGCTTTGTGGTTTAGTGTTTATGAGCCTAAATTTTATAAATTTGGCTTAAATACATTTAAAATAGCATGCGACTTTTGTCTGCTGGACAGATAAAAATTAAAAATATATGTGATGGTTTTATTTTCTGCAAACCCATCTGTGAGATAAATGTCATTAACCCTCTTAGTGCCACATGAAAGTTCCTAAAATTTAAATATTTTGAAACAAAATAACGCGTTCAAAGGGCGAGAAATATTTGTTCTAGTGAAACTCTAGATACAGAAATTGCCTGCATCAAATCAGCCTTACTTAACTGTGGATATCCTGCACGTTTCATTCAAAAATATAGCAACACCTTACGACCAAAAGTGGTGGAACATTCAGTTCCAAAAAAGCCCGTTAGCATATACTTACCCTTTAAGAGTGACAATATTTCTAATACTATCAAGCGACGATTATGCTGCACCATTGGAAGAACATACAATGCAGCTCAGCTCTTCTTTATCAATCATACTAGAAGCCTGCCAATCAACCATCCAAAGGATGCCTTGCCATTGCACGCCACCCCAAATTGTGTTTATGAATTCACGTGCACTTGTGGATGCAAGTACACTGGGCGAACACAAAGGCAATTAGCAACCAGAGCCGCTGAACATTTACCTAATTGGTTGTTTAAACAAGAAAATAAAGTACCACGTTCTTCGATTACTTAACATATACTAGACAGTGGTCATTATGTAGACCTCAAAACAGCTTTCCGAATACTTGTTCGGGCATGAACAACTCGGACATTGCGCTACTTGGAAGCAGCGTACATACAGAGGGAGAAACCCAATCTTTGTAAGCAACTAGACCACGTGATCAATCTACAATTGCCCTGGTGATTTTCACCCTAGATGCTTCATGGTTCTAGTTGTATAAGCTTCTCCCTCACATTTTCTTTCTTGAAGTTATTACGTTGCCAATTGGACCTTGCTATTATGTATTGATTTTCTGTTAATTCAAACTGCTGTCCATTTTCATTCGTTACTTGTGTCATGCAAAGACGGGTTGCAGTTGATAAGCCGTCGCGAAATTTCTTGGTACCAATAAATCCTGCTTTTTACGCCTGCTTTAAATTAGAATCTGCACTGTTATCAAGTGCCTCAACGCATCGGCTGGTCATCTTATAAGCCATTTTTAAATGAATCAATTCAGCTGTTATAAGGCAGTTGGTACGCCAACAAGAACATGTGGCACTTACTACTGTGAAATCGATGTATAAATACCCGTGGTGAAACACCACTCTCTGGTGTAGCCATATCCATCGGAAAATATTTTCTATAGAGGGGAAAGCGTCAACCTTGATCGTTACCAGGGCAAGCGTATTCATGCCAATTTTACCTCAATTCACAAAAACTTGGATCATGAGATAACAATTTTCTTCAATTTCCTGCGATTTCCTACACATGAAATATATATAATCTGAATTGTGAAACGTATGAAATAAAATAGATAAATTTTAACAGCAACTGAAATCAACGTCATTCCAACGTTTTAGCCTTGTACTGCAGTCCTCTTTCCTTCAAGATGTTGGTCGACAGTGCGTAATATGGACTAAGACGCTTATTTGTCTTTACTCACTTATGTTAAACGCGAATATATCCGTTGGTAGTCAGCTTTATGTTTTTCTCGGCAACTACCTGTAGTAGGACGCGATCAGATACTGACTTTGAAAATCAAATATTCACCATTATGATTGGAATGGCATTAACAAGGAACTGTTCATGGGAGCTTAATCTCATGCTATTTTTATAAATTGCACCGTTTTTTCCGAAAAGAGATTAGAAAAAGCCTAGAATACATTCACGAATGTCTCAAAGACACATCTTGGATTGGACATTGATTGTATTGCAAAATTTATTGTCAGGTAAATGCAAAAGGATCTTTAAATATATAAGCTACCATCATATCGAACATAAGCAGTCCAATTACTTCAATGGGTAGGCAATGTAATGTAGCCTGATGTGGCAGAAATAACTTGAGATTAACTGTATACTCTATGTATTATAACAACCCCATCCATGTAACCCGCTCTAAGGTAGATCCAATTTCAGGATTTCGGCTAGTTTCATGTAAGAACTCAACCTTAAATGCACAGAATACCATTAGTCTCCATAAGGAGCGCGTCCTAGTCCTTAATAACGGCAAATGTCATACTCGATACCACAATAAATGAAAAGGGTAATAATTACATTCACTTGTAACCTTCGGCCATGGCAGTATCTGGTATATCTCAGGACATTTCAAGCTTAATTCTAAAACGTGTTTTCGGTTAGGTCGGATTACTTAAGTGAGGTTGTAGCTTTTGTTTTATAATACAGCATAATTTCCTACCAAATTCACAGAAGCAAAAATATATTCCTTCATATTTTTTTATAAAACATATTTGAATTGTTAAAGGAGTTATGAAAATCAATTTGAAAATGCATAGTACTTAGGGATTCACTTTAGGTATCGTAAAACATGCTCAAACGTTAGAATGACTGCTATATAGTGAGCACTTTGAGAATATAATGTAGTCACATATTAAGGTTAAGAGAGAGTACCACGTGCATCGTTGTTACAGTAAATGAATGTTTTGACATAGTTTTCTAACTCTGAGGATTTAAGAGCCAGCCTCATGAGATGATTAGGTTAATTTGATGTTGCTTTTAATTATAGAAACCATAACAACCGCAGCTTTTCGAATCCCTTCAAAGCACATTTGGAATTTTCATACGTTCTTCGGGCGTTCCGACATCTATTCTACGAGCGAAATTGGAGGCAAACTGCTGACTTTCTGACGGTGTTCGCTATATTCACACTAGCATTTTTTAATTTTCCGCAAGTCCTTTATGACCAGCGACTTGAACTGTGTTAATGCTTCGAATTAATTTCTTCTTATTGCTAATTCGGCCATTTACAGCATCATGAATGGTAACGGGTGGTCATAAGCACTTGCAAACTTTTATGCGTTTGGAGGCCATCACTCGACCGTAAAACCTACTAACAAATTTGCTTTGATTGAGAAGGCCCAAAATGGATAGATTTGTGAAACCGGTGATAAAAAGGGATTCAAATAGGTTTATGAAACGTGATTTTGAGAGGAACATTTAAGTATTAATCTAATTTTAAATATGAACAGAATCTTCCTCTTTCTGCATCTCTGCTGTCCTTCGTTTGTTTTCGTTTAAGACATAGTTCACGCTGGTCGTTATTTTTTTCTTGTTTTCGTATCTTGGGAGTAGTGAATCAATCCGTGTACGGCTGTTCCTAAGGCAAGTCATAGTCTTCGCATTGTCATACTGATATCTTCCACAGTGTGAATTGGGCTTCAAGCACTAATGCAAACATTTGTTGATGAATCGGTCGTATTGTCACCGGCAAACCAGTTGCAAGGGCTCATATATCCATCTGGAACCTGCTCACGCTGTTCTAGGATTTTCAACCATGTGCATCTGAGAAAATTACCGGTAAAACCGTACAGTCCAAACCGCATCACTATACAGCGCTCTACCGGCGTACACACACACACTCTACACAACACTTTGTACCTCATTCCTCCAGAAAACATGCCATCATTTTCGTTTCAGTTCAGTTTTATTAAGGAAACATAGGCGAACGCATGTGAACTCCCTGTTGGTTACAAAGTGTCGAAGAAAAAGCATCGATACCTAAGGACAATTAAAAAAGACTGTTTCCTTAATTACATGCGAATAGCAAGCAGCCGTCGGCCATTTGAAACGAATAAACACAAAAGACTTCTAGTTCATTATTAGTAGTATAATTGCATGCAATTGAGCGGAGATGATAAGTGAGAAGCTTGACGCGCGTAAAGTATGCACTTAAATAAATTCACACTGGTGGAGAGAGCAATATCCGCGGGCCGGTTGTTCCACACTGCAACCAGTCTGGTACGGAAGAAAACAATTGCTCAAATGATACTTGATTTACCTGTGCGTAGTTTTACAGAATGATCATGAAAATTGAGATCGTTAGCCTGATTAAAAGAATGGTTGGGACGAAAGAACCAGTCTGGTCTCTTCATAATTCAAAAAGTTTATATGAAATCCCCTCATAATTGCCTGTATGAAAGGTAAGATATGTTGAGAGTTGACAGTCTTTTTTCATGGGGTAATGTTCCCAGACTTTTGGTCATTTGTAGCCTGCCTCTGGACCTTCTCTATGATGGCACCGTCCTTAACAGTCCAAGGTCTTCCTGTTTGTATGGCTTATTCTAAATGTGACCGCACGAAGCTTCTTCGTCAAACCCCATAAAAGTTCACCCGAGGAGTTGCAAAATAGACATGGCCGACTCGGCTGCCTTTATGCAGTTTGGCGTTGGTGTGAGTGAAAAAGCACTGCACACACCCAAATCCCTCTGACTGTTAACTGGCTACAAGGATGTTCCTTTGAAAAATTAAATCCTAGGGTTAAAGGCTCTACAGCTGCTAATTTAAACACCGAAGGGCCATACTCCAGCGTTTTGACTTTTCCTCGAAGCTGTTCGAGTTTACTTGTAGACAGTCATCGTCTGCCGTATTATAAACAACGTTCGGAAATTTTACGTCGTCATCGAGCCGGATACCCACAGTTCAGGGCCTGCCGCAGTCATTGCTGAAAACAAGGAGTACCGGGGGGCCTAAAACCAAGCCCTATGAGAAGCCACTCACCATGGTTAACTCAAAGGACTGCTGGTGCCCGACTTGTTCTCTTCGAAACCGTCCAGTCAAAAAGTTATGGATCCATACAAGGAGGCTTCCACGAACTCCTACGCTGCGCAGTTTATGCAAAAGACGTTGGTGATGAACACTGACGAAGGCTTTTTTAAGCTAATGTACATAGTGTGCACCATTTTACCTTCGTCATGTGATTTGGTTCAGCAATCAAGTGAGAAGGGCATATTCGTAAGACAGAGCCTACCACTGCGAAAGCCGCATGGGGCATTAGTGAGAAGATTATTTGGCTCTAGAAGCTGCATCAACGTTTTATTTACGATTTTTTCCATGATTTTGCAACAAATGGAAGTAAGACTCACCAGCTTGTAGGTATTTTCAGACGCTTGACTTTCATTCTTGAATCGTATAGTGATGGTTGCGGACTTCCAATCGAAGGGTAGGCATCCAGTAGCAAATGACGCCTGAAAGATTAGGGCTTGCAGTTTGGCCATTTCAGAAACTAACTCCTTCAACAGCTTGGCCCGGATTGCATTGGGGCCTCGAGAGGTCGATTCTTTCAAGTTTAGCAACCCTATCTCGATTATTTCATCGTTGAAGAGGATATCAAAGAAAATAAGGTAGAGGAGTGTACGGTTACGTAAAATATCCTCGTGAATGGAGAGCAAACAAAATGGCGGCTCAACTTCAAAAGCCACCTGAGTTAATGCTTTTGTAACCTTAATAGTAGTGATTAAGTTAAAGGTAAGACTTAACGTCAGGTGTAAGGGTTAAAGTGAGAGCAAGCATCTTAAGGTTAGGGTCGCATCGATTCGAACTTCGATTCCAAAATACCCTAGCTGGCTAACATCCGTCAACGGGCAGTGGAACATACATTACAGCATATTCCATATTATCCCACTGTAGTGAGGGCACTTTCTTTGACGTTAGTTTCACCATGCCTAAGTCGCTTTCGGATAAGAAGGCCAAGCCAACCTTCATCAGGTCCTGTACGGTGGGCAGACTGTTTTCAGTTGGTAACCAAGACGTTTATCAGTAAATATATGGATGAACTTCCCTTAAAATCGGAAGTGCCAATGGCTGAGAATAAGGACTTTTTTCTCTTATTTCCCTTCTGAGGGGATCCAGCAAGTGAACTTCAAAATTGCCGCGTAAACATTGCTATCGCGCGCACGTACCCAAACTGCCAATATAAGACTGGTTTTCTCAAGCACTCTACTTATTCTTGAGAGTAGGGATAGAATGCCATTTCAGATGACTTCACTATTTATCTATGCCTTCACTTGCTCCTGTGGAGCAGGTTATATCAGTCGAGCAACTAGGTGCTTATCCGACCGGACGCGAGAGCATCATCTTGTCTGGCATGATTAAGTCCATCTCTAGCGCAACTGTGGCCCACTTGGTTGACAGTGGTCACCGGGTAGACGTTAACCAAGCCTTCTGAGCCAGATATAAAGTGCCAACAAAACACTCCAAGTTCCTGTGCCAGTGGATACCTGCGACGGCATAGGCAGTGGCCCTATGGCTAACAACCCCAACTTTATGCTTGCAAAAAGCGTTTATACAGGACCTACAGCACCCTTTGCCGAAGGCCAGCTCAGCATGTATGTTAACACCTCCTGCCATTTCACGTTTAAACGACGAAGCAGCAACAGCTAATTGTGGAACACCCCGTTGCCCGACCCTTCGCTCAGCCCCTGATAGGATTAAACTATAACCCCTGACCTCTAAACGCCCTCGATCCTCTAGCCCATAATTACTCTTTATTGGCTGTTTAAACTTGTGTTAATCTATCCTCCCTTATATTACTGTGAGAACCTGATCGTGAATAATCGAAAGCGTACGTTCGCCAAACTTGACTTCCTAAATGCTTATATGGGTATCATCGCTGAATTATGAATATATCACCATGCATGGGTTATTACCGTCCTGCTGCCTCAGTTCGCATCCGGCTTGACACGCTATTTTCAGTACTCGTGGTTTTAACCTTTGTCAGCATTCAACCATGGGTGATGAATAGATTGCATCCTTTATGAACATCATTGCCATGAGTGAATCGATTTGCATTCCTTTTGACTAACCACTGGTCAGTTTGGATGATATGGGGAATCGATACAAATACCGAACTATAAACCCATCCTTTTTGGATATCATAAGATATATAGAATTTGTATTTGGTCTTGCCGGTATTCACCAGAATACTTTCATATACATTGATAATTATCGAGTACAAATTTAAGTTACGTTTATTGGAGAATATCTGCTTAGACTTGACTTCGGAATTTTACAGCTTTAGGCGGAATAACATGACCAACAAAGACAATGGTGACTGGAATGGCCATTTCTGGCTTATAAGGTGTCAGCAGCCAGCCATACCCAACCCCATGCACTGCGGTGCCCGAGCCTCGAACTAGCAACCTGTTGGTTAGAAGTCCAACGCTCAACCCACTGCTCCACGGGCTCGTTGGCTCACCGGTTTCGATCGGGAATATTAAATATTTCGATTTTTTCAACATTTTTAATCGTGGTCATCATGTTAATCATACTCTTGGGCATATCGTCCAGCATTTCTACATCAATGTGATTTATCAGTACGTGTACGGTTAGTTAAATTATGGTAACTAACCAATGCCAGCGCACTAACGGAGGGGACCATTGCCCATTTCTGCAAACAAAAAGACAGTCAGAAACTCTGTGGTAGTCACAGAGGAATCTCACCGTTCAACATCGTCAGAAGATCTTCATTTGAATTATTCTTCAAAGTCTCAATGATTACCGAAGACAATGGCTTCCCTGAAAAGGTAAAGTGGATTCCGACGGCATCGCGGAACAACCAACACGATTTTCACCCCCCCCCATCAGCTATCAAAGCAGTTCAAGGAAATATGTTCCCATCTCTTTACTTCCTTTGTGCATCTTACGAGCGCATTCGACACGATCAATCACGATAAAATCAGGAAAATCATGCAAAAATTCAACTGATCTGAGCGTTTTACACACCGGGATGATGAGACGCGTCACGCACAACAGGACATTTTCCGAAGCATTTGAAGTGATCAACGGAGTGAGACAGGACTACGTACTCGTTCCAACCTTCTTTGCTTTCATGTTTTCTGTCATGCTAATGGATGCCTGTCATACTGAGTGCCCTGGGATCCGCATCTTATACAGGACCGATGGCCATCTTTCCAATAGCGAACGCATGTGGGCACTAATGCGTCTATCTTAGCCTACTGTCCACGACATGCTGTTCACCGATGACTGCGTCCTAAGCAAAATAGTTCCATCTGTGAGGGTGCCTGATAATGTGTGTTTCTTGTCACAGACTGCTGTGTGGTTGGCTGCATGGAGGCAAGATAGGCCGGAGTTAGTTATGTGTCAGTCTAACCATATTCCTGTCGACATTTCCCTTCCCTGCCATTATACCTCGGCAGCTGGTTGCCTGTTCATGATTTCTGCTACCCGTTTGAAGCTTCTTTGAAGCAGGAAGCCAGTTGGTCGCTGCACGACCATTCCCGCGACTACAGAAGATACCGATTAGTGCGGTGCCGGGGAATTTCGGTTGGATGATATTCTTATGCCACGTATGATAAACTTCGTCTGTTGATCATTTGAACTGTGTGTGGGCGCATGTACCCTTACAACGGGCGACGTCGTAGATGCGCAGCGCCAGCATGGAAGCTTAATTGGGGTATGCACAGCCATAACGAATGCCACAAATGCCGGAGATACGTGTGACTCCAGGTTCCATCCGTGCTAGCCACCTGTTCCCTCTCCCGCATCCCGTCTTCTTGACTTGGTCATGACGCCGAGCCGAGACGGAAGAGGAAAAGTGAATGTGCTAGATGCTGTGCAAGTCCGCTAGCACTTTTAATTAAATCAAGTACAAGTTACCGTCCCAGTACCACCATAATGTGGGGCACAAGGGGTACATTTTCCACACTGACTGTCGAACTGGAACATTTTTGGTTAAACTTTTCGTTTGTTCGTGCTTCACCATCTTTGTTCTTATTCCTACAAACCTGGGCGTTACCTGATAGTGTTGTCCCATCTGCGACAATAGTTTGGTTTTTTAAGTTAAACAAGGACAAAGACTCTTAATAATATAAACTTAAATCAGATAGAAAAGATTCGTTTGTCATTTTCATTGACTATTAGCCCTGGTTAACGTACCAATCGTTTGTTTTGATGACAGGCAAGATTTTTATTAAATAAATGTTTTTCAGAAGACTAGTTGGCGAGCATACGCGTTCTTTCTATAAATTCTAATCGAGTAAGTACAGTTATATGGGAACGGAGTACACAATAAGACACATGATCAATAATTTTCATCTCATCATACTAGTGAGACGTGTCAAAAGGGGAGGGGTGGCGATAAGAGACAAATGGTTAAGTGGCAGTGAGGGTTTGATGGTCGTTCAAGAAGGGGAGATAGAAAGAGGAGATGGCCTGGAGTGCATGCAATTAAGCTGTCGTTGGCCACGCTAAGCGCAGAGCTTGTAGCAGGTTCTTTGGTGCACACAAGACCGGCTTTCTCAGCCGGATTGTGGTGGCTTCTGCTGTTGCTAGCAGCTGCTGGCCCAGTGAAGTGGGATAGTTTGGTGGCACCTTATTAATCACATGGATGGCTTCGTAAGGGTCCACATGGTGCCCAGAATCAACCAGGTGTGCGAGAATAGCGCTGTTTATGCTTTTAGTTTCGCCTTTTTTCAGCCATGCCGGGAGGTGTTCCCTTATTCTTTTGGCTAGGTGCCAACTCGTGCGACCAATATAACCTGCTCCATAGGAAAAAGTGAATGAGAAGATGCACATGGAGGTCGTCTGAACAGGCAACCTATCCTTACCTTCTGCGTGTGAAACTGGGTTGGTTGAGAATAAGATCCTAATTCTCACCGCTGGGAAGGTTCGGGCCTCAGCTTGGTCAAGGCGTCTTTTCAGGAGCTCACTTTCCGCATCCCCTTGAAAATGGACTTTGAGAAATAGGGTTTTCTTTTCCGCAGTAAGTGTGGTGGGTTTCTCTGGTCTTTTGACCATATTCTTTGTAGTAAATCTATCCAGATAGCCATTTTCGTGAAGTAAGTTCTGGATCTTTCGGAGCTCTTCTTAGATACAGTCCGCCGAACAAATTGTTCTTCTAGCTCTTTGCGCCAAACAACGGACTAGATTGCGTTTCTGTTGGATAGGTACGAAATGGTTGAAGTTCGTATATTGTCCAGACCAGGTTTTCTTTCGATGAACGCTCCTTCGGACACTGCCATCAGATCTTCAGCTTAGGAGAACGTCTAAGAAACGAAGCGAATCTCCCGTTTCTACCTCCGGTTTGAACTTGATGGACGGATGAGTTTGATTAACAGCATCTAAAAGTGCATCTACATTGGTTTCTGCTTTGGCAATCGCAAAGTTGTCGTCAACATAGTTACCGAAGTGTTTTAGTTTATTGATCTGATCGCTTAGCTGGGATTTCTCCAGCTTGCCCATGAAGATATCGGCTAAGAGATGGCCAGGGGCAAGCCCATAGCCACGCCATCTATGTGTCTGTATAGTTTGCTGTCAAAAAGGAACTGCACATTTAATGTGCATCTTAGTAATAGTTCCTTTAGTGCAATCGACAGTATTCCTATTTTTTGCTGATTTGTCGATAGGAATTCGCAGATATAATCGACTGTCTCAGTGACCGGTATGTTCGTAAAAAGTGATGAGACGTCTAAAGAGAGCATCATCATGCCGTTTAAGTTTATGTCTTTGACGTCGTCAATAAATTCGAACGTATCCCGATAGCTACGTGGTGCCAGCTGACGCTATAAGGGCTTGAGTTTCTCCGCTAACCATTTTGCTATTGAGTTGCGCATGTCTAAAATTGGACGGACTGGCAGGCCCTCTTTGTGGATCTTCGGTAAACCATACAACCGAGGGATGTGTGTGCCTACTTTTTGGAGGCTTTCGAGGTCACGGTCGTTTATGACACCCTCTGTGTAGAGTCTTTTTAAGCAGTCAGTCAGCTGTGTCTCTACTTCATCCATGTTGTCCTTTTCTTTCTCCACTTTCGTGAATTGTTTTCTGGTCTGACAAGATAGACTGCATCTTCGTTACGTAGTCGGATCTGTTCATTAGAACTACGCCTGTTCCTTTGGCTGGTCTAGTTATCAAGATATCTTTGTTCTCTCGAAACTGTTTTAACTTCCCTCCGTGCTTTTTTGTCAGTAATCCTTGACTTGCTCGATTCTTGTTCAGGTATAGATAACGAAGATTCACCAGTGTTTATTTTAAGTTTTGGCCACTATCTGTGGAGATCGGCTTTAAGTCATAGTTTGGTTGTAGAAATTTTGCAAATTGGGTTGCCAACTCTAACTGATTAACTCTCTGACCAGGCCTGCAGAATTTAGGACCCAGGGATAATGTTTCAAGCGATTTTTTATGCAGTGTCATAGAAGAATAGTTGTGCACGTACCAATCTGAATCTTTGGAAAACCTTGTCTGTGGTTTCATTTCGTGCATCTTTTGAAAAAGTGTCGATCTCTTGCGTCTCCACGTTTTCTTTCTATGGTCTGAGTATAGCTGCTAAATTCTTTTCTTGCATCTTCAGTCGGGATGTCCAACATAACAGCGTGTTGACCCACGCGATGGTCTAATTCTTCGATCTTCATACGAGGGCTTTCCAGTTTGTTCTTTGCATATCTCCTCAGAGTTTCGTTAATAATAACTATATGGTTACGTCTCAGCGCTCTGCAGTAAATGTTCGGATACTCATTTCTTTCAATACAGTCCCAAATAAAATTGGTCAGTACTGTCGCCTCCGTGTTTTTCAAGCAAGGCAGTAAAGTTTGATATTTTCCTGTAACAATAATAGGACAACGATAGCAAATAATAACAGATACAAGCAAATATCCTAACGTAGAGAATTAACAAGAGGCAATATAAGATGACAGAATGTGGTGCCGAAGTATTTGTCTTCTAAATGTAGTAACTTTGTCAAAAATACTGACCACGGTATTACGTAATGCCATTTCTTCCTGACCTTTGTAAGCATGACAGCTTTATTTAAACTCCAACTATCTATCTTGATTTATACCCAGTAAGCGGTCCCGTCGCACAAAGACGACCTCTGCTCTCATCGCTGTGACTCTGTTACAAAGAACATTTTGCAACCCTTTAAAAGACACTGCTAACCATTTCATCGAATTTTGGGCGGCAGAGTTTACTGGGCACGCAGTAATATCTACCAATCGCGACGTTTTCTTGCGTAAGCTTACGCATAGAACGAAACTATAGTGGACAATCCAATGTTAACTGTCATAGCCAAATTTTGTGATGACCACCTAATCCTTCGTTACATTTCGTTCTGATTATACCAGAACACCGTTTTGTCGTATGTATGAATTTATTTTATTCTGACTTCATTAATTTGAATTTTTTTAAATATTAAATGCTTATTTTATTGAAGCGATTAGTTTTGACCATATGTTGTCTACGTATCTTTGTAAACATATGGAGCATAACCGACGTAACAATATATCTGGCTGCCAAGGTAAGCTAAAATGCAAAGGCTTCGTTTTAGGTCCACCTAATTAATAAGTAAAATTAGATGAAGCACGTATTCTTTGCGTTACAATGACTCAACCATCAGAGAAATTTCAGTATCGGAATTGAAATTTTAAATAGCCACAAAATATCCTTTTCAAGTGTGATTAAACTCACGGCTCCCGGTGGGGCCTCGTAGCTCATTTGGCTAGAGCGTTGGCTGTACTAAAGCCTTCCCCTTGCTGGCGTGGGTTCGAATCCCACCGAGGCCGCCGAGTTCTTCACAAGTGGGTCAAAGTAACTTTTCAAGTTCATTTATTTGAAATGTTCATTGATAAGTCCTTGTTCATAGTTTTGCAATTTACCTATACATATGCATTTTCAAATGTTCGTTTTACTTATGTGACTTTTAATGCTTAGAAATTAGCACCGGTTGAGAAAGTATTAAGAGAAACGTTGTTTTCTTGGAAGCAGTGGCTGTTTGGGGACTGGATAAAACGTGGTGCGCATATGTTTTCCATGATATTGACACTGTTACTTAATCATTGTTGGTAGTATTTATTAACCTTCGTATAAAAGATAGATGATTAAGCCTGACCAGACCACTTTGTCTGCACATCCGAATCAAAATTGAGCTTAGATCACAATTTCTATGATAAAAAACGCATTGATCGGATTCAAAAAAAACAAGTATCTTTATTGTTAAGGTCATTTTGGTCGTTTGAATCCTTATTTGTTTAATTTCATAACCCCACTCAAATGTTATAGCTTTGTGCCCGAATGAAGTTTAATTACTTTAGTTATAAGAACTCGAAACTGTGCCTTCAAGTGCAACAGTAAGGATAATTGGGAGAAGAGGACAAAAACCAACCAAAATATACTTTAAGGCACGTACTGCGCTATTATTGGCAATGCACTCACCTGTCTGGTAAAGATTTTCTCAATAAAGAGAAGAAAAATTTGTTACACTTAAAAAAATGTCCTCATTTACTTTTTCCTGTCTTTATTTCTTCGTATTTGACCCAAAAGCTGCAGTAAAATATATAGTTGTAAAAAGGACTGGCTTATCAGAACAGCGACCAGAGCTATATTTAACGTCGCAATTAATATACTCCAAATACAAGGCTTCTTCACAAGTTCTGGTCTTTTGCAAATGCCGTTTTCAAAGTTTCTTCTTCATTAAGAAATCCTTTGATAGATTCTACGCTTGGGAGTAACTTTTACTGTTAAGTTAAATATTTGAAGCATTTATTTTGCCTGTCCTCTGTAATCTACGGAATTTCATCGAATAACTGTACAATCCCTCCTGTTATGTTTTACCGTTTTCTGCTCGCTTTTAATCTTTCGTCTCCGGGTGACAGTTAAAAGATCGAACAGCCCTGTCAGGAGTACGAATTTCACTATCAGTGCTCTACACCCTCCCTGTTTTTTTATTTTCAAGAACTCGTGCGGATTGAACAGTGAGGTTGACGCCCAAATGACAGCTGGAACGTGACTGGTGGACTGTGAGTGCTCCAGACCAATCCGAATCTAGGTTAAAATTCTACGCTAAACACGGTCCTTCTAAGTGAGAAGATGGCGGCATAACGATCTCATTCACTGCTTACCGGAAAGGGTAAGTTGCATCCTAATTTAACTAGATGTAGGCCGACGTTTTGAGTTTGCTCCAAATTTCAGGAATTTAATATATCTACTCGTACTGACTCCTATTCATATAAACTACCGTTAGGCAGATAGCAACTTTGCTCTGAATGTGCAATTAGTCTTAAGTGTGCAGATCATTGAAGGCAAAAAATGGTCATTTTATACTTTAAAATCCATTTTATTTTACCAGTTAAAGATCACAATTTTATGTTTTTTATCATTTATTGAAAAGATAGGAATGTATATGCACGCATACCTAGTCTCAATTAGTGTAAATGACTGGGCATGGGCAATCTGCTTACCGATTTACCTTAAAAATAACACTTTCCAGGGTATTGCCGGTGACTGGGTATTACCAACGCAAAGCTGCGTTTATAGGCACGCAATGTTACTCAAGCATTTAAAATGCGTTTAAGATTATTAAGGATTACCTAAGTTTAATTGTAATTGGAGCATTGTTTTCCCGGAATACATTTGAACAAGGCGCAGGTGGCTCCCAGTTGTCGCCCGAAATACGACCTTAAATGCAGCCATTTGGGTTCACCATAGTGACCAGTATCCACCAGGTGCTTTGTAATTGACCTCCTGGGTATTTTATTTGCCACCCTCAGCAGCCATTTCGGCATGTGTTCAGCTGACCGAGTTGCCAACTGCCTTTGCGTGCGCCCGCAAAACTGACCGTTATCCCGCGGGTTGCAGTGGTAATCAGGCTTGGAATGTTTTGACTTGAAGCTGAACTGATTTTCTCAGATAACTTTCCTCCCGCCTTACCCTCTCACCATGTGCAACCGCATGTATTAACCCCACAGTTTATGCTTTGTTAACCTATCACGTTACATCCTTCTAGGTCGATGTATAATTGGACAGTTTATCTTGAAGTATTAATAGGTAATGACCGTATGCAGTTGAAATATGAAGTCGCTCAATTTTATGTCCTCATTAAATTCTACTTATTTCATCGCCTTTGTCTTGTTCAAGTTTAATTGTAATATCCATTACTCTGGAACATAATCCCTAGATATTTCGGACCCAAAAGGATGCCGGTTTTTGATCGACCATCTCTTCGGCCTCCTGCAAGGACCTCAAATAAATCAAAAAAATAAAAAATAAATAAAAAAATGCTGTTTAAATAGTGAGCATTTTTCGGTAGCATCCGATGCCCTTAAAATTTAAGCATCTTTTTTAAAAACTGTCAGAAATATTTTTTCTTGTAATCATTAGATTACAAAGCATGTTTTCTTCACATTTTATTCACGCAGAAATGATACTTTTAGGTTTTAAAAATGTTTGCCAACTTCCGGATAATTTTGAGCCAATCTGTTATTGCATTAGGCTTCGGGTTTTAATAATATAAATACTGTATACCGGAAAATGATAACATATAATGCTCATACAGTTTTAAAATGGATGTGAACCATATGGCATGGTTTATGAAGGGCATTAATAAACGGAGAGGGATGATGCAATTTGAATGAAAATTGAACATTCGTACAAAATTTACAATCGGACAATTATGTAAGCCCAAAAGATTTTTTTTCAATATGGAATTTCGAAGAGGTAATTTGCTATCAAATGAGCACAAAAAATCTTTTTACCTTTGCTTTCTATAAAATAAATTTGAATTTGCGGGTGCATCTAAAATCTAACGAAAAAAATCACATTTTTTATGCACTCATTTTCATCGATGAGTTTTTCAGGAGGACGAAGAGATTTTTATTAAAACGCAAGGATCCTGATGCGTCTGATTTTTTGTGATTATGCTCCAAGCTACTAAAGAGTACAATTCCAAGTAAATAGACATTCGCAATCCAAATAGCAGTTTAAAATTTGGAAGAGATTTTTATTAAAAAGCCAGAATCCTGATGTGTCTGAATTTTTTTTGTGATTATGTTCCAAGCTACTAAATAGTACAATTCCAAGTTAATAGACATTCGCAATCCAAAGTGCAGTTTTAAATGTGGATGAGATCGGCTGTGGTCTTACTGTGGACTAACTGTGGTCGGGCTCTGTATAACTTTGCAATGTAATTGCTTTCTGAACATTGTAAACATTTTAATTGTAAATATCGCAATTTTTCAATTTTTCGATAATGAATCATCATAGAAACAATATGAGCTTATGTTGGACACGTTTTGTCATAAATAAAGCACATTTTATGATATGTTATGTTATCCGTGTGTTCTTGCTTCAGTGGCAAAGTCTTACTTCTGTAGAAGTGACCCTCAATTAAAGTTGTGAGACGGCATCACACAAGTCGTGGTTTGTCAAGTTACGATATTCACTGACCATTTAAACCAAATTACTACAAAACTTGGCCTATTTGTACTTAGGCATAGGAAACGCACTCAGGAGTTCATCTCAAGCCTATTACACTGTTTTCTATTAGATTTTTTATGACATGATACTTGTGAGGCTCATTTTCTCTGCAGTCGTCAGATACTTATAGCACAATGATGCTGTTGACCAAGGGGGAATTCCAGTGGGATTTTGGAATAGAGTGTTTAGAAAACACAAGACCCATATTTTCCTTTCTCTATCATCAAATCTGTGAAATAACACGCGCCTCGGTAGGGCTGGGAAATTTCAGAACCCACATGTAGCACGGGTGATGTGGGAAAGCATGTATACCCATTTCTGAGGCATGGGATCTGGCAGCTGGATGCGCTTCTATCTCTTCAACGTACTAAGATAGAGTACAATGCGGGCCAGAATGTGCGGGTTTTAGCTTTATTCCGGGTACCAGGTGGCCTGAAAGCGCGTTGTCTTGTGAATGCACTTTCGAACAGCATCACTGACATCTACTCAGTGGTCGCTGTCAACCATGAGAGTTGGAGATTGATTTCGCCATTCTTGGTTTGATTAGTGCAGGACAGTGCTCACGTGAGCTTGATCGCTCGGCCAGCATAGCCTTTCCCACAGGAGAAATTAAATTCTTTTTTGAAAGATCCGAAAGACAGTCTTCCAAACCAAAACAGCATCACTGACATCACAGCATCACACTGACAGCATCACACTGACAGCATCACTGACATCACAGCATCACAGCATCACTGACATCTACTCAGTGGTCAACCATGAGAGCTGGAGATCGATTTCGCCATTCTTGGTTTGATTAGTGCAGGAAAGTGCTCACGTGAGCTTGATCGCTCGGCCAGCATAGCCTTTCCCACAGGAGAAAATAAATTCTTGTTTGAAAGATCCGAAAGACAGTCTTCCAAACCAAAACAGCATCACTGACATCACAGCATCACACTGACAGCATCACTGACATCACAGCATCACAGCATCACTGACATCTACTCAGTGGTCAACCATGAGAGCTGGAGATCGATTTCGCCATTCTTGGTTTGATTAGTGTAGAACAGTGCTCATGTGAGCTTGATCGCTCGGCCAGCATAGCCTTTCCCACAGGAGAAAATAAATTCTTGTTTGAAAGATCCGAAAGACAGTCTTCCAAACCAAAAATTGACGTTACTAAACGCTTGTTAAGGGTAATATTATCTTTGCCGTTTGATGAATGCGCGAAGAAGCGGAGCTGCGGCTACCTCTTTGGATATGTAGAATGTTGTGCAAGAGCCTTTCTAGTTGCTTAACATGTGCCTGTCGGAAACTTGCCTCCCATGCTATCCTATTCCCACGCTTCCCATGCTATCCGGAGTTAACCAACCCGGTCTAATGCTCGCGAGAAGAGTTCGTTCTAACACTTCAGCTACCCTGACCAAAGCTGCACTCTTCAGTCTGTACCGCGGATATTGCACTTCCTTAATAGCCATCTAGGTATGTCAGGTTGCAGTGACAACACACAAGTGTATCTCGTGGCCATCTTTCCTCTCATCTCAGAAGTAAACTACGGTTCTTTCCACCCCTTTGGCGTTCCGCATTCCCAAAAACCCATAAATCCTCTCATTTTATTGTGGACCTGAGCATAAAAACACAAACTTTCGCTGGCGCACTTTGACTTATTTGGTGTTTGTATAATTTTAGTCGCAGAGTGTTTTGTCTATTCTAACAAATGCCTAAATATGCTCAATCTTTTCATAAAAATTTTCTTGCTTCAACAACGGCGACATTTCACACGTCGATCGCCGACAAACCCGTACTTCTATCAATTGGCCTCGATGCGTATTTAGAGGCTACTGGATGTGCAGGTATCGACAGACTTGCATCAGTGATCTCAGAACGCCCATTCTGCAAGACCCGTGAATAACCATTTTAAAAAATTTAATCCAATCATCGGGATCTCTTTACTGCGTCGCGACCTAACTGTAGAATCTCGTATCAAGATTTCTGGGCATGGTTGCTTACAACCAAAATGAAGCATGGATTATTCGCTTTATGCAGAATAATGGTTGGTGTCTTTTAACGCTAGGCCAGCTCGAAAGTATGCTTTGGAGTCTAAGCGGAGCACGTTTTGCCAGACATCTCTGTCCATGTACACATTTCGCAGATTGCTACTTCCCTGCTAAACGCCTACCAAAGTTAGCATGATGTCTGCGTCGCATAAAAGAACCAAGCCAAAATAATTTATTCAGTAACCTTCAGCGCAACTTATATTTTTGCAATGCAGCACGTTACTGAGTAGCAATAACTAATTAACTAAATAAATGTTAAAAATAATAGGTCACAATATTTGATGATCGACCGAAGGAGGGGAAAAACTTCATCCACAACATGTTGAACTGACCCGACAGACATTAATTTATTCTGCCGATAGCGTGATGAGAATGGAGTTTGTGAGTGTACATGCAAAACATGCACTTTCCAAACCTAATTCTTGAATTCCAGGTTCGTATCTTCTCCTGGCACCCTCAAAAAGAAGTGAAGGTTAAAATTGTCATTGAAAAATTTCTGGGATTTTTATTTGCACAGATAATAACCAATGGAGTGACAGTGACTAGAACGGAGCTGATGTCAATTACTGCTACATGCCTTATCGTTTGAGCACCTCTCGGTGAAGATCGATGCACTGACACGTTGACTCATGTCGAAACAGGCCAGACTTGTGTCTTCGTGTGCATTCTGGAGCACAGATATGCGCAGAATGAGTGGAGCAATTTTCCGTATAACTATCTGTTGAGTAGCCATGGTTTGCATAGTTTTGAAGTCTCTGCTAGCAACTCTGGCCCGTTTGCTATATAGATGTAAATCTGGGTCGAATATTCGGAAAACATATTGGAAGATATGCGTGGAATTTCAGAAATATGGCCTCACAAAACAGATCACACCTATGCTGCGCATGTCTGTTATCACTATAAATTAATTCAAATGCCCGTCACCGCCCTGTATCCGTCTTGCAACGGAGCACATGGAAGACATCCTCAGAATCGACGGTCAAACTGAAGTTGTTGTTAACTAATAACGGGCAACACAGAAAATGCGCTGGACTAACACCAGGGGGGCAAATCGGTGCACGGCAGAGTCCATGCACTCCACACCAGTTGTCACAAATGGAGGGTGTGGTAGCAGGCCTAGATGCAAACTCACGCAACACCTGGCACATGCGCTAAATCTACTATCAGATCACTGAGCAGCTACGATAGTGGACTGATGCCTAGGAGACGGAAGACAGAGAGAGTTTGACTCTTTGGACTGCGTAGCCACGGCACTTAACCGCATTTGCTCACTGCAAAAATCAGACGCACTTTCAAACTACCACGGTGTGCTAAATGTCGTGGGTTGGAAGGTTTCAAACTGACGGAATAAATTTGTCCTCCTCTCAGGACGGAGAGCCAGGTTGCAATGCCTCCTATTTACTGTGGTCACGCTGGCACTCCACCTCTGATGGGAGCTGATGTGTCCCTTTATTGTTTCGGTGAAAACATGGTAAATCATGCGTGGACCCGGTTTGTGGGAAACGCGTAGACGGGCTGTTTAGCCCTTTCAGTCACTGCGCAAGAGCTAGCCTCCATTCGTTTTGACCGTGTCTTATTATTGGGTTTGGGTTTATGTTAGAGGCCAATATGCGGCAGATGCAGCGCAACTCTGCTGTCACTTTAAACTGCTTCACGTGTAAGCTCAGGTGCCCGCCATATCTGGGATGCATGGTGGGTATCGTTTTCAGAGTGATCAAGCCAACTTTGGGGTAGTAAATTCTACCAAAACCCTTCCATTTTCTCCTGAAAGTTCTCCAACTGAATACCACCTTTATTGTGTGCCATATAATCAAATGGACGACATTCAACTTCATAAAAACGAAAGGATAATTATTCGTCTCTGAAGATATAAAATTCCATAAAAACGGGGTCTAAAGATCTTGTACTATTCCAAAAACAGAGTCAATTAGTATGACATTAATGATCAACCCAAATGGATTATTTTCTAGAAATCTCTCGTCCTTGTTTAAATTCTGGCATCAAAAATCAAGCAACTGCTTTTGTTTACCTAATCGCTAAGACTGATAAATATGTCGAGTTTCATGAACAAGGTTAAAACTCTGGTTGCCTTATTTTACATTTTTGAATAAATATACATGACTGCTTTTTACCTCAGAGGAAGAAATGATCTCCCCTACCTAAAGGGCTCTATTGTAGGAGTTTTTCTATGGTTGAGCAATAACTACAAGTTAAGTTCACCTTAGCAAAAATGTCTTATCTCGTGCACGCAACACTAAAAGTAAAATAATTTTACCCGCTCAAACAAGCCGAATTAAATGGCAACCTATATGCTTTAATGGAAAAAAAACATTTACTCCAGGAAGTGCAAATAATTAATTATTGTACTATTAATTTGAATTGATGAGTGACCGTACTTACATCATGCGGAATGGTATTCGCGAATTTCCTGCTAGCCTCTTTTAAGTTTAATAGTTTGTATACGTATTCTGCTTGACACTTTTGGATAATGTTAAAAAACATGGTATTCAAATTCCTGTTTTGACTTGTACGCTTGAATGGACTTTACTTTTTCTTAAAAATGTTTGTCAACCAATTAACCACTTTGCGTAGGTTGTTGAAAAATATGCACGCAAGTTTACGACTAAGAGTTATTGATCAGATCAACCTGTTTTTTTTCAAAAAAATCCATACTTGCCATGTGATGTGGCTTCTTGCTAAATATTGCCCATAAGCTCCTGTTTTGGTAAATGGTTGCTTTGGTGAAGTGGAATGGCGTTCGGGGCCAGACGCAGTGTTTGCTGGAATACTTTCAGCAGTCCAATTATCTCCACGGGATTTTAATACCGTCAAAATATTGGTTAATTTTATGCATGCAACCAACTAACCTGGAATAACAATCCGCGTCTATCAGCTATGGCTCTCCACAATACCCTCTTGTTGAGGGAAAACGTGTTGTCAACTTGTGAGGTCCGTAAGTTAGGAAGAAACAGGTGCTTCTGAGAACGTGCGCTGAAACGGATTATCGTTGCACGTTTGACTATATCGAGTGTGCATATATCGGCTACATAATGGCTTCATTTGCGAAGTTACTGTTACTGGCTTTTAGTGAAGGCGCTCAAGAGAAACCTCGCACACGGAGTAATAATTGAGGTTCAGGGTGTTAAGAAGTACTAATCCTCATTTGTGATAACTCTAGAAATGGCATTGAATTCATCCAGTATGGAGCACAGTTTCCTTTTAGAAAAGTCGCTGAACATCTGCAATAATACAGCTATATGGTTTTTTTCTGCTGCTAATCCTTATTTTATCACATTCGTTTTCATGCACTGTAGTAATAAATTTGTCTTATTCCCTTCTTCCATGCAGTTCAGTTCTGGTCGTTGTTTCGATTGTGACGTGACCGGTAGCCGTAAGTGACACTCCTTATCTCTCTTGGGTTTAGTTCTGAGCTGCTTCTGTATTCTTTTATTGGTTGGAAACCGGTTATGCATGCGCCATCGTGCGTGCAACCGTTGATCTCCTCCCTCGATTCACGGGCCATTCGTGACTGTCATAACCGCCCAGTTTTTGGAACATGTGATTCCCCGGTCAGTCGTAATGCGCCAGATCGTGCTGATTTCTGAAAACAACCACGCATGCATGATGGCAAAATTCGCGCGTTTCCGCAAGGTCACCCTATCAAACATACATAAATTAAATTGGAAGAGCAAACACGAAAGGCATTATGCCTTTGTGCGTTGTTAGCGTATGAACTACGAGCTCAGCCAGCTAAGTCTGCAGTCAATGCTCAGTCATAGATAAATATAGGTAGTTACTCAAAGTTTTAAAAAGCAGTCCAAACCGGCATTCGTTTAAGTATCCTAAGGAAGAGTTTCGTATGCGCAAAAGATTGCGTGAAATCTGAGAGGATGCTTTCAGACAGATATACTTGACTGAGCAAATTTGTACTGCCGATCAGCATAGAACAAATGCACAAGTTAAATCATTCTTGTCAATACGATCGCTTTACTTGACGTGAATTGTCAGCCGAAATATACAAGGCAACCAGGAAAAACGTTTTTAATTAATGCATGCATATTCTTGCATTAAGCATACATTTTTTGCGTAACCTAAGTCACGCGCGCTTTAACGAAGATACATATATGTTATTCATTACACTTCCTTTGTCAGCATTCACGTTTTTCTTGAACGTGCTGCACACAAAGATGCCGTTTTTCGCATGGAACTTTTGTCAGACTGTTTGATTCATTACTTGGTTCACCCTGGTCGTCGTCACACCTGCTGACCCCTATCCTCTGCGGCTAGACCACCGGCCACAGCGAAACCCCGGCTGATGCGGCATCACAAGGGGTCAGAGGGTTTGATGACGGCCGGGACGAACCAAGCTGTAGTGGGACGCCGCGGCCGACACAAGCTGATGCGGCAGAACAGTGTTGACAGACCAGGAGCAATGAGAACAGTGGTATATAATGGGAGGTGCGAGCATGACTCTCCAGTCTCAGAAGATGGGAAGACGAAACAACTACTCGAAACGTCAGACAACCAATATACCTCTCCCAGTGAACGCTCCTTCTTCTTCTGATTTACCACCTGGGAATCGCATTTTCTCTACTATTAGTACATTTAGATATTTTGATTTTTGTTCGTTATACATCGCATTGTGAAATTTTAAATATCGTCTGAAGGATTAGGTATGAAACCACAAACATTCTAGTGTAATGTATAATCTTATAACGCAAAATTGTTGTCATTTATCAAAGGAAAGTTACCTATGACAATCAATGCATCCTCTTTCATCGATGATGACTTTCCTCTAGTGCGCTAATTTTGTTGATGGCCGACATGAGGGTCGTTATACACTAAGATTTCATCACTGGTTTAGGGGGTTGGCGTCATGATTCCTCGGCCACCCAGATCACCGGCATTGATGTTGGAAAATGCGATCTCCCAAGCGTTCCCCGATTAGCTGATTGCTTTGGGCGAACTGAATCTCAGCACCGAATATGGGTTTGAGAAGTCATTGCACATGGTAATAGACTGGGAGCCTGTAAACCACGCGACTGTCAACTCTCGGGAGAATTGCCGGCTCATCGAACTTGAATTTGTGACCAGTTCTCGCTGAATGAGCTGCGACTTGAGAATTGACGCCATTTCGCCGCACTGCCGTCGCGTGTTCGGCAATTTATGCTCAGAGCAGTCTTTGTCTTTTCCCCGACATAGTTTCTTTGCCCGCAACTTACCAGATCCGATGAACAACTCAGGATGTTTCTTGTCGTGGCAGTGGGTCTTTTGTCACATTACCTGACGCTTAATTTTGCCTATGGTCTGGATGTGATGCAAAATCCAAGTGGTGCGAGAAGGCCGCTGATGGCCTCTGAGGCGTTTTTGACGTAAGGAATAGCTCACCAATATTTAGGGTCAGTGCGATTTTGTTCCTTGTCTCATTTGCGCATGCACCGATTGACGAAGTTGCGAGGGTAGATGTTTTCCCTTAACGCTCGTCGAAGATATTGAAATTCGACAGCCTTGCCTTTTGGTTCGTAAATTATATCTCTGGGGAGCCGCTGTTTAGACGTTCTTTTAACGGCAGCACCTGATCCTGTTTGATGAAAACGCAGGTGTTGTCTACATACTGAACCAAGAATTTTGGTTCATCATATTGGAAAAGCAGTGGCTCCAACCGTTGTAGGACCGCTTAGACTAATCCATTGGTGTTCCCTTCACCTGTTCTTAGATTGTTTCGTCAAACGTGAAGTGCATCATGAGACAGAACTTCAGGAGCTGAAGGACTTGGGTGTGTCCGGGGTGATTCTCGGATATATTGTATCTGTTTCGAAGGAGTAGTTCAGCGATCTAGATTGCCAGATCCTGGAGGATAGAAGTAAAGAGGGACGTAACATCAAATGCTGCAACTCTCTGTGTACGAAGTATCCATATCTGATACTTTCGCTCAGGATGGGTTCGAGTTGGAATCCGAAACGTCCTGCAAATAAAGTTCTTGTCCCAGCGCTCGTGTCTACCTCTACTCAATTACTTCCTTTGACTTGCATTTTCGTTTGTCTCGGCTGTCTTGCTTTATCAATCACTTAAGTCTACTCAACCTATCAAATGCTTAACCGACTCTGACAGTGTACCCATATCTGGAGTAGTTTCAGCCCTGGGAACTTCATCCCCACGGTACTTAGCGTATATTGCTCACTATCAAAACTTTGACGCGCTTCAATATATCATGTTATGCTAAAACCCTGGCTAAGAGAGCTGCTAATTCATGACTTAACTCGAACCTCCTATCAAGACTCAGAGTCAGGCTGCAATGACTCCTTTTTAGTGTGTCCTCTAGGGCACTTCAACTCAGATGGGACTCGAGCCACTTCTCTCTCGTTTGCGTAAAACTCTAGTCCATTGTGCACGTGTGTGGCACGCGAAGATAGGTTGACTATATTTGTAAGTCGTTGCGCTGGACGCTACCTTAGATCTTCTGGACTTTTTATTAACTACGGGCTCACGAGAGTGAAGCAGGAAAGAGTAAGGCAGATGTTGCGCAACTTTTCTATCACTCTAATATAATTCATGCTCAAAACATCGCCCTGCGCTGGACTTGCTATAGAACACACGGTGGACGTCGCTGGATACGCCGATTGAACTTTTATGATTTATCATGCAGATTTCCCGTGATACAGCACTACGAAATCACAGAGCTTACTATTTCAATGTGCATAACACCAATCAGAGGAGTTCCATGGTATCAAATTTCTGGTTAATTTTGATGCCAGCACAGACTTTAAACTCCGCATTCAAACAGATCCGTGTTACATACTGACCACCTGGCTCCTTTAAAAGTTCATACTACCATAGAAAGAGTCCGGTGGTTGTAGCATTACCACGGCCCTGGAAACAGGCTATCTACGAGAGTTCGCTGAAGTCCCACGAAGTTATTCCTTTCTGGTAGTATTATGACTCCTCTTACTGTCCCTCTCACGAACATAAATGTTTATGCTTCTGTTTACTTCTAACTTGTGGTTCTTTCTATAGCTGATTACCCGTTTGATCCATGGAGGCAGGGAGAACTACGACCGGCAGAACTATCCCGGTGAACCCAGCGCTTGCGCAAAAACGACTTGTACGACCAGTGGAGGACTTTGGCGGTTTCGGTCTGTATCCGCCTGTTGTAGGGGCTTGGGATGGTTGTCAAACCGAGAACATGACTGAGGAGGAGTACCGTGAATGGCTCGATCATACCTTCCGACCACTGTTTGAGCCCTACGAGAGTCAGGGTGGCATGCCCTGTCGTCAATTGCTGACCCATTTCCAGTACGAGGATCAGGGACTACCCAGAGAACGGAGGATCGAGTTGGTGTTGAAGCTGGATAGGAATCGAGACGGTCGAATCAACTTTGAGGTGGGTCTCTTAACTAAGCCTACTGAGCAACTACATTGTCCTCTTCCCCTAAAATAAGCGAGTATTAGGTCCAAGAACCTTTTCCTATGGTAATGCATGGTAATAGTTGTCTTCGTACTTCAGATGGCCTTGTGCTTAATTCCAGGACGGTACTTATCGTCTAGTTTTAACTTTACCCCTAATCCACATACTGAACCTCCGATCCCCAACCCTAACCATTCACCTTACCCTATCCATTTATCCCTAACACTAACCCCGAACACAATCCTAACCTCTCCTGGAATTTAGTGCATGTCACCTGGGTGCAGGGTTATTTCAAATAGTGCACTTTTCTGTTTGGTTGGGGAGAATGCTAAAACTTGATATGGAAGCTGTGAGACACAATGCATCCAATGGTTTTGTGCATCGCACCAGGAAGTTAACTGTTTTCGGCTGTCTGATTTTTATTCGATTTCATGCACAACAAACAAAGAAGGTAATTTGGTAAACAGATTAAATCTGTCAATTTGTCAATTGAAACGGCAGTAAGTTTTTGTAAACGGCTATATCGGCGTCGATAAGAGCTGTTTATGATTCTTGGTATAGTTTGGAAGTGCTAGAAGGGAATCCGCCGGTCTGTTTACGGGACATATGCGTTCGCTTGCGCCTTCAGGTTCAATGGTAGACTTAAAGATTCATGACCAAAGAATCTGGATTCGAATATCTTACTGACCGATGAAGGCATTAAAAATTGGAATAGCCCTGTATCCTCTGTCTTTATCGGTAGTCCTTCCTGTGGTTCAGGAAATGTAGTTCAGGATGGCGTTCCTTTATGGGGTTTTACTTCTGATCAGTGCCATTGAATATGCAATTTAATCTTAACATGCAATCACGCCCGGAGTAGAGTAGATATCTCGAATAAACACCTTTCTGCGCAAGTCTTCGTTCAGCTTTTCATCAACAAGGAAATTGACATTTGTAAGTTCGGTCATTCCACAGCATATAAAAGACAAACCCGTATATTTCGTCTGAATTTTTTCGTTCCTTCACTTGACGCCAATCGCTAGACTGCTGCGAATTTCTTTTGTTTTTTGAGTGTTACGGTATGAATTTGCTTCTCCGTTTAGATCTCCCATAAAACACATACGGTGCAATTATCTAAACTTCTGCGCTGCACTTGTCGCCTACGTTCCTTGTGTGTTAGTTGCTGAGACCGTCAAGAGGCATCGGTTTACCAAAATTTATAAAATTATGATAGACAGGTATTCATGCTGGTTATTTCCTCAATATGAGGATTATGAGTGTCATGGACATAACACCTAAGAAGTCCTGAAATTCCAAATTGTTTTCTGACATGCATATTTCCTGGTCATTCCTGATATTTAGTATCCCGTCTACGTTTTTTAAGTATCTGCCCAGACCACATCGGCGAATAAAGAGAAGCTCTATTATTATTGCATAGTACGTTAGGAATTAAGGTCGATCTGATCTCCTTTGTATCTCCTAGACAATAGCTCCGTTAAGAGGAAAATCCTGGCAAATTGCATCCTTGTAACACTGGCAAAAATTTTTCTGGCGTGGTCGGCAGTTTGGAGGCATTTTTAAGGCAATTTAATGAGTGAGCATATAAATTAACTAGGTTTTAGGTGAGCTCGGACATCTTCAGTTGACCCAAATGCCATTTCCAGTAACTTAGCCTGAGGAACAGATTAGCATCATTCTATTCATCAAATATGATGCGTGTATTTGCCTATTTAAGCAAGTTGAACAAACCGGAATTCGGCAACGCAGATGGCTCGCCCGGGGCCGGACTCTGAACACCACTTGGGCATTGTGGACACAGACATGCGGTAAAACAACTAAAGTGAGGAAGCAATACCATTATTCTCGGGATTGCTCGATTTTTCTATGACTAGACCTTGCGTCCGCAAAACACAGGCCGTGTTATTCTCTGTAAAGCAGAAGGGCGTGAGAACTTTATTGGCTTATATAAAGGCTTGCATATAAATAAAAAAAATATATAAAGCGTTTTTTATCTATCTGTAAACAGCAGCACGAGTTGAAGAAGCCAGGAAAGGGCTGTTCCTTTCCGGGAGGAAACACGTCGCCCAAATCCGAATTATTGTCCACTCACGGTCTTCTGCGCTCGTAAAACAATAAATTTGCATATTTCTCTCAACAAGGACGGCCTTGATGCTCAGACCGGCATGGCGCTTATCAAGCATTTAAGGGCAAATGTAGGATTCGCTTGCCTTAAACGAGTAAACAGACAATGTCATAGGGAGAAGCCTGTTTCCGTAAAGGGATAAATTTATTCTTTCGGGTTTTTGAGGGTGGTGCAGAAACAGATAGAATGCCGTTAGTTTTTCCTTCAATATTCTCATGATCTTGTACGAGGTCTCTAAACCCAAACCACACTGGGTGACACTCCGAAATACGGGCACTGAGGTCACTATCCCTGAGTTTTAGGTGAATTTACACATGGCTTGGGTATTGACACCATTAAATGGGTGACTTGATGTCGAGGAGGTGGCACTTTGTTTACAGCAAATGGAGGGTTTACTTGTCTGGATTTGGGCCAAATGCATTTAGGAAGAATCTAAGGGTAACCTACTATTCCGGCAGCCATGTTCCGGTCAATGTTTTAGACGAGCGGGCACAATTGCGGAAGTCAATGGTGTTTCAGCCGCTTTCCTATGAATAATAAGCGCTTGGTTTGTTATTTTTTTGAGAGAAAGTGACAGAAAGCTGGCTGAATTTGACAGTAAATTGATTCATAAGATATTGAAAAGAAAGTAAGATAGAATGTGGGGCTCTATCTCGCATGGCAAATGAGGACATTACCTACTATAATAAACATAACTTGCCTTACTATTTCAGAATGCTCCAAATGTCGCGGTTTGAACGGTTGCTAACATATGGGATATTTCGTTCCTTTCAGGACAGGTGGTTAGACTGCAGTAATACCCTCTTAATATGGCTTCTATCACATTCTCACCCATATGGCATTTGAGCTGCTCTGCCTATTTTTTGAAAAACTGGTGTGTCGTGTAAGGAGCCATATCATGGATGGTATCCAAAGATGGACTATTTAGTTCTGTCAAACTACTGCGCCTGTTCATCCACTTTCAGTCGTCTTGGTATTGACGTTTCCCCAAGCCCAGTTGGGTGAGCAAGGCGAGGGTGCGACATATGCTCGCGATTTAGTTCTCATTATAAACCAATTTGCGCCAATTCATCGTCCTGCGTTCTCCGTACTCTGAGGCACACAGTGCACATTTTATTTTGTAACGGTCGAACTCATACGGGGACCGTTTGACTTCTGACCAATGCGGATGGATGTTGTACAGTCAGTTAGGATCTATTCATATGTATTTCTTGAACAGGTTGCATTTTACGGGTCTTTTATTTTGATTTAGGCTTTAACAAAGTCATTTTGTTTATAAAATGGACCCAGAGTACGAAACGAGCCGTGCTTAGACCACCAAACTCCAAAAAAACATTCAATGATACTCAAAATGAACTCCTTAGTTAAAAACCGCATGATATTCCAATCACTGTTTGATTGACTATTAGAGCGAAGAATACATGTTATGAAATATATGCTTCAATGAAAGGTGTCCTTCATTAAGTTTTCGGTTTGTACATGAGGGTATGCAATCCATACTACAGGTAGCATTTCATAAATTCCAGGGATATCTGCTTTCGCTTCTTAACTTTGACACAATCCTTAGGTCTAACGATTACCCTAACGCTTAATTTCTCTCGAACCCAACCCCATCTCCCCTGGAATTTGGCGTGAGGTCATATATAATACGAAGGGGGTAACTATAAGCGCTTCTTATGTGTTTTTGAGACAGATGATCATGCCCTAACCACCAGCATGAAACACATCAAAACAGTTAGGAAAATAAGGGAATATTTTGCGTAGAGCTATTTAATAACGAAACATTACCAGTTGATTGTCTTTAATCCTAGGAGTTTAGATCGATTCTCGTGAAAATTCGTTACAAAGACTTACCACCAGTCAAGCGTTTTGGCCTCAGAGCCATGCTCGCGGGAAATCCAGGAATGCGCCTTTCGGCAGCTAGGAGTCAAGCCGCCAACCACTTACGGACTATCGAGTCTCTGGGGCGTTCTGGAGTGTTCGTTCAGGAGGTGCCGGATCCGGTCTCGGGAGGGTTTCCTAACTCTCAAGCCGCTGGTGGATTCTACTTAGAACCTGATGGTATATGGCCAACAAGCATGCAGAAGGGACCACCCACTACAACGAAGGAACAAATCGCAATCCGAAAAACAATAACGGACGAGGTATACGTGCCCCAGAGTTACCTTGAAGCCTACAACTGTCGACCACCGCCGATTTTCATTCCAGTGGTCGTGCTAGCACAAGTAAGTATTTAGAGACGAGTTTACATGATAATGAATTTAATTTCGGTTTTCTTTTGCTTAATTTGAATGATGCAACGATGTTATAGTCGAATTCCAAAAATAATTAATTTTTACTCCTGCGTTCTTCCTAAATTTTAACCTGAGATATCCGTCCAAGTTAGTAAGCCAGCAGACTGGGTACCATGCCAGTTGGTATATATCCTTCTATTTGTCTCAGGTAAGAACCATTGGAGGGAGGCTGACTTTGCAAATAATTACAAAAATCTTTATTCATTTTATTTTTAAAAATATAAGTGATTGAAAATGGATCCCACGAATTGGGAGCGCCATACAGGCTACATTAAGAGGGAGCGACTGCAGCCTGACGTTCAGTGCGTCAGTCAACCACACCACTCAAGCACACTCTGGGCTGACAGTTATCTTAACCTTGCAGTTGGCAACCTTCTTAGTCATGGCTTGTAGTGCACCAGGAAAACTTCAAGCGTACCAGATTGTTTATGGTGAGGAAATTACACTTACACGTCAACCTAACTCTCTATTCCCGTTTTAAGGTCCCAGTAAACATAGGAATATGGTGGCACTCATAGGCGGTGGCTCACGAGGCGCCAGTCACGTACGCCTGATCTGGTCTGCGTTCTTTTTGACTATCTTGACACTGGGTATAAGTGGATGAGGTGACAGAGAGCACTTTAGATGCCCCGCAAGTTTACGATAAACTAACTCACGCGCAAGGCATCATATCCGTGCCTACCTCGCTGTGATGCGCACATCGGCAGAAACTACCGTCGAATTGTCATATGTAATGCCTGGTGTGTACACTATCTACTGCTCAGGGAGTTACTTGCGTATTCTAGACGCTCCACTGGTACCTAAAATATTCTTCACCACTGTGGCACTAGATCGAAGTGGTATCTATATGCACCCATTGTATATGATAGTATAGAAGCAATGACTGTGTTCGAGTTCTCAACTTTTGCCGCACGTGCTTATTGCACGCACTAGATTGCGACTCAATCATGCCAGTCACAGCGCACAATCTTATCAGTAACAGACTGACAGCTTTAGGCAGATCGGTGTTGCATGGAGAAGAGGCGTGAGGTACGCGTTCTTATGCTTTAGGCTATCAGGTCAAGTGGAAAGGTCTGACCTCAGATGATGCGATCACCCAATTTTCCTCGGCCGTGGGCGCCAAACTGCAGTGGTCCCTTGTTTATAATGTGGTCTTTATGGCACCCTCATCCTATGTGAGATCCGAGCAGTCGTCAATGGTTTCCAATGCATCTGGAGTTCGGACTAGGTTGTGCGTGTGGTACACCTGGATAAGTCACCCCGTCTTCTGCAACCCACATTCCACTCGATTTTGCTTAGCTATCGGATATAAAAAGGTTAAGAAAGAAAGAGTGCAATAGAAGTTGGACAAGTCTGTTTCACTGTAAGAAAATTCGTGCAAACTGCATCGCTACTATGTTTAACTAGCAGGCGAGTTGTGTGTTTTGCGGCTTGCGGTGGTCCAACTATCCAAAGGCTGTCAGTTGACGCGATAAATCGGTCCACCTCGGCATTTAAGATCCAAATGTAGTAACCACATCGTTTAATGTGGTCTTTATAGTGCCCCTATATATTTGATGGACGCGTACTGTAATGACCAGCCTGGAATCCGCATCGCCTACAGAACTCACGGGCACCTTCTCAACAGTCGGCGTATGCAGGCTCCAACGGACGTGTCTACGAATACAGTCCATGACTTGTTCTTCGCGGACGACTGCGCCCTTAACACCGTGATGGAGGAGGACATGCAAAGGAGTATGGACCTCTTTCGCCGCAGGATGCGCCGATTTTGGATTAACAATCAGTACAGCCAAAACGGTTGTCATGCACCAGCCGCAACCCAGCGCGGAATATAATGCTCCCCGAATCAATGTCAATGGTGTTCAGCTCAAAAACGTGGAAACCTTCGCTTATCTAGGAAACACGCTTTCACGCAACACGAGAATCGATGACGAGGTTGCCCAACGGATCTCCAAAGCTAGTCAGGCCTTCGGCCGGCTGCAGGCCTCCGTGTGGAATAGCCACGGTATTCACCTGAACACCAAACTGAAGATGTACAAGGCCGTCGTCTTGACGACACTCCTTTACGGAGCGGAAACCTGGACCGTCTACTCGAACCAATCCAGAAAGCTGAATCACTTTCATCTCAGCCACCTCCGCAGAATACTGAAGCTGAGATGGCAAAACAGGATCCCGGACACGAAAGTCCTGGAGTGGACCGGAATCTTCAGCATCACCGTCATTCTGAGGCAAGTGCAACTGCGAAGAAGCGGCCACCTGGTAAGAATGGACGACTTTTCTACGGAGATGTCGCTACGGGTGCTCACCGACAGGGAGGTCAAAAACGACGCTACAAGGACACTTTGAAGAAATCGCTGAAGCAACTGTAAATCAACCCGGCGACCTGGGAGGACCTCGCCCAGGATAGATTGGCATGGAGAAGATCCGTGAAGACTGGTTCAGCAATCTATGAGGCCAACCGGATCGCCGCCACCAAGGCCAAAAGAGTGGCACGAAAGTCACCAGCACCCCGGACCAACATCGTTGATGCCCAGACCCTGCCAACATGCCCACGCTGTCAACGCATCTTCCGCGCGCGAATCGGCTTGGTTGGACATCTTCGGACGCAATGAACCAACAGTCCGACAATTCCAACTTCTACGTCAAATTCTGCCAACCCTCCTTCAGACTCCCCCACCCTCACTCTTGGCATCAATTTCATTACTCCCACCATCATAAAGACCACATCTTTCTACTCATCGCCTGTTACCCCCACCGCCGCAATTACCACCGCCTTCGCCTTCACTACCACCACCACCACCATCAGCGACGGGGTCTCTCTCCTAAACTGTCCTCAATGTGACCGCACATTCACCTCACACATCGGCCTGGTCGGTCACTTGAGAATTCATCGTACAGAGACTGGTGAACCACTGTCTGGAGCACCAACACACAGCAGAGATCGTCGCCTCCACTCTCCTCACTGCCCACACTGTCCTCGCGCTTTCACTCATCGCATGGGCCTATTTGGTTACATGCGCATCCATGACAGTGGAATTCACCGCACTGCCGACAACACCGATACATCATGCACATTCTCCGCTCCTGCCATTCTTAACACCACTGCCATCCCCACTCCCATGAATGACATCCCCCCCAGCCTCTACCGATTTCGCCTGCCCACAATGCGACCGCAACTTCAACTTACGCATCTGCCTGGTCGGTCACCTGCGAATCCATCGCATGGAGGCTGGTGAACCACTGCCTGGGGCTCCGACATACAATCGCTACGCCCGCCTCCACTGCCCTCACTGCTCCCGCACATTTCCACACCGCATGGGCCTATTAGGACCCATGCGCCTACACGACAACCTGCGGTAAACCACCGGAGGCTAAGCCATATTAGCGCACACCATCTACAGCAATACATAGACAACACCCTCACCATCATCGCGTACTTGAAAATATCACAGTTTCCTAGAAACCGTGGCTTGGAAGGCTGCCAATCTGGCGCTTACACCAGACCGCGCCGTAGGCCCAGTGTATGTGCTGTGTGTGTCGAGTGGCTGACCAGTGCACTGGGAGTCAGACGGCGATGGCTCCTCCATATCCCCTGATTAAGTAAATCCTGTTGTGTGCGTGATGGGGGCCAGTTCGTGCTGTGGCGCGCGATGACGGGTACGCCAACCCATCAGCCAATGCACCCACTCCCATATCAGACAACTGACCGGCTCGGAGGGTGTTCTGATTGTGTTGGTGGGGCAGAGTGTGAGGTCAACAACTCAGCACATTTTCCTCACTATAAAAAACCTCACGCGCTTGAAACTATCACGGTGTGCTAAAAGCCGTGGCTTGGAAGGTTGCCAACTGACGGGATAACTCGGACCGCGTGGTCAGCCCAATGTGTGTTTTGTGTGGTGGCTGACCGGCGGACTGAGAGTCAGGCTGCAATGGTCCTTCTTAATGTGGCCTTTATGGCACTCCCACTCCGTGGGTCCCGAGTCAGGTGTGGTGGTACACCCAGGGGCGGCTCCGGCCGCACCAGCCACCTGCGCCCTCTCCCGTCTCCGGTCTTCTTGACTCTGTCTTGACACCAGGCTCAGGGGGGAAGGAGGAGAGAGTGCGGTAGCTGCAGCGCAAGGCTACTATCACTTCAAACTAATTCACGTGCAAGTCACCATCCCTGCAACACCTGGTGTGGAGTGTACGGGGGACCTTGTCGAAATCGACGGTCGAACTGTCATATATTTGAGATCAAAGACCACCTTTTCCTCTAAAGCCGTATTCTTGTGGAGTTGAAAGCTAGCTCATGAGTAAAGCGCGTGAGCGGATTTTTTAACAAAAGATCAGATTTGATCGCTAGAACATCAAATTTACTGGTCTGATGGTTAGGAATCTTACTCGAAACCAGAGAGACGGTCGCAGCTAAGCGTGATGAAGGCGCACCCAGTCCAGTATTTATAGGTAACAGTTGCCATGCCACCGCATGTTCAATGCAATTAAAAAGTCTCGCGTTCATCGCTAGGGCTCGTTAATGGTACGATGATTGCTCGTTAGTCCAAGTCCGAGTCTTAAATTGTTAAAATTTAATCACCGTTGTAGATTCTTTGCGTGATGATGACCCGGTGATTTGCCTCGCTATCACTGCAACCGGAGTTCGCCCGCGTCATCCCCATGTGCGCAAAATTCCCAGCACAAATTGGAGGTGATTGCACTTATTGATCGACTACGGGCCGGATAACTATGACTGAAGCAATTCACCATGAACGCAGTTGTTAGCCCTTGCGAGACATTCGGCCTCACCAAACTTCAAGGTTTGGCCAGTTCTCGACGAATGAACCACGACCTTAGAGGTAGCATTCCTTTTCCCTATATAAAGCAGTCTTCCAGTTGTTCAGACGTAGGTGCTTTTCCGCAACTACACCAAACGCAGCAAACGATGGAAACTGACTTTGATGCAGGTTTAGAGCAAGAATCAGAAAGGTTAAGCCAAGAAACTTCCTTTTACTGCGATTGCAACTTTTTTCTTTTAAACCACTTCAAGGAATACGCCTATGGGTTTCTATGGAACATTTTTGTCCGTCAGGCACTCTGCACCTGGATTTCATTTTGCCAATGGAGTATAATAAAGTTTGGATACAGAGAACGAAATTAATATGCCACTGGACTACTCTGTTGTGAAAAAAAAGCAGGCCATGCTCCACGCGATAGTTGTGAAATTTATTGCTAGTGAAGATAAACTGTTCGAAGCCAATTTGCCTGTCCCGCAGTTTCCCTCCCATTCCTAAGACTTGACGGTTAAGAGCGCGTGTCACTTCTGACGCCGGTGAGTTTTCCTACAGAAGATAAATATTTGATCGCTAGAATATGAGCTTTATCGACCTGATGTTTCGGATCATCGTTCAGAAACAGTAGCAGATCGGAGTGTCTGATGGTGATGGGCTTGAATGAGAATCCGAAGCGTCAGGTTAATGGATTTATTATTCCAGCGGTCACATTTTATTCTTCTCAACTGCTTTCTAGAAGTCTCCTTTTCACACTTCTCGAATTTAACTACCCGGCCGATGATGGTTCCATTTCAGGAAATGCAGTGTGTACGATTGTGCGAGTGTCCAGCATGCGTGTGCCTGAGGTTTATTCAGCCTGTTGTTACCGTTTGCCATAGCCCAGCTTACAGTCCCCTTAGGGAGCATGCAGTCTCCTGAAGGCCGGTCCGAACCTCATATCGCTTATCTGTTGTGGCATATTCTACCAGTAGATACCGACTTTTTCTTCCCCCTCCAAAATGTTGTTGCATTTCAAACAAATATTATGAAACTGGTGCCCAATAAAATAAGTCCTTCCACAGAAGAAGGGATTTTCACATGCAGCGAAACGATGGGTTGACTGTTTGGACGACTGAAACTCTAAATGATCACAGTAATGCAGTACTGGCCTTTAATTCGCCTCTGAATAAGAGGATGCTCTGACATGATGAGGGTGATTTTCCCTAACTGAGGTCGCAAGTACATCTCTGTGCCTCCTTGAAGGTAAAGGCTATTTTGCACTAGCCTCAGGAGGTGGTTCAACTCTTTTCGCAGAGTGCAGGCTGCGATGGACGTTCACTCACCAGTAAATCATGCGTGCGTAAATTCTTTTATCTTGTAGCAAACAGGTAATTGCAGACATAAAGCGCTGTTTCGAAGTGCTGACTGCAAAATTAAAATTGCAGGAGTCAATTTATCACCATATTACTGGATCCTGCTATCTTGATGCTGAAAGATAGGTTAAGGACTTGTGATGTCCTCAAAACTTGAATTTCGGCATCCAAACATAGGTCTTTTGAAGCTTTGAAAGGCGACTTTACGAAGTTGGTGAAGAGAATGGTGCCTTTGACTTACAGCAGATGTGCTGTCTCAGGAAATTTGAACCAAACTTCTCAACTGTGTTTTCAATTAGAAAAGATTACTTAAGTAAGATTGTCAAATTAGTTACCGTACAACATAAGCCCAAGATACTTCAGTTACGTCACATTGCCGGCTTTTGAAAGAGTTTTTCGACCATCAGTCACTGGTTTAATATGACAACTTATTAAGTTTGATTTTTTCTGTTGATATTCGTTGACCTTATAAATGCAAATATATTACCTATAAAAATAAATGTTTTGTACTGTAATTTTTGGTTAAAAATACGTTTAATTATTAATTTTATGCTTTAAACGGGCATTTTTGGTTCTACCAAGTGTTTCCAATTCCCGAATAGTTTTCAACCACCGCTGCTTTTCCACCGAACTTCGGGGTTTCAAAACTGCAAACTGTGTATTTTCCGTCTAAGGAAATTTATACATTTTTATACGTTCTTAAGAAGACAATTTTGTTTCCCTTACATGCAACATATATAAATGAGCAGATATGACATTCTATGAATGTAGATTTCATGGTCTTAAAACATTTATAATTAGAAAGTACCCTGAAACCAAATTACACTCTTTTTTCAAGTACCAAATTTAAAGCAACCGTAATCCACTCGTACATAAATACAAGAAAGAATATTTTTGTGCATGTTTTCTATAAAATATATTTGGTATTTCAAGTGTTGAAAATCAATGAGCAAATCCTGTGACTATAGTTGTCGGTTTGTGCTGAATTCCAATTTTTCAGGCGGCCGAAAAAAATCTCGTTCAAAAGTAAGCATCTCCGCGCAACCGCAATATCTGAGGATTACGCTGCAAGATAATGAATCTTAAAATACCTCTACGTACTCCTTCCTAATCCAAGACCAATTTTAGAATTACGGTCAAAATTTCATGAGAGAATAATATATATATTATATAAAGCAACGTTCAACATTACCTAACACAAAATTCTATGGTTGGCTAAAGTGTAAGCCAATAGGCATCCACTGTAGTTACTTATCCGTTCGGTAGTGGCTGGATTCGCTTCCACATGACATTGAGAAACTTGTAACTGATATAAGTGTAAATTGGCATCCAAATCGATATGCTTATTGATGCATGCCTCGTCAGAGTCATTGCCTCCAGGAATTCGTGGTTATCCCTTGTTGAGCAGACGCCAACAATGTGGGTTTCTTCCATTTAAATAAGGGTCCTGAGTTGACCACGCGGTCCAAGTTATCCCGTCAGTTGGCAACCTTCCAAGTCCCGGCTTTTAGCGCACCGTAATAGCTTCAAGTGCGTCAGATTGTTTATAGTGAGGAAAATGCGCTGAGCCTTTGACCTCACTCTCTCCTCAACCTCACTATGAGACCACTGCCCGAGCCGGTCAGTTGTCTGATGCAGAAGTGGGCGCAGCTGCTGGTGACCTCGTCTACGTAAACTACGTACATGACCTGGCCCCCCAAACACAAGCACCAGGATTTCACACAACAAGTTGTTGAACTGCTCACATCTCACATGTGGGAGATAGTCAGACGTCACGTTAAGAAGGAGCTATCGCAGCCTGACTCTCGGACCACCAGTCAGCCAATCCACACAACACACATTGGACTGACTGTGAGGTCTGAGTGTAATTGTTAGTTGGCAACCTTCTAATCCATGGCGCTTATCGCCCGTGAAATTCTCAAGCTTAGACCACGCATTCAAGAAGCCAATTTGCCTGTCCCGCAGTTTCCCTCCCAACAGGTCGCGAGTTCGACCCTCGAACGCCGCAGCACCTGGGGTTGGGTATGACTGGCTGATGACGGCTAATAAGCCAGAAATGGCCATTCCAGTTTCTATTTTCTTTGTCGGTAATATCATTCTGCCTATATCACTAGCCGCTCAGCGGCTGCTGGCGGGGCTGTAGAGGAAGCCCCAAGGCACAGTGGGACTAGTGAGTCCTGTAACCGATCGGTGAGCTTCCAACTACCATCGTTAGTATTCCCGATCGAAACCGTCAAAACAAGGAGCTCGCGGCGCAGAGGGTAGAGCGTTGGACTTCTGCCCAACAGGTCGCGAGTTTGAGCCTCGGGTGCCGCAGCGCCTGGGTTTGGGTATGGCTGGCTGATGACGGCTAATAAGCCAGAAATGGTCATTCTAGTCTCCCTTGTCTTTTTCGGTAATATCATTTTGCCTGTATCACTAGCCGCTCTGCGACTGCTGGCGGTACTGTAGAGGAAGCCCCAAGGCACAGCGGGACTAGTGAGTCCTGTAACCGATTGGTGAGCGCTCAACTACTATTATATATATAGGTTTCAAGCGCCTAAAACAAATACATGATGAATCCTTCCTTGTATTAGGATTGTGTCGAAACTCGTTGAAAGTCACTTGCGTAAACACCCAATAAAAGTGGCGCTCAAACCATCAACTACTTTTCGCACTTAGCTTGTAAGGATATGGTTGGCTATCTTGTTAAGAAAGAAGTTGTCTACAAGATCCGACACGATGGCTGTAATGCCGTATATTGCGGCCAAATGGAATAATCTGCCTTCTCACGCACTTATGAACATTAACTTGTGACCAAGAGGCGTGGCCCTCTGTCCCAAGTGGCCATACACACCCTCTGTACAGGGCCACTTTCACCTACGACAAATGTCCAATCGTTGGAGCTTGCACTTACAAGAAAGGCCGCAAGTTTTTGAGGCCATTTACTCCGGTGAGTCATGCATCGATCGGCACATCGAGTTAGAGGCCGTATACGAAAATCTCAGGGAACAAAATGGAAGATACGACAACAATCAATAAAGACTGACACACACAGCGGCTGCTTATTGGCGCGAACACACCATCGTATCGATTGTGAAGCGCTTTTTAAATTTCAATTATTGTTGCCCATTTACTCCAGTCTTACGATGACCTGGGGAACTAGCGTCAAAAATTTACCAACATAGTTTCCTTTATTGTCCCAAAGAACCCCTTCACCTTCTTAATTTATTTAAATATTACTCACATCCTAGAGGGCCTTAAATATTAATTGAATCGTGCATTGTACGCGTCATCCGATCTAGCAATTCCATGAACAGTTGACGACGCCTTGCTTTGGCAAATTCACGATTTTTATGACACCGGTATACCACTGGTGCACATTAACTCCTACACGATGAAACCGAAGAGCTCACAGAAGGGGAAAAACTGTGTGAATTGCGATTTGCTGGAGGGATGGTTCCTTGACCCGCACTGCTCACTCGGAGGTGGCGGCCAACAGTTCTATCGTTAACCAACCAATGTGCCTAGAATTTACGAGGATGATAGAATTACGGAAATTAGTGGCTTTGTAACGCATTTATTATCCATTACTCTGTCAGATGCGACCCCAGGCAATGGACGTAGGAGTTGATAATTATAGTAAACTTGTGGTTCCGTGAAAATTTTGTCCTTTAAATAATCCATTACTTTTGCCTCCATTATCCATAGATGTGACTTTATCTGACTATGGGTTAGAGTGAGTATCCAAAGTGTCCTGCTATCGCATCTTTTTCTTTCAACCTACGTGAGTTTCAGTTTACTCAACGACATACGAGAGAATGTGATTGGATACATATTTATGTAGCCTCTATCTCCCACATCAGGCAACTGACCGGCTCGGACAGTAGTCTGACTGTGGGGGTGGGGGAGAGAGTGAGGTCGACAGCTCAGCGCATATTCCTCACTATAAACAATCTGACGCGCTTGAAACTATCACGGTGCGCTAAAAGCCGTGTCTTGGAAGGTTGCCAACTGACGGGATAACTCGGACCGCGTGGTCAGCCCAATGTGTGTTTTGTGTAGAGTGGCTGACTAGCGGACTGAGAGTCAGGCTGCAATGGCTCCTTCTTAATGTGGTCTTTATGGCACCCCACTCTGTGGGATCCGAGCCAGGTGTGGTGGCACGCCCAGGGGCGGCTCCGGCCGCGCCAGCCACCTGTGCCCTCTCCCATCTCCGGTCTTCTTGACTGTGTCATGAGACCGGGCTCAGGTGGGGGAGGGAGAAGAGAATGCGGATACGTTGAATGCCGCGGTTGGAAGGTTGCCAACTGACAATTACACTCCAGACCTCGCAGTTAGTCCAATGTGTGTTGTGTGGAGTGGCTGACTGGTGGTCTGAGAGTCAGGCTGCGATGGCTCCTTCTTAACGTGACCTCTGGCTATCTCACACATGTGAGATGTAAGCCGTTCAACCCCCTGTTGTGTGAAATCCTGGTGCTTGTGTTTGGGGGGCCAGGTCGTGTACGTAGTACACGTAGGCGAGGTCACTAGCAGCTGCGCCCGCTTCCGCATCAGACAACTGACCGGCTCGGACAGTGGTCTGATTGTGGGGGTGGGGAGAGAGTGAGGTCGACAGCTCAGCGCATTTTCCTCACTGTAAAACAATCTGACGCGCTTGGAAACTATCACGGTGCGCTTAAAGCCGTGGCTTGGAAGGTTGCCAACTGACGGGATAACTCGGACCGCGTGGTCAGCCCAATGTGTGTTTTGTGTGGAGTGGCTGACTGGTGGACTGAGAGTCAGGTTGCAATGGCTCCTTCTTAATGTAGCCTTTATGGCACTCCACTCGTGGGATCCGAGCCAGGTGTGGTGGCACGCCCAGGGGCGGCTCCGGCCGCGCCAGCCACCTGCGCCCTCTCCCATCTCCGGTCTTCTTTGACTCTGTTTTGACACCGGGCTCAGGTGGGGAGGAGGAGAGAGTGCGGTAGCTGCAGCGCAAGGCTACTATCACTTAAAACTAATTCACGTGCAAGTCACCGTCCCTGCACCACCTGGTGTGGAGCATACGGTGGACATCGTCGGACTACGACGGTCGAACTGTCATGTAGCCTTTATGAAACGCTCACGCCCACCACTCGCGCCACCCACCCCATTATGCGAAACCCTGGCATTTTGTGCAGGGTCAGGTTTTATATGGCACGCCTAGATGGGCGGTTTCTCATTGTCGGTCCCTACGCCCAAACCCCTTCCAGTTGTCTTGATTCTTTCTTGACAGGTTGCTAAGAAAATGCGGTAGGTGTTACGTAAGTCCAATATCATGATAAGCTATTGAATGTTCAAGTCACCGTCACTGTGTCGGCTATGTTGCAAGGCACTTGGTGGATATTATCGATGCTAACCCTTTGAAATAAAAAAATAAGAAGACGAAGAAGAAGAAGAAGAAGAAGAAGAAGAAGAAGAAGAAGAAGAAGAAGAAGCAATTTCTGGTATAAGAGGTTTATTGGCCTGTTCTTTCTCTTACACATTCGAAGTAATTTTCAGAAACAATCGCTTACAAGGGGTTTGAGGGAGCTTTCAAAACGTCAGTTTCATAAACTGATTGTTCTGGTGACTGTAGCCTCTTCTTCTGACCTATTTCCTGGAGCCTGTCCAGTCGCTGTTATCGGCAAACTTTTGAATTATGAGGTGTCGACTGTAGTATTCTGAACTCAGTGAACTCCGAGATGTTAACTTTAATTGAATGTCGCTTTTGCGCCACTATAAATAGTACAAAGAAACCGGCAATTCTCATTCTTTTTATCCGTTTGTTCAAAAGAATCTGCATCTACTGTTCACGCCTCATTCATTTTAATTTCAGTGCCTTAACCTAGTGCGTGCTGATTTCCGTGCTTTTCGATTAGTTAAGATAACATCATGCATTTGTACTTGGCTGGGTGTTTTCACTTCATTTTCAAACTGAGATATGCAATCCCTTCAAAGCAAGCCGGTAGAAAGCAGCTGCATTTAACATCCAGAAGGTGAACTTCCTTTCATTTGCTCCCTTGCAGATTTGCGTTTTCATCTACTATGCAGTCGAGCTGAATAAGCGCGCCGTGTCGGAGCCGCTCAACCAACTTACGATGCTATCCGGTTTTCCCTACTTTAGTCCACTCTACTTCGATCCCCGCAGACGACGGGAAGTCTGGCGTTTTTTTTTTCTTACTTTCTTGTTCACCAGGTAAGTCCGCTGCCGGTAACAGCTGTTCATGCAGGACAGATATGCACCTGCTATAAATATACTATTGACATTATTTAAGTAGCCTTGGTTGTGTACCTTATTTCTAGGCCTTTTTCTTGGGATTTAGTGTATGCTGGAAAGAAACGGACCCTGAGGATTTTGTAAATCTGCAATGAAGTCACCTCCATTGTCCTAGGAGGGAAACGGACAGGTTTTTACCTAGACTTTGAAGTACTTTTCATTGACTTGGCCAATTAGTCTTATTGCAACCGGCAAACCAACGGGCCCGTTGCTCCATGCTAGATTGTCACACTCAATGACCAAAGGTCGCGGGTTCGAATCTCGGGTGATCCACACTTGGGATTGGGTATGACTGGCTGATGACGGCTAATTAACCAGAAATGATCATTCCAGTTCCCCTTGTCTTTGTCGGTTCCTTATTATCAGCATATATTTCAAGTCGCTATGCGACTGCCCGCGAGGGCTCTAAAATGGGCACAAAGGCACAGCGGAACTTAAGTGTTCCCTAACCAGGTTAATTTACAAATCTTGTGCCCAGTTCGTCATCAGACAAATGGGAATGTACAGAAAACAGTTAACCATAAACAATGCCTAACACAAGATTCTATGGTTTGCTAAAGTTTAAGCCAATTGACGTCCAGAGTTTTAATTTATCCGGGCGATAGTGACTGTTTTCGCTGCCACTTGACCTTGAGAAATTTGTAATTGGCATCTTAATCGATATGCCTGTTAATGCATGCCTCGTCTGAGTGCATTGTCTCCAGGAATTCGCGGCCCTTCCTTGTTGGGCCGGTGCCATCGATGTGGGTATCCTCCCATGCAAATAGGTATCCTGTGTCCGGTGTGTGCTGTGCGTAGGACGGCCCTTCACCGATCGATTAAGAGACTCACTCGTCCCTTTATGCATTGGAGCTCACTCTCGAACCTATCCCCAGCAGTCACACAACAGCTAGTATTCCAGGTAGAAGAGGATAACCGACAAAGAGAGAGGGGAGACTGAAAGGGCCGTGTCTGACTTATTAGACGTCATCAATCAGTCAAACCCTACGCTAGGTGTTACGCTATCCAAGGTTCGAAGCCGCAACCAACAACTGACATGCAAATGAACCCGATTTAATGGTGAGACAGTTGGAGTGCAGTCAATAGTCTTGTAATCGACTAAACGGTCTCCTTACAGAACTCTGCTAGGGAGAGATGGGTTGATTCTCGTCACAAGGTAGAATGGCTTCTGCATCATTTTTTTCGTTAAGCTGAGGTATAGCATTTTCCGTCTGTCCTTTGCTTTACGAGCACATCTTGAAATCGGAATTTACCGTAAACTTACTTTCCAATTGTTATTCAATCCCCAGAATTTTTGCCTTGAGCGTATTTTTGAGGGTTTTTTAGTTGGTACTTTTTAATGAAAAAAATGTGCATCTACATATCTAAGCCAAATTTTAATGTCACCTTACGGAAGAAACGTATTATTTGGTTTCTGAATTGATTATAAAGGAGACGGGTGACTCCAAATGAGCTACTTTTAGTTACTAATAGCATTGGTGATCGAATGAAAAGTTAATTTACAAGTAGACCTGTGAGTTCAAGTAGGGTGGTTGCGGGAACATCCATGTCGTATGGCAGCGGAAATTCCTCTGTGAAATGTGTTTATACTTCTAGCAATCTGATCGTTCAGATGGCTTCAGCATAGAAAAACCTTGACTCCACCAGAAATTATGCTTTTTTTCTAATTCCTTTAGAAGCTCTGGCGATTTCTCAGCTGAATTTTCACAAATTCCCGTAGGCGATGAAGTATATGGAATAGATACTTGACAAATTTGTGATTAGATGCACCAATTAACGATGCTATCGATCGCATTGGGACTTCGGTTTTGTTTATCTTTATATGCATATAAAGTCATGCCTCGTGCATTCACGCATCTGGGTTCGCGAAATTTTCAGTAGGACCTGATTTATTTGTTTCAACGATTTTTTTTCCGGACCTGCAAACTTTGCGAACTCCTTAAAAAGCCATACAAAAGTGCTTATGTTTAAGTTTTGAAGTAATTTATATTTCTATTTGTGCCTTCGTTTTAAAACTTCTTAACACACAGTGTCTGCCATTTTTCCTTTATGAAAATGTGAATGAAAAATGCGTTCCACACATTTTCTGGCCCATTCGCTACATGTTTACATACTGTCAATGCAAAATAAACTAGTAGCCAGTCGATTAGTATAGGGGTAACATTAGTATGAATAAGGTTTTATATCGCCCGGATACGACTTTCACTGACGTTTCTGATGCTACATGATGCCCTTACTAATTTCCGAAATTATAACATTGATTAGTCTTTGGAGTTCCCATGCCAGAAACCGCAGGTACAACGCTGAGGGACCCCGGGAGTACCCGAACCTGTCGCCACTGCATCATACACCAGCAAAAACCCTAGCCAAACACAGGTCTGAGCTTTTAGCTAGTATTCATGTCGGTATTACGGTATGATAACTTTGCCTTATGAAATTTATACTTCTTGTTTCTAGAAGGAGTATTAAGTGGTTATTCCACAGTACTTGCTTATACTCGAATCAAATGTTCATTGAAATTTCGGGTCTGACCCTAAAAGGTCATGCTCCTGTCGTGCGCTTAATAAGTTCTGACATTGGTACAATGAAAAGTGTACCACCTGTGCTGTCAGCAGCTTCGTGAGGCTGCTTCCATTGATGCGATTGCAGACTATTATGACTATGCTGCACCGTGGGACAATTTTTAGGAATGCGTTTTTTCTCTTTATTCCAAGGGCATCTGGCAGGTAGTCTTCAACTGCCTTTTTACCCTGATTTTCGGCCTGCTGATCGAGTGGGTGCACAAATTTTGGCGCGTGGCTCCTGTCTACATTGCCGGTGTGCTGGCCGGGTCCCTAGCCTCCTCTGTCCTAGACCCGTTCGCCATCTTGGCGGGCTCCAGTGGTGGCGCCTACGCTCTCATTGGCACTCATTTAGCGCTGATCGTGATGAACTGGGAAGAACTGCAGCACGACATCACCACCTGTCGATACAGTTTTCTGGGCGTCGTTTCCAGCGGCGTTTTTCGGCTTTGTGTCATCCTCCTCTTCGTGGGAACAGACTTCGGTCTCGCACTCTACCGTCGTTACGGCTTACAGGTGGATGTATCGGTCAGTATTTCGGCGCATTTAGGTGGCTTCCTGGCTGGTCTCCTGGTGGGCATCCCTGTACTAAGGAACCTCAACGAGAAGCCTTGGGAGCGTATTTTCTTCTGGGTATCGATAGTCATTCTGGTTGCCTTCCTCATTTTCGTCATTTTCTGGAACATATTTTGGCAGGGCTTTCCTGTTCAGTTGGTTTAAATGCTGTAACTTCTTGTTCGTACATTTGATTTGAAGAATTATTTATATGAATTTATCACTTGCCTATGTCTCTTAGACTGCAAACATTTGTTTTCAGGGATCCCTCAACAGAAACTTTTGGTGTAGAAGGATTATGCAAGATTTGAGTTTCAGGGAGTACCTCCTACAACACTTTTCTTCGGCTCTCTACTACTGCTCCCTGGCTGCAGGGCAAACATGGCATAATAACGACTAGGAATGGATTTAGTGACTCGAGTGGTAAAACCCTCAAGTATAGGTATTATAGCCTAATGAAATGGTGACAGCCTGCCGTGTATACCCATTAGATCTGAATATGACTGAAACTGGGTATGGGAGCCGCTAGATGGGGGCTTTAATCCCAGCCGGACACAATTGTCAGTCGCGTCCGCAGCCTCATTTTACTTGGAGAGAGAAGCGGAAGAGTCAACACTGCATGGACTCTCACATAACTTGTCCAGATCTCGTCTTTTTAACTATTTTGCCTACGAAACGTTCTCAATGTCATGTTTTTTGGAGATGACCTACTACTGCCGCCGGAGAGCCGGAGTGTGACAGCTCCTTCTTTACCTTCCCATCCACGGTCCTAGCCCACCTAATTTTTGTTGTGGCGCAATAAAATTAGTAACGTACAGATAGCTTCCCCTACAGCTAATCGGCAAAGGGCGTAGGGGGCGCAAACCATCTGATGCACTTCCTGCAGATACTTTGACTTCATTATCGGTAGAAAACTTTCAAAGAGCCTTTGATGACACAGGCTACAAAATGAACCAGAACGGGAAGTAATTACATGCTTCCCTTTGGTTTCATATGAACACTGTTTAAACTTTTCCAATGAACTTTATTGTGCGTTGCATTTATGCGTTGCATTGCGACGCTCAATGAGTAAAATAGAACTGAAAGCACACTCTCGCTTGCTAAAAGTTATGTCCAGTAGGCTAGCTTTGAGTGTGCTGGCAGTTTCTTTCACTGTGCGCAAGCAGTTGGTGGCTTTTGAGGCATCCACCGTATGCCTCACAACAAGGTGGTGCATGAATTTGGTTACAGTGGTATTGGACTTGCGCTGCATCCACCGCGCTCTCTCCTTCCCCATCTGGACCCGGTGTCGTGGCAAAGTCCATAAGATCTGGGGCGAGAGAGGGCGCAGGTGGCTGGCACGGCAGGAACAGCCCCTAAGCGTACCAACGTATCTGACTCGGATCCCACGGCGTGGGAGTGCCATAAAGGCGACATTAAAAAGGAGCCATTGCAGCCTGACTCTCAGTGCGTCACTCGGCCGCTCCACACAACCACACACTGGTCTGACTGCGCGGTTAGATATATCCCGTCCGTTGAACACCTTCCAACCCACGGCTTTTATCGCACTATGAGAGCTTCAAATGCGGCAGATTTTTTTCTACTGAGGAAAATGTGTTGAGCCATCAATATCAATCGCTATTCCCATTCTCAGGCCTCAGCCACGAGCCGAGTCGGTCAGTAGAATGGTGTGGGGAATGGGTGCAGTGGCTGAACTAGCTGATTGCCTCGTCTGCGCGTGCCACATACACTATCTGCCCCCCAAAACCCAGCACATCAGGAGTTTCGGAAAAAGAAGGTGAGGAACACGAAGCTCACGCTTGTGACAGTACCAAAGGTCACGTTAAGAATGCTCGGATTACACACGCCACCTGAAGATTGAACCTAGGAACATACGTCTCACTTACGTAAGAGGTGCTGATTGCGTGCTTGTGTTGTTTGATGTTCGGACGTTGTCATGTAGGATGCAGGTGTTGGTGAGGAAAAATGCGGTTTTTTAACGCAGGGTTTCACTGAGGTGTCTAACAGGCCTATGCGGTGAAAGAATGTGCTTGGTGCGTGCGGTGAGTGTCTGTTGATGCTCCTGGCACTGGGTCGCCAGTCTTGTCGTGGTGAATTCGCAAGTAGTCGAGCAGGCCGATGCGTAATGTTCATGTGCGGTGGCCATGTGGCAGGATAGGTTGGGATGCGGTGTGAATACTGCGAGTGGTTGTCCAGCTGATGGATTGTGAGTTGTTATTGGTGGAGATGAGAGAGTTTTTGGATGCGTAATTTGTGCTTAGCGTATAGTTATTGCGATAAATGCCAATTTCTTGACTATGAGTTTGATTGAATAGGCACAATTAACGACTCGGATGTGGACTGGCAAGCAATCCTCGCATTAAGTATGACCCGCAGCGGTGATTGCGTGAGCTGCTAACTATAGAACGCATGGCAGCTACGTACAGTAGATGACCCAACTCATGCAATGTCATGATCGAAATTTGATTGAGTAGTTTAGTTTACATTTGGTCAGCTTGTTTTGATTTGTTGAGTAGATTTGAGGCTCAGAAAGCCATTGACTTAAAAACATTGCATTTTAATCGTGTATATTGAATAAAAATGGCAGGATTTTGGGGAAATCGGAATTTGCCAAATTTCAAGATATTTTCTATGCTATTTGATGGCATAGAACAGAATATATTGTTTTTGTGCGTTGTGCTTTAAAAGAACAATCATGTTAACTCAAAAGGTTCCAAATAAATCCTTTCTTGAACCGGAAAATCTGTTATTAAGTCAATTAAAATCAGGAGAAGGCAAGTGTGAGTAATAACACTCTTTTTCAGAAACAAAAAACGGGTTCAGCTTACAAAAATACTTTCAGCAAATTTCTGACGCTTTTTTCCGTAAAAGGTGGCTGTAAACTTGCTGAATTGTATTTTGTCTTACCACGTTGATAATTGAAACAAAAATGCGTATCTGATATTGTAGAGATAGACGCTCACAAAAACCTATGTTTACTTTGAAACTATGTGACAAGATACTTTTGCATATTATTGTTTTCCCTAATGTGTAAGTTAGAAACTAACGAGCAGAATAATAAGAGTTTTAGCAAATTCTTGTTATACATTAGGTCACCCTACTGAGAATTTACAAGCTTAGCATGGTTCCAAATGTAAGCAAATATAATGAAAAATAATCCAGTATAAAGAGAAAAATGAGTTCTTTCACTTTTAGCAGAAAATGTATCATATATTTATAGGGAAGTCAAAAAGCCTGACAACTTCCGCCTTTTTACTTTGACTTAACCTTGGAAAACGGTACAATGCACAATTATATATCACCGAAATATACAATCAAAGGATACTTTGTTATCAAAGGTTTTTGAATTGATCTCAGTCAGATTTATTTCCGGATTTTGCTGTGGACGTTCTTAATTCGCGGCAGTTAGGTTCCTGTTCGGGAGAGCCAGCAACTATGGCCCAAATGGCCATCTCCATTAGAAAGAATATCCAAAAACTGACTACCTCGGTAAGAAATATCTTCTGTTGAAGGATTTTGATAAGCACATAGAGCACAATCAAAATTTATGGTCAATAGCTTGAAAACCCTGAAAATCGTGAAGTAATCACCAGTTTTTCAAGGATAATATGGAACTAATTGGAAGTAAAAAGCAGAAATACCATTTAAAGAAATTTTAGGAAGATAAATTACTTCTATTGTGCACAAAAGGGCATGCTTACCGATTTGCCTGACAAATCTGTTTACATTTATTAACCAGCTTCAGTGAGTTTTACTTTTTCGGGCTTTGCTGTTTTTTTAAAAGCTGGTACTTATAAACAAATTAGTATTGACTTTCATATTTAATTTAAGTTTGAAATTCCCCTAAAGTTTTTTATTCTTATTGCATTGCTTTGGTACATGCTCTAGTGTTATTTTGCGAGTGATTATCAATCTTTCGCACATTTTTGTATTTTTCATGGGCTAGGTCATCTATTGTCTAATGAATAGTGCCCTCCTTGGGCGACAACTTCCCTTACCTGCGACTGCCTCTGAGGATGTGTTCGAGTAAACATCTCAAACACCAGGGTAATAAACTTCTTGAGTCAGTGCTCTTACCTTCTTTGTCTGAACTGCTTCCTAAATTTCACCTCGTTGCTTCTATCAGCAAAAAGCTTTTTATCGGCCTTCACTTGCATTCGATCTTGGGAGTACTTTGTGTAATCGGTAACCGTATACCTTACGTGGTCACTTGGCGTCAGCTGTCTGGCGGCTGCAGCAGCTGTGGAGAATATAGGGCCTCATCCCAACAGACCCTGTGCCCGTCTGTTGTTTTTTCGCCTTGCTTGGGGCCAGTGCTTTAATAGCATCTACACCCTATAACTACTGGACCTATTCTGAGTTCGTCGATGTCCCCGATATGGCTCCGAGTGTAAACGTAAAGCACAGACGAACGCAATTGTTGTTCTAACGAGTGAGCCTTCCCTTTTCATCTATTTTTCGCTTCAATCAGAGTTTCTGTGACTATAAGTGTTATTATTGGTAGACTAGAGGTAAAGCTATTGTTTTCAGGCTTCTTATGGACCTGGGCTTTTAAGGCCGAGATCCAGTTATTCACAATGCCTCTTTTCACTTGCAGTTAAATTTTCCCTTAAAGCTTTAGATTAAGCATGTAGGTTATGTTCAGATGATACCTAAACCTACAGGTCAAAGATATGCACTTTGATTGACGGCGCCAACTGCCATGAAGAGGATAGGCAAAGCGTGTAATACAGGCCTAGCCTTGGTCACAAAGCTGGTGCAAAGGTAAACCCTGTGAAAGCAGCTGATGCCGCAGAGATAAATGGAGTTATCGCGATGCGAGTGCTGGTCCCTGTGAGCGAAACAGGCAAAATATTACAAAATGAGAAAGAAGTTGACACCCTGGAGCTCAAACGAGTGCTCACGAAGTCAGAACAGGAAAATGTGAGATCACTGCACCAGAAAGACTAACAGCTTTCATGGAGTAAGGAGTTTCAAAAAAACGCGAAACCTTTCCTCATCCATAGTACGCGTGCTCGTATGTAGCTTAATGTAGTCATTTAAATGTGCCGCAGCAAATGACCCTCCGCTATTTTATCAGGTATTTGCAAACATAGTAACTGCAGCGTAAGGTAAGCTAAGGAGAAGATAACAAAATACTAATGCAGCCCGTTGCAAACTTACCAAACCCTTAAAATTAAACTGGTTATGAAGTAAAGGCAAGATAATAAATTCCTGAAACCCTCAGCTTTACCAGCCGTCCTCATGAAATCTGCTTTGTCCATGTAATTAAGGGCTATAAATGTGCTGTTTAATCCATAACGGAAGAGTTTAAATTTTTTCCAAAGACAGGGTTTACTGCGTTGCGTTATTACGGCATCCGTTAAAATTTAAAAAAATTCATGTAAGATTAAAAATATTGTTCAGATGAAAAATAAACTTCTTCAAATAGATTTTGAGTAGACGCGCTATACATAAGGAATCCTAAAAGGCCTCTCAACATCTAATATAACCTATTTGCTTAGGATTTTTTAAGATTAATGATTAATTTGACTCAATGGTAAAAACTAAGCAGCTTTGGTGGGATTTGAACCCACGTGAGCAAAGGGAAGGCTTTAGTACGGCGAATGTTCTCGTTGGGGGTCTCCGACCTCAGTTGGCCAGAATTTTGGCTGTACTTTAGCCTTCCCTCTGCTGGCGTGGGTTTAAATCTCATCGAGGCTGCCGAGTTTTCTACATGTGGTCAAATGAACTATTTATTTACTTTCAACAGCGAAACAATTGCCAAACGACTAGGAACACGAATATTCAGAAAGAAGGTCGCCTAGAATTACCAACATGAACTCATAATCGCCCGGCGTAAATAACTCCTAAGTTGCGAAATATAACTTGTAGGAATTATTAAGCCCTTACAGTTAATGCATGAAGTCAGACCCACCTGGATCCCTACTTTTGGCGGATATATAAGCACTAGAAGGCAGAAACTTTTCGAGCTGTGAACTAGCTTCGATCCGGATACCTTCACTACCTTCACACTACGCTCTGCAAAAAAACGGCTTAAGCACTATACATTTAAACATTGGTTTTCAATTACCTTATTTCAGAGAAAATATGCATAAAAATATTTTTTCTGCTTGTTTTTTAACAAGTTACTTCCTCTCAAAGTTTTTACTTGAAGAAAGGGTACCTTTCATTTGTAAAAACTTTCTAACTTCCTGAAGAATTTCGAACTCAACCTGCTGTTATACCTATAAACAGTGTATTTCTAATGAAGGGAAACGTTTACATTTTATATATTCTATTATAAGGAAAGGATCGTAACATTTTACAGTTGGTACTAACCATAATGTATACTTAACAAGCAGTATTAATAAATGAAAGGATACGATGACGTGTGAATCGAGATTTCCCAATGTTGAAACCGTCATAATTAGAAACATTTTAAAACTGATTGACACCGTTTCAGATAACTCTGTACCAAATGAGGACAAATAATAAAAGTTTTATGCATCTTTCAATACCATTTATTAGATGAATAAGAGCACTGAAAATCAATTTAAAAAATATCTGCCACATAGTTTGTCATTTTTTAAGGAACAAAATGTTTTAAGATGGCCGCAAAGAAGCTTGTTCAAAAGCCGGCATCCTGACGTTACTTAACTATCTTTGGATTACTATGTACGACAACTAATGTGACAACTCTATTTAAGCAGTCTTTTCTTATAGAAAATATTTCTCAGAAGTTTTGGGTAACAGTTAATACTACTTTTTTCATATTTCTACTATAAACACTCTGTGCCGTGAAGCGTCACGTTTGGGAGAAGTCAAGAACTCGGTTTCCTGGTTCAACATCTTGGAACCCGCACATTTTCCTTTTGTATTTTCTAAATATTCTTTTCGACCTTCTCAGCTTGTATGGTGACGCGTAAAATGGTTAAGGCCAGCCTGTGCTCCTTCAAAACGCTGCTTAATTGTTATGCGCAGCTGACACGTGACAGCAAGGGTAAAAAGGACGGGATCTGCTATTGCTAAATAGATGGTAGTTTAATGAGAGATGAGTTGAACAACGGGATTCTGTTGAATTGAACACTCTTGATGTTAGACTTGTGTAAATCTCTTTCCCGTATACCCAACGATGAAGAAATTTAAGGACATCTTACTTCAAAAAATCTGCAGTTGAGCCCCATAAGACTTACACTAGACGTTTGTATGCCTATCTGTACGATGTCTATGTAAGTAGGTCAAAAGACAAGAAAAGTGATCTCCTCGATGTGTTGATACCCTATGAATTAGGTTAACTTTTTTATAAATCTTTTTTTAAAAAACCTTTCATTGTTCCCAAAAATTACGTAATTGAAGGGCGTATTGCATCCCTTTGGGCTATACATTAAGAAATGACTCTGAAGTTATAAACACGAAGCACAATAGAACGTTTGAAGTAAAGATAATTCATACAGCCCAATTGCGAACCACAATACACTAAAAAGATGTCTAAGACAGTATGTTTGTTTCCAGCTGTTAAAATTTGTGCAAGAATTTTGCGATTCTCATTAAAATCTGAATTCCCAGAATTAAATTGTTAATGTGTATATAGTAGAGCTATTACGTAGAGCACGTTAGTTTAATCTATCAAAATCTATGCAATAGTAGAATCGATGGTAACATATTTTTCACCATACTTTTTTGTCTTTTCAAAAGCATTATTTTCTGTTAAAAAGCATATATACGAAAAGCCACGACATTCTGACATGTTTTCTGTCACGCCATACGATAAAGATGTTCAGACAATATCTATCTGCAGTTGACTTTGAACGAATACGGAAACTTGCAGCAGAAGGAGTGGCGCGTGAGTCATTAGCTAGTTTTTTCGATATCAGTAAGGTCACTCTGTGGCGCATTCTCAATGATCGAACCGTGCCTAGAAGGAAGCTGGGCAAACCAAAACGGTCCACAAGAAAGCCGGACGACGATTTTATTCGTTGTGCACTAAAAAAGTATCATTATATGTCCATTTAGACCATTAACAGGGAAAATCTGCCGATGTTCTCTATGACCATAATCAGAAAAAGGATGCAGGAATTTGAACTGCACCAGGCAAATGCCATAATCAAGCCATTGTTAAGTAGGAAACTTATTAGAAAACGTTTTTTATTTACGTAGAAGTAAATTGATTACAGGCCCTCATTCTGGAAGAGTATTTACTTCTGCGATGAGGTTTTATTGTTAGATAAGCCGGTGAAGTCGACCCAGATGGTCATATGCGGGAAACACTTCGCCTGAGAACACACTATATCAACAGTATCTTTCAAGAACTGCCGACGTCTGATGGCCATCAAATTTGGTGAACGACCGATCTGGTGATCGACAACGGAGACTATAAATAGCAAGGTTTTCTCGAAATTCTATAGGATATCTTCTACTATAATGGCATACATCGACGCAGGATGGACAGGATAATTTTCTAGAAGTATGCATTTGATAACGATTACAACGATATCATAACTTTTAGACAACAACCGGCCTCTGCGCGTGTGGCCTGCAATCTATTTTTATTCCTACAAACAGTCCGAACTTGAATCCAATCAAAAACCTTTTTGCAATTATCAAAAGAAACTAGCATAAGGCAAAGAAAGGTCTTTCCATTTTTTGCTGCATACTCACATTTAACAAACTATTATAGAAATCCTGGCTATCTCTATGTCAGACAAACTTTGTGCTGTCATAAATGCAAACGGACAGTTTACGAAGTACTGATCTTGTACATTTGTTACTATTCTATATTATTGTCCCGTAGTTATGTGCCCTCCCTCCTTATGCACACTTATATTTAGCCTTATTTGGTTGATTTCTAATGTAGCCATTATCTTAAACTCAGGTTTTTAGTGAAAAGTAATTATTTTAATGTTACTAAATATACAGTTACAAAACGACCAATGCCTTCTTGTTAAGAACGGATGTTTCTTTACTGGTTGAAAATTTTGGCGGACGCAGCATGGACTGATTTCATATTAGAGACCCTTTCTTATGAAGACCATGCGATTTTATGAGTAAGGCAATCTACTCTAGAAGTAAGTCGTCCTTGGGTTAAAAGCTGCACAATTTATCTAGTGATTTAATCTATAGGTAAAACAGGTGTTTTTCCTCAACGTCACTTTATTCGTAGTCGAAGAAACTAATTTGCGTCCTGGCTTATTGGAATGAATATATCGGAAAAAATGCCTTTTCAACTAAATTTATGCGAGAATATAGACAAAACGTGTATGATTTCCATTCTGAATGCTTAGGATGGGCAAAATACATAATAATTCCTTTCAGGTATTCAAACTCCCCCAGCTTTTTAAATCTCTAATAATTTTGATTCACGTCCACAACACAACACATTTTCCCCAAACATGAAGAAATACTGCCCACAGAAAAAGTACGGCCTCTTTGTGATTTTATTCGCGGTCCGATATCTATTATCGTTTGCCTGTCCTATGGGGACGGAGATTCATTTTTTGTTCACTAATGACCTATTTTACACTGAAGTACGGGGATGTGGACACTCCTGCTAGGTCGCTTGAAAGTAAAATCGGCGACTAATCGAAAGACCTTAATCTCTTCCACGCATGTGCAGAAAAACAAGCTTAATCCGGTCATACAGTCTATTTTCGAGAACCAAATCGACAGCCAAGTGGCCAGTGATCGTGACGGGGAGAATTTTCTTAAACGAACAATATGTTTTCCAGTAAGCTAACCTTTTTTCTGAAATTTTAATGGCCTGCAAACTCTACCTTAGTTGGAAGTTCAAATTACCGTTAATGTACAGTCTCATTAAATTTAAGCCAAAATAATAAATGTGTTTTCGATTAAAAATGATTCAATAAGTAGGGTTGAAATATATTTTATCGTACAGCATAATCCCAGTTTATTTCAGTTTTGCCAGGACGCCGGCTTCTGAGGAAAATTTTTTCTTCTGCGTGCAAGAACTGTTTGTTGTAAAAGGGACCACTTAACGAGTGTGCTTTTCCCATTTATTTTCAAGATCCTCATATATTCAAATATATATTGTTTCGAAAAATATATGAAACTGTGCTTTTTATACTTAGTTGGTAGATAATTACGTCTTTTCGCATGTTATTATTTAAACAGTGGGTTTTTGGATGTGCGAAAGTTTATTAAAGGATTTATAGAGTCTGTTCATTTATTAATGCCAGTTGTAAAATCTATAACATAGTCCATATTCACTGCCATATTGTGTGAGTCCTGTAGAACGTTGTCGAAATAGTGTGGAAAAATTCAAGTCAGGTTGATCTCTACGGCTTTGCAGTTCAAATTACGTATCCCACTAGCACCGTCTTTTTTATGAAGTCAATGAGAGAGAGAGAGCTACGCCTTATTTTGAAAGTAAAATTCCAAAAATTTCAGCAAAAAGGTCCTCCATTCACCGTGAAAAATCGTCCTTGAATGCGCCTCAAAATATCGATCAATTTGGACTTCCTTCAGAATATTGCCAGCGTCGTGCGCTAATGACCTCATTTTTGTTGTTCGAATAAACAAATAGGGTTAAAATTCAGTATATAATGGGTAAAATAGGCCAATCGACATACATATAAGCGGATTCACATGCGAATGGAGAGCAGAAACAAATGGCGGCTCAATTTCAAAAGCCCGCCAGTAAGCCCGCCAATATACTCAGTAGATCAAAGACGAGTACACAAACAGAATTTATGGCTTGCAAAGAGGTCTGTTCGCTTGAAATTCCACTCTACTAGGACTACTTATCAATAACACTGCGTAACTGTGTGAATGCCACCAGTTACATCAATACCGAGTATGTTTTTTCGGCCATTCACAAGTTCTTCCTTTCAAAAATGTTATCTGACAGACCGTTTAACAAACGCTGACCAGGCAGGAATGCCTAGATGTCACTATGAAACAGAGATAAGGCACCCTTTCAAACACTTAAAACCGCAGTTGCAGCATAAAAAGTCCATTACAGCTCTCTACAATGCTGGTTGCGCATATTCCTCTGCTGATATCTCAGTAAATATAAATTAAACTTATTTTTGGCACATTGCTCACACACTGCCAACATTATATAGTTTATGTCAAACTGCATTTGTTGTATGCATTTGTATGCGGTTTGCGTGTTTCCGAAATGAAGTTAACCCACCAATTCCCAGTTGGACGATTTTTACTTCTTATGCTTGTTTGGCGGTTGCATAAGCTGACACATAAAGAAGACTCTGATCAACAACCAGACAGAGTATCATGGAAAGTATCATGGAAAGTGGAAAACGTCTATGCTGCCGCGGTCAGGACAATCGTCATGAAGTGTGCCAATCTGCCAGAAAAAGGCTGCCATCAACAAGAAGCGATCAAATTTTCTCCTGCTGAACTGCTTTCTGGAAGTGGCCTGTGTTCTTCTATCAGTACGGCCATTTAACACTAATAGATGTAACCATGTAAATAGGTGGTGTCTGTAGTCACGATCCGGTCACTGTTATGCCACACATTTGATGTATATTTTCTGCCGTAGCTGTAAGTTTTCTAGACTAGTGGAAGCGTCGTATGGGAATTTATTGATCACAGTAGATGAGCTGTTTCATTAAACGTTAGCCAAAACTCTGAATTGTTTTTTTATTGAAAATGATTACTTAAGTAGAAATCTAATATAAAATATCAGTAGCATAATCCCAAAATCTTTCATTCATGCTAGGATGCCGGCATTTGAATAAACTTACTTCAGGCTACCCGCAAAAACTTAATGCTGCAAAGGTGACTAAGAAAGTAATGTGAATTTTTTAATCACTTTTTGATGCCTCCAGAAAATAAACTATATCTTTTAGAAAAATACATAAAACTCTGCTCTCTTGCACGTATTTAGTAGAAAATTACCTCTTCTTCAAACGAAATACACGAAGAAATTGTGTTTTTTCGGTTAAAAATGTTCATGCTTATGAGACGTTTAGAGCCTGAAAGATAAACTTATAAAGCATCGCATCATTTCATTTTACTGCCTTTTATAAAGTGTCCAATATGGTTTTCATCCGCTGCTCTTATTTTTCGAGCAGTAAATTGTGTCTTCCTAATAGCCTAAACAAATAATTGCTTTTATTGAGACGAAATGTATACCACATTTGGTTTGAAAACCCTGAATGCTATCTTAACGGCAGGTGGGTTCAAAATTATTACGGAATGGCCATTTTTTAATTGGTAAACATCCGCACCAGTCGATCTCATCAAACTGGAGCTATCTGGTGTAAATATTGATCTATTGATTTACCCCCTGTCAATTGCTAATTAAAAATTTTGATATCCGATTTATAGAGCTTATAGGACCAAATCTGGCATTATAATGTACAGTGCAACTGTGGCCACCGCCATCGGCAACACAGTACGTATGAAGAATCTCGGGGGCAAATTATCATTAACATAGTCAAACAGTTTAAGAGTGGAGGCATTTCAATTCGCAATATCAGAGGAGAGAGTATACATGAAATATCTTTGTATGTTGAAGTCACAGAGCATCATGTACAAAAGTCTGGAACGCCCGCGTTCCTTCCAGTGTGGGCCGCGAATTAATTCATGCAGTATTCAGTTAAACATGAGTTCCCGCTGTAAATGTGATCCCAGTTTCTATGGTCTTCATTTCCCACAAACACTATCTAAGACCTTGGCACAATAGGCGAACGTTTGCCTAAGGAGTAACTGATCACGGTTGAAGTCTCTTACTTGCGGTTGGCATATGATAAGCCAAGAAGGAAACCTGAGTCTGAAATTTTCACTTTGGTCTGAAATACTCCTTTTCTTTCATTCCTACAAATAACAGTAGGAAATACAGCAAACATTATTGTGGTCATGTGGGAATTTCGAAACCTTTTGTAGCGTCATTAACTGAGTTGGAATGTGCTAACTCTGTGAATTATATTTTAGTTGAGATTCCACACGGTTTTAGGTGCCACTTTGATTAGAAAAATGAGGACGTGCCGAGTGAAATCTTTTCCTCCATGCAAAATTAGTCCTTGGAATTGCCCCCTATTTTTATAGTAGAATCCGCATTTTCAAAAATACTTCACTTCAAAAACCGGCATAACCCGAAATGAGCAACCCTTCGTGCCTTGCATGATTAGGAATCAATCCACTCTTACGCTTTTATGCCACAAAAACCCTATAGGTTAGATAATGCATATGTTTACACACTTTATTGGGTGTTGATGGTGAGGTCGGTTTTGCACTAGCAATTGTTAAACGTCTGCCCACAAATAAGTACTCCATTAGGTAGCCAGGCCATCAGTCTTTAAAATGCTTTCTTCAGGCGCACGTATACGAGGGTCACTGATCGTATCATCACTCAGTATTCTGATAGTATTCTCGTCAGGTTGCCCACATCAGGTGTCTCAAGCGACGACTGCAGGTAAGATTTTGGAATTTGGTTGTCCATAGTTAAATATTGCACAATACTTATGTGCTTGGTAGTGTCTCATATAGATAATATACAGATATCCAATACACACATAAGCGATTTCATTGTGGGGATTTTGATTTCATCGTGAATAACCAAACTACCGTTTTTGGGGTATGAACTGTGTACATACAGACAGCTCATACTCCAGGCTAACGGAATTCAGCAGATGGTTTAGTCCTCAATAATTAGATTACACCTTTCTTCCAAAAGGCAACGAGTGGTTTATATAATCCCTCGACTATGTTTTGCATGCTTATAATCTATACGAATTTTAAATTCTGCGAAAATTAAAAAATGTAAAATTGAAGTCGGCAAACATATGTTTTCGGGAATTCCTCATCGGTCCGGTACAGTAACAGGGGAACTGAAACTGATAGGTGTAAACAGTGTTATAAAAATTCTAGTTGTTAATATTGATTGTTTTCATGCCACTTACATGGCGAGGTCGGCGTGCAGAGGTCATTGGGACTGTGCACAGTGTACTTTTTGCAATTAATACGTTCTCAATCAATTAAAAGCCTTCTCTAATATCTTGTGTTTTTAAAGGCCAGTGAACGCAAACGTCTTGTATTTTTTATGGCAGTAAACTCAAGAATAAATGGAAGTAATATACACTGCATACACGAATAGAGGTGAATGTTCGAAGATAAATGTAATCTCCCATAGTAAATTTAGGGCGAATGTTCGAAATATTTTACATTCATTCTCTTACCTAACTGATACTGGCAAAAATCTCCTTCTTTCTTAATGTTGGGTGCTATATTTAATTGAAATACTCGTTGAATTGTTCACGCGAAGCCCTTTACGCTTAATTTTGAAGAAACTACCCAGATGTTAGATGCCTTCGAGTTTCATTTTCTGCCGCAGGCCCGGTGTACGAACGTAGACCAAAAATATTTTTGGCTAACAGCGACCAAAAGCACGAATTTTTGAAAATTCAACCACAAGGGCAAAACTTCCGTCATGCACTTCAGTACGAACGATATCCTATTGCTTTCAAACTACTTTTATGCCTAAGTGTATTTGTGTTCGTTAAAATTTCGTATTTTTATAATTTGGTATTTTTATAATTTCAAATGAAACATTTGCAATGCGGTGACCTTCAGCTTATAAATCCCCTAAGAACGTTGCGCTTTTTCAAGGACTATAATCTCTAATGGCTAAAGGTAGGTGTCACTTGAAAGTTATAGGGTACATACAACTCTCCGTTTCTAGTTTTTGAATGAAGGCGTTGAAATTATGTTTTAAAGATTAGAATGGGCTGTTATCTGGGAACCTGTTCATGCTTACTTGCAGTTAACTTGGCTTTACCAATCATTGCTCGCCGAAGCGTATTCTTTATGCATACCTACGTGTAAGCACATAACTGCATGGGTTTTATTTTATGCCCTTGTTTGCAGGCTCCTCCATGTGTGAAGATATTTCACAACTACCGATTTCCGAGGTTTTCAGACGGCTTCTGGTGAACCGCCTGCAAACCATACAAACAGTTGAACTCCCGGGTGTGTCGATGCATTGACTGGTCACCTAAAATATTTGCTCGGTGCTCACTACCAGTGTAACAAAATGTTTAACGTTTCGAAGGAAGGATTCAATACCTACTTGTGCACGACTGATATATACGCCTCCGTGGAAACGTCCCAGGCCTTGAAAAAGCCTGTTGCCAAATACCCTTCGTGGTTTGAGCAAGTGGCTCCTGAACCGCCTGGGCGCTTCCAGGCCAAGCGTGTACAAGTCGCACTTACTTTGGTCCATGTCAAAATCAGAAATCTGGACTATGTTTGGTTCGCAGACCTGCAGAGACTCACCTTTAAGTCAGTTGTTTATCTGCCGAGGTGTGAAACAAAACAGGTGATGAAAGGATTCTTCACGGAAGCGGAGATCAATGTTTTATCAACGATTTGGGCTATTTTGAACACTGACGTTCCCTATGGGTGTAGAACACTGTTCTAAGTGTGCTGCCGTAAATGCACTTGTCCTGATAAAATGCGTTCTAAACAAACTTGTTACTATCTGAAGTTTTTAAAAGTTCCTCTTTGGTGTTCTAGCCGCATCTTCAGCTTTTCAAAGCAGTAAAATTGACCTTAAACTCTCTGAGGACTCAGTAATTTTATAAGAAATAAATGGTAAAGGAAAAAATATCCTACATTTTTACATGAGAACTGTAAGACGCTCAGCATTTCCTGTAATACAACGATTTATGTTTGCATGAACGCATATGCTCTGGTTAAACACGAAGGAACATGTCAATGTCTCCACACTCGTAGCCTACGCAGAGGCTAGTTAGCACCCGAAACAGTTTCTTAACTGATAGAATGCAGTAGGGATTAAGAGTTATATGATCAATGCAAAGAATGTTTTTCCTGTAAATCCCGTGTCTGTAAATCAGGCTGCGCCTGCTGATTCAACTGCTATTGGGCGCGTTTAATTGCACACATGGAAGGTCGCTAATGAGCGAGGGATGATTTTTAACCTTTTCACCCCGTGAGCGCTGTAGCGGTTTTGAGTGCATTGGCCTCTTGTTTTCTCGCCAGGCTTCGCGATCACTCGGCTCAACTCTACTACGTCGACTTTTCTCGCAAGATTTAATTTTCGCCTGATTCACGCTCAAGTTTTTGGCCTTTAGTACGGTCCCAAACTATCCTCTTGTCACTATTTCTACTCAGGAGGGCGCAGCAGAAAATATGGGTGACTGCAACTGGCGCTGTGCATATCTTTGACCTGCAGGTTTAATTATGATCTGAATATGATATCGATTCTTGGTCTGACTTTCTGAAAACTAAACGGTAGAAAAATGCACGAAAGTGCAATTCGAAGAACCAGCACTCAACTTCAAATGGCTGAGTCCTATTTTATCATGGTTGATAATATTATCTACGTAAATTTTGTAGTAAGCTATAGACTGCATAAATTCGGAGAGTCGCAAACACAAATGGCCAAAGTTGTGAAATGGTTGAAGCAGGTTTTGGAATATAAAGTCAGAACAATTTTTCATCCTTCCTTCCATTTGGCTCTTGTAGCACTTTTTCACTTGATAGTTAAAACATCTGTTGTGAACCAGCTCCTAAATTTTGTTCGCTGTTCCTTACCAGTTTCGTGCGCGCCATGTTAGTACTCTTTCATGATTAACTGGTGAAGGTTTACAGGTTAGATCTGCAATTAAATGTATAATCCTAGCAGGGTTGCAACACTATTTATCCCGGTTGACTGTCATACATCGCTTGTTTTCTTAGAGGCAGAGTGAATGTCTAGCTTATCAGTGTTTGACGAAGACCAAAAGAAATCCTGATGACCACTTTACAACAAACGCCTCCTGTAAGTTACGGGTTATGGAAAATGCCAAAAAGTTTCCTAATTTTGCCCCGGATATATGCAATTTTAAGAGTTATTACTCACCTTTTTAACAGCACAGACGAAAACCTGATTTCCCTTTAGTAAAACTCGTAAATCTTCTAGTGTTGGAACTCTACTCGCTACTATAATGTTTATGTGAGTCAAAAGACGGTTAAAACTGGCAGATACCCGTTATTTGATCAAAACTTTTAAGGCATAAGTTTCAATTATAAACGTAAGTTAACGCAGGATCAGTACTGCATGGTTTTATATAACTCTTTTCGTCGATGTCACATTCGAGAATTTCGGTGAATTTTTAATGCGATACGACAGTTCGACCGTCGTAATCCGACGATGTCCACCGTATGCTCCATGGGAAAGTGGAGCAGGGACGGTGACTTGCGCGTGATTTAGTTTAAAGTGATAGTAGACTTGCGCTGCATCTACCGCACTCTCTCCTCCTCACCCACCTGAGCCCGGTGTCAAGACAGAGTCAAGAAGACCGGAGGCGGGGAGAGGACGCAGGTGGCTGGCGCGGCTGGGTCCCCTAAGTCCTAGCCGCCCCTAGAGCTGATGCCACCACGCCCATGTTCGGCATTTGTTATGGGAGCGCAACCCGAATAACGCCTGCCGTGCCCTAATCGTGGCCCCGTGTTGGTCCAACGCATCTACCACGTGGCCCGTTTGGGGGCATACACACACACCTCGACAGTTCGACCGTCGATTTCGACGAGGTCCACCGTATGCTCCACGGAAGAGGTGGTTCAGGGACTGTGACTTTCGCGTGAATTCTGAGGTGATGAGTAGCCTTGCGCCAGCTACCGCACTCTCCTCCTCCCCCACCTGGGCCGGTGTCAAGACAGAGTCAAGAGACCGGAGATGGGAGAGGGCGCAGGGCTGGCGCGGCCGGAGCCGCCCCTGGGCGTGCCACCACACCTGGCTCGGATCCCACGGAGTGGGAGTGCCATAAAGGCCACATTAAGAAGGGAGCCATTGCAACCTTGACTCTCAGTCCGCCAGTCAGCCATTCCACACAAAACACACATTGGGCTGGCCACGCGGTCCGAGTTATCCCGTCAGTTGGCAACCTTCAAAGCCACGGCTTTTAGCGCACCGTGATCAGCAAGGGAAAAATCCGGCTGATTCATTTTTGACCTCGAAATGCCCGTTGGACCCGTCCCAAAGGAGCGACAGTTTTTCTCCTAAATATCACAGGAAGTTTCACTGTCTGCTCTTTTTGGACTATGTTCCACTATGTTGGCCGCGCCGAGCATGTCAAGGATCTATTTTTGATGCACAACTCGCATGTTCAGATAGAATTCAAGCTGAATTCGTCACCTCACATCTCATCATCGATACTCATACATGATCATCATCCCTCATCCACTCATCATCATCATCATCATCATCAGCCACATCATCGCATCATCATCATCTCGTCATCATCATCATCATCATCACCCTCATCATCATCAAATCATCATCATCATCATCATCATCATCCCCTATCCTCATCATCATCATCATCATCATCATCATCATCATCATCATCATCATCATCATCATCATCATCATCATCATCATCAATCATCACCATCATCACTCATCATCATCATCATCATCATCATCATCATCATCATCATCATCATCATCATCATCATCATCATCATCATCATCATCATCATCATCATCATCATCATCATCATCATCATCATCATCATCATCATCATAATCACCATCATCATCATCATCATCACCATCATCATCATCATCATCATCATCATCATAATCATCATCATCACTCATCATCATCATCATCATCACTCATCATCATCATCATCATCATCATCATCATCATCATCATCATCATCATCATCAGCATCATCATCATCATCATCATCATCATCATCATCATCATCATCATCACCATCATCATCATCATCACTCATCATCCCCATCATCATCATCATCATCATCATCCCCATCATCATCATCAATCATCCTACCATCATCATCCATCATCATCATCATCATCATCATCATCACCATCATCCTCATCATCATCATCATCATCATCATCACCACGCAACAAGAGACTAGAGTAATAATAGTAACAAACAATGTCTACTAAAATATAGTGGAGAGTATAAATATTTAAGAAAGAATATAATGCAATTCCAGAGCATTTGTGATCAGGCACTTCTACCGTTGATACCTTCTCCGATAAACTGTTGGCTACTTTTTGAACAGGCATTTGCCTGCATCCGACCAGGCTCGGGCGTAGTCAAATAAGTAGAAGTAAACGAACATAGACGCTTAGGTTTGCCAGACACATCTATTTCTTCGGCTTCCAGGCATGTTGCCGAAAACTCGACTTTTGTTTTAACTGGAAAACTGGTACTGTGAATGAGAAGAAACAAGTTCCAAGACCGCACATCTCACGAGTATGTAAGATACCCAGTTTGAGCGTCGTCTGCAGTGCATTTTGGGTCCAACGTAAAAATGACTATGCAAATTTCCAACTATGTCCTTTCATGCCTACACTGCATATTTATACTAATGTCGATAGGATGCTCTGTTATTTCCTCAGTTGCGGGCAAGCAACAGACGACATTAATTTCACTACCTATTGTCATGGTATGCCATATTGAGCGTATATCAAGGTCAGGGATTACCGACAAACGTGCACAGGAAGCACAAATACGTAAGAGAAAGGAAGCATTACTATTTCAATTAGGCATTGCCTTATTCAAACAGGCCGTTATGTCTATATGGATAGAAGTCCGCAACTGTCGGCTGAAATTTCGTTTCAGAGACACCATGAAGTGTAAGAACTCAGTAGACTCAATGTCATTTTCATTAATGCATGGAAAATAATCCTGCTTCATCGCATCATAAGCTTTATAAATATTATTGCAGATAAAGAGTGTTCAATATTGACAATTGCACCTTCTTATAGATCCATTGATTGGAACAGGAATGGTTAAACTCACTCCGTTGTTAGCTATTTCGTGAGCTTGAACCAACCAATCATAGGTGGAGATTTGGCAGCTACCGGAGATATCAAGGTCAGCTTCTGCGATAGTGACTTATTTAGAGCCGATGAACTTCATTCTACACGGCCCATTCTGTAATGTACTTGAGGACCCGGACCATGTTTAACTAACTCCCATCCAAGAAAAATTAGGTTCATTCGAAAAGGAGACGAGTGAGCACGATGGGGCTTTCATGTGAGGTTAAATTCTACATTAGTTACGATTCAGCGTGCAGACGCAGCGGTAGAGTGCGCAAGCACATCAGAAGTGTCAAGATTAAAACACGCTGTTTCCACAACTAGTGGTTCAATAGGATCCCCATTGGTCGGACTCGGGACTGCAAACCCCCATATTACAGGTGGACTTGCGCTTAATTCCATGGAATTTAGGGTGAGAAAAGTTGGGCTTATGACGGTAACCGTTAGGAGACAGGAATAGCTACCTTCTTGTAATTTAGCGCAACGCGCCCCAATTCCCATGTCCGACTCCCACCATTTTGCTTTTCGCCTATTGGCATGCAGATGCATGGGAATTTTGCGGTCTACAGTCATCAGTCTGCTCCGGCGTCTAGTTGATAACACAACCATACTTAAACGTTAAAATGTGTTTACATAAACCTGGGTGGGCGCCCAGAACATTCTGTAGAGTTTTCACTTTTTGTTTACTTCAAACATGCTCGCAGTTTAGTAAAAGAAATAGAATCTTTAGGTCTTGACTACAAATTTTGCATGGTACAGATTACACTAACCGAACCAGGTACCCTTTGTATCCCGCAAAAATTTCGCAAAGACAATCCGTTAAATTCATTTCAACCCTTTTTCGCAATCCAATAACTTGCTTATTTATCTGGTGATATTTGTTATAAAATGGAATTAAACTTGCGAAACGTGCATTTGTATAAAAAAGTAGCATGCCTCGACCTGGCCAAAAAGAATTTGCATAAACGGTAGCGTGACACCACCAGAGTGTATATTTCCCAAATTTCTGACAAACTACTTTTGCGAAGAGGTTTGTGTCCCGCTGATCGCTTATGTTAGTCCACTTTTTAAGGCGATTTTTTCCCTATACGAGTTTTGCTTAACGGTGTAAATCCGGTTTAGTCAGTCAAGTAGGACCCTGTAAATATCGCATTGTTCTTCACCATACCTCCGTTACGTGTTCTTCGAGAACTTTGAGGGTATGGCGCAAATGCGTGCACGCGAAAATGCGCCTTTGCCGCCAACAACGAGAGTTCAGTCATTATTTTAGACAAGATGTATAATGATCCAGGGTCATTGCTCAACTACTGGCCGTATTTTTTGACACTATCTTCCGTTTACCCACAGCAGACTTGGTGATGTTAGCAGAGCCATTTTAATGATCTCTCCGTTTTTCAAGGGATTTCGTATAAAAGGGAATAATGAAGGAGTGTTTAGAAAGCAATGTGCGTACAAACAATGGCAGGCTCAATTCTCTGGCCTAAAAATCCTGTTTTTGGTAAGCCACTGGACAAGTAGAGAACAGAAATTGTAAAAATGGCTTTAAGACTTGTTCCCGATAAACCATTGGCGTTCCGTTTAATTTGCATTTGCGGGAAGCCAATTAAAAAGTAAAAAAAGCGCAATCCCGTTCTTCTTTCAGAGCCAGGCCAGCCGTAACGTGCATGAAAGGGTTTCTGACTTATAAATTTCCCAACTTTATTCGAAAAGTGTGCGATCAAGGTAGGCTGGAGACGGTAAGCGAGCGCGACCACACAAAGAAAGCGATACTTTACTAATTAATAGAAGCACTACTGAAAAAAACCAAGTAACATAGTATTTATATACTATTTTGTATGCAGCGCGCGGTGAGCCAAACATTTATAACCTCCCAATTTTTCCCATGGTCCACACATTTTAAGAAGATGATTGTCGAAAAGTTGTTTAAAAACACTGACCATTCCGGTCTCAAAAACATCACCGAGAAAAGCTATTCACGTTCGCAGCACCCAATACGAGCGAGGACCGAAAATCAACCTTTTCACACGGTTTCCGAGCGCGTCGCGAAGGCCCAAGCGCAGTGTCAACTGCGAAATAGCTCTTGACACAGGTTAAGCAGTCCGAAGTATTAGAGCTTAAAAGGAAATGACTTCTGTTCCGATAGGACCCCGATGCTGCGGTTAACATACTGCACTCATTCTTTAGTTTGTTTTGGGATCCTCTGAAACATTACACGAGTAAGCCGATGCTTGTCATCCTAGAAAATTGAGCCTAACAAAGTTGCACATACTGGACACAAATGTGGTCGCAGCACCACAATTTAGCACACCTGACTCACGTTCTCACCAAAAAAGACCAGACTACTATGCTTTGAGTTCCCGACACGTGCAGAACCGCTGAAGGAAAAATCGATCGTCGTAAAATAGTTAACCAACTGACCACGAAGCCTAAATAAATCAGACAACAGTTATCAGACGAACTAGTGGTAACTAGTTCAAACCAACCGTATTTATTTTCGGAGAGTGCAACAGGCACCGCCATATTGCCTAATTCCATTCGGATCGCTAGTGGTTACCTTTAAAACGGCTCCTTAAGCGACGTTCTGTCCTTAAATAGAATTATTCTTGAAAACATGCCAACTGTACGGATAGGTAATTGAAGTCCACTTGCAAGTTTCCAAACGAAGTGAGATACAAATCCATCTAGATAGGCTCCTGTGATCTCACACCACCGTTATTGCTGAACGGCCACAACTCGCGACCCCTTTACTAATCACCCGTCGCCTCGTATCATACGGGCCCTCCGATGAGAGAAATTCTGAATTAACACAAATATTGGTTCGCGAGTTCACTGATATACTTGTCCTTCACATACAAATCTTCTAACACGCTTGTCTTTATCTGATGCACTATATGATGACTTAGAAACAAAGTTTTTGTCGTGGAGCAATCAGACGTCAATTCCTTAGGTAGGTCAGACAAGCCATTGCAGACGCATCGTACACACTCGTTCCGGGTCGGAGACCCTTGGAGTAAGCTTAGAAATTCTGACGGATAATCTGGAGGCCCACTTTTACGGCCAACAGGGGATGAAGATGGTAACCTTGACAGTTGTGTCCATATATAGCTCAACTACTGCCGAAATTGCTCTGGAACCTCACATAATCAAAATGTGGACGTGCTCATTAGGCGGCACAATTGCTTGAGCTATTTTAAACAAAAAACTACTTCTAGATGAACGAATGGAGATTTATGTCGCATAGTTTACAGGCTTTGTTCACGGCGAAACAACAAGATATAGTGGTTATTAAAGTGGCATGCATTCTAACCTTTCACCCATGCTTCGGCCAGGGAACCTGAGTGCATGTGCTCTTTAGTTTATTGAACTCAGTGCAGTAAGAAACTAGCGGATGCCCTAAAGCATAGCCGGTAAGTTGTTGAGTGGGCATTCGGTTTGTCTACATAATCCCGAGCAAATAAAAGTAGAAAACTGGCAAAAGGACGAGTTATATCGATATATACATTAACAAGATACAAACGACATCGTGACTCCGTGGCGCAACGGTAGCGCGTCTGACTCCAGATCAGAAGGTTGCGTGTTCGAATCACGTCGGGGTCAACTGCCTTTTCCATTCACTGATCCGCTTGATGCCTATTCTGCATTCCCCTTGCTTTTACTTACTTTTCGCTTACTGAACAACCTCCTTTGATGTTTCGGTTAGCAATGCTAAAACCGCGTTTCCTTCCTTAGGGTGTGAAATGTGAGATGATGTATCAACTGCTTAGTTGCAGTACAAGTAGTGAAATAACGTTCTTTTCGTAGCCTTTGTCCCTACATACAGAGATGAACTTCTTACCGCTGTTTACCTTTTGCGAACTCGAATATACAGCATTTTTGAAATCCCAGTCATTTTCGGAAGGACAGGGACGCGGTTTAGCATTGCCAACCGAAACATCAAAGGAGGTTGTTCAGTAAGCGAAAAGTAAGTAAAAGCAAGGGGAATGCAGAATAGGCATCAAGCGAATCAGTGAATGGAAAAGGCATTTGACCCCGACGTGATTCGAACACGCAACCTTCTGATCTGGAGTCAGACGCGCTACCGTTGCGCCACGGAGTCACGCCATCGTTTGTATCTTGTTAATGTATATGTCGATATAACTCGTCCTTTTGCCAGTTTTCTACTTTTATTTGCTCGGGATTATGTAGACAAACCGAATGCCCACTCAACAACTTACCGGCTATGCTTTAGGGCATCCGCTAGTTTCTTACTGCACTGAGTTCAATAAACTAAAGAGCACATGCACTCAGGTTCCCTGGCCGAAGCATGGGTGAAAGGTTAGAATGCATGCCACTTTAATATAGGGTACTCAAAGGCCCATGCCTATTTCCCTCAATAAATTGAATTGAATTGAATTGAATAACCACTATATCTTGTTGTTTCGCAGTGAACAAAGCCTGTAAACTATGCGACATAAATCTCCATTCGTTCATCTAGAAGTAGTTTTTTGTTTAAAATAGCTCAAGCAATTGTGCCGCCTAACGAGCACGTCCACATTTTGATTATGTGAGGTTCCAGAGCAATTTCGGCAGTAGTTGAGCTATATATGGACACAACTGTCAAGGTTACCATCTTCATCCCCTGTTGGCCGTAAAAGTGGGCCTCCAGATTATCCGTCAGAATTTCTAAGCTTACTCCAAGGGTCTCCGACCCGGAACGAGTGTGTACGATGCGTCTGCAATGGCTTGTCTGACCTACCTAAGGAATTGACGCTCCGATTGCTCCACGACAAAACTTTGTTTCTAAGTCATCATATAGTGCATCAGATAAAGACAAGCGTGTTAGAAGATTTGTATGTGAAGGACAAGTATATCAGTGAACTCGCGAACCAATATTTGTGTTAACTCAGAATTTCTCTCGTCGGAGGGCCCGTATGATACGAGGCGACGGGTGATTAGTAAAGGGGTCGCGAGTTGTGGCCGTTCAGCAATAACGGTGGTGTGAGATCACAGGAGCCTATCTAGATGGATTTGTATCTCACTTCGTTTAGAAACTTGCAAGTGGACTTCAATTACCTATCCGTACAGTTGGCATGTTTTCAGTAATAATTCTATTTAAGGACAGAACGTCGCTTAAGGAGCCGTTTTAAAGGTAACCACTAGCGATCCGAATGGAATTAGGCAATATGGCGGTGCCTGTTGCACTCTCCGAAAATAAATACGGTTGGTTTGAACTAGTTACCACTAGTTCGTCTGATAACTGTTGTCTGATTTATTTAGGCTTCGTGGTCAGTTGGTTAACTATTTTACGACGATCGATTTTCCTTCAGCGGTTCTGCACGTGTCGGGAACTCAAAGCATAGTAGTCTGGTCTTTTTTGGTGAGAACGTGAGTCAGGTGTGCTAAATTGTGGTGCTGCGACCACATTTGTGTCCAGTATGTGCAACTTTGTTAGGCTCAATTTTCTAGGATGACAAGCATCGGCTTACTCGTGTAATGTTGCTAGGGGTTTCAGAGGATCCCAAAACAAACTAAAGAATGAGTGCAGTATGTTAACCGCAGCATCGGGGTCCTATCGGAACAGAAGTCATTTCCTTTTAAGCTCTAATACTTCGGACTGCTTAACCTGTGTCAAGAGCTATTTCGAAGTTGACACTGCGCTTGGGCCTTCGCGACGCGCTCGGAAACCGTGTGAAAAGGTTGATTTTCGGTCCTCGCTCGTATTGGGTGCTGCGAACGTGAATAGCTTTTCTCGGTGATGTTTTTGAGACCGGAATGGTCAGTGTTTTTAAACAACTTTTCGACAATCATCTTCTTAAAATGTGTGGACCATGGGAAAAATTGGGAGGTTATAAATGTTTGGCTCACCGCGCGCTGCATACAAAAATAGTATATAAATACTATGTTACTTGGTTTTTTTCAGTAGTGCTTCTATTAATTAGTAAAGTATCGCTTTCTTGTGTGGTCGCGCTCGCTTACCGTCTCCAGCCTACCTTGATCGCACACTTTTCGAATAAAGTTGGGAAATTTATAAGTCAGAAACCCTTTCATGCACGTTACGGCTGGCCTGGCTCTGAAAGAAGAACGGGATTGCGCTTTTTACTTTTTAATTGGCTTCCCGCAAATGCAAATTAAACGGAACGCCAATGGTTTATCGGGAACAAGTCTTAAAGCCATTTTACAATTTCTGTTCTCTACTTGTCCAGTGGCTTACCAAAAACAGGATTTTAGGCCAGAGAATTGAGCCTGCCATTGTTTGTACGCACTATTGCTTTTCTAAACACTCCTTCATTATTCCCTTTATACGAAATCCCTTGAAAAACGGAGAGATCATTAAAATGGCTCTGCTAACATCACCAAGTCTGCTGTGGGTAAACGGAAGATAGTGTCAAAAAATACTGCCAGTAGTTGAGCAATGACCCTGGATCATTATACATCCTGTCTAAAATAATGACTGAACTCTCGTTGTTGGTGGCAAAGGCGCATTTCGCGTGCACGCATTTGCATATACCCTCAAAGTTCTCGAAGAACACGTAACGGAGGTATGGTGAAGAACAATGCGATATTTACAGGGTCCTACTTGACTGACTAAACCGGATTTACACCGTTAAGCAAAACTCGTACAGGGAAAAAATCGCCTTAAAAAGTGGACTAACATAAGCGATCAGCGGGACACAAACCTCTTCGCAAAAGTAGTTTGTCAGAAATTTGGGAAATATACACTCTGGTGGTGTCACGCTCCCGTTTATGCAAATTCTTTTTGGCCAGGTCGAGGCATGCTACTTTTTTATACAAATGCACGTTTCGCAAGTTTAATTCCATTTTATAACAAATATTACCAGATAAATAAGCAAGTTATTGGATTGCGAAAAAGGGTTGAAATGAATTTAACGGATTGTCTTTGCGAAATTTTTGCAGGATACAAAGGGTACCTGGTTCGGTTAGTGTAATCTGTACCATGCAAAATTTGTAGTCAAGACCTAAAGATTCTATTTCTTTTACTAAACTGCGAGCATGTTTGAAGTAAACAAAAAGTGAAAACTCTACAGAATGTTCTGGGCGCCCACCCAGGTTTATGTAAACACATTTTAACGTTTAAGTATGGTTGTGTTATCAACTAGACGCCGGAGCAGACTGATGACTGTAGACCGCAAAATTCCCATGCATCTGCATGCCAATAGGCGAAAGCAAATGGTGGGAGGTCGGACATGGGAATTGGGGCGCGTTGCGCTAAATTACAAGAAGGTAGCTATTCCTGTCTCCTAACGGTTACCGTCATAAGCCCAACTTTTCTCACCCTAAATTCCATGGAATTAAGCGCAAGTCCACCTGTAATATGGGGGTTTGCAGTCCCGAGTCCGACCAATGGGGATCCTATTGAACCACTAGTTGTGGAAACAGCGTGTTTTAATCTTGACACTTCTGATGTGCTTGCGCACTCTACCGCTGCGTCTGCACGCTGAATCGTAACTAATGTAGAATTTAACCTCACATGAAAGCCCCATCGTGCTCACTCGTCTCCTTTTCGAATGAACCTAATTTTTCTTGGATGGGAGTTAGTTAAACATGGTCCGGGTCCTCAAGTACATTACAGAATGGGCCGTGTAGAATGAAGTTCATCGGCTCTAAATAAGTCACTATCGCAGAAGCTGACCTTGATATCTCCGGTAGCTGCCAAATCTCCACCTATGATTGGTTGGTTCAAGCTCACGAAATAGCTAACAACGGAGTGAGTTTAACCATTCCTGTTCCAATCAATGGATCTATAAGAAGGTGCAATTGTCAATATTGAACACTCTTTATCTGCAATAATATTTATAAAGCTTATGATGCGATGAAGCAGGATTATTTTCCATGCATTAATGAAAATGACATTGAGTCTACTGAAGTTCTTACACTTTCATGGTGTCTCTGAAACGAAATTTCAGCCGACAGTTGCGGACTTCTATCCATATAGACATAACGGCCTGTTTGAATAAGGCAATGCCTATTTGAAATAGTAATGCTTCCTTTCTCTTACGTATTTGCTTCCTGTGCACGTTTGTCAGTAATCCCTGACCTTGATATACGCTCAATATGGCATACCATGACAATAGGTAGTGAAATTAATGTCGTCTGTTGCTTGCCCGCAACTGAGGAAATAACAGAGCATCCTATCGACATTAGTATAAATATGCAGTGTAGGCATGAAGGACATAGTTGGAAATTTGCATAGTCATTTTACGTTGGACCCAAAAATGCACTGCAGACGACGCTCAAACTGGGTATCTTACATACTCGTGAGATGTGCGGTCTTGGAACTTGTTTCTTCTCATTCACAGTACCAGTTTTCCAGTTAAAACAAAAGTCGAGTTTTCGGCAACATGCCTGGAAGCCGAAGAAATAGATGTGTCTGGCAAACCTAAGCGTCTATGTTCGTTTACTTCTACTTATTTGACTACGACCGAGCCTGGTCGGATGCAGGCAAATGCCTGTTCAAAAAGTAGCCAACAGTTTATCGGAGAAGGTATCAACGGTAGAAGTGCCTGATCACAAATGCTCTGGAATTGCATTATATTCTTTCTTAAATATTTATACTCTCCACTCGTATTTTAGTAGACATTGCTTCGTTACTATTATTACTGAATCCCTAGTTGTTGGTGATGATGACGATGATGATGATGATGAGGATGATGATGATGATGATGATGAGGATGATGATGATGATGACGATGATGATGATGAGGATGATGATGATAATGATGATGATGATAGGATGATGATGAGATGATGATGATGATGATGATGATGATGATGATGATGTGATGATGATGATGATGATGCTGATGATGATGATGATGATGATGATGATGATGATGATGATGATGATGATGATGATGATGATGATATTGATGATGATGATGATGATGATGATGATGATGATGATGATGATGATGATGATGATGATGATGATGATGGGATGAGGATGATGATGATGATGATGATGGTGATGATGATGATGATGATGTTGCTGATGATGATGATGATGATGAGTGATGATGATGATGATGATGATGTTGCTGATGATGATGATGATGATGATGAGGATGAGGATGATGATCAGTATCAGTATCAGTATATTTGAGGGAGATGTAGGTGAGTCACCTTTGAATTCCCTATTTGAACATGCGAGTTGTGGTATCAAAAAAATAGTATCTCGATATGTTGGCGCGGCCAACATAGTGGAACATAGTTCAAAAAGAGCAGACAGTGAAAAAAAACTTCCGGTGATATTTAGGAGAAAAAACTGTCGCCCTTGAGACGGGGTCCAACGGGGGGCATTTCGGAGGTCAAATGAATCAGCCGGATTTTCCCTTGCTGATCACGGTGCGCTAAAAGCCGTGGCTTGGAAGGTTGCCAACTGACGGGATAACTCGGACCGCGTGGCCAGCCCAATGTGTGTTTTGTGTGGAATGGCTGACTGGCGGACTGAGAGTCAGGTTGCAATGGCTCCTTCTTAATGTGGCCTTTATGGCACTCCCACTCCGTGGGATCCGAGCCAGGTGTGGTGGCACGCCCAGGGGCGGCTCCGGCCGCGCCAGCCACCTGCGCCCTCTCCCATCTCCGGTCTTCTTGACTCTGTCTTGACACCGGGCTCAGGTGGGGGAGGAGGAGAGAGTGCGGTAGCTGCAGCGCAAGGCTACTATCACTTAAAACGAATTCACGCGAAAGTCACAGTCCCTGAACCACCCTTCCGTGGAGCATACGGTGGACCTCGTCGAAATCGACGGTCGAACTGTCGAGGTGTGTGTGTGTATGCCCCCTAAACGGGCCACGTGGTAGATGCGTTGGACCAACACGGGGGCCACATTAGGGCACGGCAGGCGTTATTCGGGTTGCGCTCCCATAACAAATGCCGAACATGGAGGCGTGGTGGCACGCCTAGGGGCGGCTAGGACTTAGGGGACCCAGCCGCGCCAGCCACCTGCGTCCTCTCCCGCCTCCGGTCTTCTTGACTCTGTCTTGACACCGGGCTCAGGTGGGTGAGGAGGAGAGAGTGCGGTAGATGCAGCGCAAGTCTACTATCACTTTAAACTAAATCACGCGCAAGTCACCGTCCCTGCTCCACTTTCCCATGGAGCATACGGTGGACATCGTCGGATTACGACGGTCGAACTGTCGTATCGCATTAAAAATTCACCGAAATTCTCGAATGTGACATCGACGAAAAGAGTTATATAAAACCATGCAGTACTGATCCTGCGTTAACTTACGTTTATAATTGAAACTTATGCCTTAAACGTTTTGATCAAATAACGGGTATCTGCCAGTTTTAACCGTCTTTTGACTCACATAAACATTATAGTAGCGAGTAGAGTTCCAACACTAGAAGATTTACGAGTTTTACTAAAGGGAAATCAGGTTTTCGTCTGTGCTGTTAAAAAGGTGAGTAATAACTCTTAAAATTGCATATATCCGGGGCAAAATTAGGAAACTTTTTGGCATTTTCCATAACCCGTAACTTACAGGAGGCGTTTGTTGTAAAGTGGTCATCAGGATTTCTTTTTGGTCTTCGTCAAACACTGATAAGCTAGACATTCACTTGCCTCTAAGAAAACAAGCGATGTATGACAGTCAACCGGGATAAATAGTGTTGCAACCCTGCTAGGATTATACATTTAATTGCAGATCTAACCTGTAAACCTTCACCAGTTAATCATGAAAGAGTACTAACATGGCGCGCACGAAACTGGCAAGGAACAGCGAACAAAATTTAGGAGCTGGTTCACAACAGATGTTTTAACTATCAAGTGAAAAAGTGCTACAAGAGCCAAATGGAAGGAAGGATGAAAAATTGTTCTGACTTTATATTCCAAAACCTGCTTCAACCATTTCACAACTTTGGCCATTTGTGTTTGCGACTCTCCGAATTTATGCAGTCTATAGCTTACTACAAAATTTACGTAGATAATATTATCAACCATGATAAAATAGGACTCAGCCATTTGAAGTTGAGTGCTGGTTCTTCGAATTGCACTTTCGTGCATTTTTCTACCGTTTAGTTTTCAGAAAGTCAGACCAAGAATCGATATCATATTCAGATCATAATTAAACCTGCAGGTCAAAGATATGCACAGCGCCAGTTGCAGTCACCCATATTTTCTGCTGCGCCCTCCTGAGTAGAAATAGTGACAAGAGGATAGTTTGGGACCGTACTAAAGGCCAAAAACTTGAGCGTGAATCAGGCGAAAATTAAATCTTGCGAGAAAAGTCGACGTAGTAGAGTTGAGCCGAGTGATCGCGAAGCCTGGCGAGAAAACAAGAGGCCAATGCACTCAAAACCGCTACAGCGCTCACGGGGTGAAAAGGTTAAAAATCATCCCTCGCTCATTAGCGACCTTCCATGTGTGCAATTAAACGCGCCCAATAGCAGTTGAATCAGCAGGCGCAGCCTGATTTACAGACACGGGATTTACAGGAAAAACATTCTTTGCATTGATCATATAACTCTTAATCCCTACTGCATTCTATCAGTTAAGAAACTGTTTCGGGTGCTAACTAGCCTCTGCGTAGGCTACGAGTGTGGAGACATTGACATGTTCCTTCGTGTTTAACCAGAGCATATGCGTTCATGCAAACATAAATCGTTGTATTACAGGAAATGCTGAGCGTCTTACAGTTCTCATGTAAAAATGTAGGATATTTTTCCTTTACCATTTATTTCTTATAAAATTACTGAGTCCTCAGAGAGTTTAAGGTCAATTTTACTGCTTTGAAAAGCTGAAGATGCGGCTAGAACACCAAAGAGGAACTTTTAAAAACTTCAGATAGTAACAAGTTTGTTTAGAACGCATTTTATCAGGACAAGTGCATTTACGGCAGCACACTTAGAACAGTGTTCTACACCCATAGGGAACGTCAGTGTTCAAAAATAGCCCAAATCGTTGATAAAACATTGATCTCCGCTTCCGTGAAGAATCCTTTCATCACCTGTTTTGTTTCACACCTCGGCAGATAAACAACTGACTTAAAGGTGAGTCTCTGCAGGTCTGCGAACCAAACATAGTCCAGATTTCTGATTTTGACATGGACCAAAGTAAGTGCGACTTGTACACGCTTGGCCTGGAAGCGCCCAGGCGGTTCAGGAGCCACTTGCTCAAACCACGAAGGGTATTTGGCAACAGGCTTTTTCAAGGCCTGGGACGTTTCCACGGAGGCGTATATATCAGTCGTGCACAAGTAGGTATTGAATCCTTCCTTCGAAACGTTAAACATTTTGTTACACTGGTACTGAGCACCGAGGAAAAAATATTTTAGGTGACCAGTCAATGCATCGACACACTCCGGGAGTTCAACTGTTTGTATGGTTTGCAGGCGGTTCACCAGAAGCCGTCTGAAAACCTCGGAAATCGGTAGTTGTGAAATATCTTCACACATGGAGGAGCCTGCAAACAAGGGCATAAAATAAAACCCATGCAGTTATGTGCTTACACGTAGGTATGCATAAAGAATACGCTTCGGCGAGCAATGATTGGTAAAGCCAAGTTACACAATCAAGTAAGCATGAACAGGTTCCCAGATAACAGCCCATTCTAATCTTAAAACATAATTTCAACGCCTTCATTCAAAAAACTAGAAACGGAGAGTTGTATGTACCCTATAACTTTCAAGTGACACCTACCTTTAGCCATTAGAGATTATAGTCCTTGAAAAGCGCAACGTTCTTAGGGATTTATAAGCTGAAGGTCACCGCATTGCAAATGTTTCATTTGAAATTATAAAATACCAAATTATAAAATACGAAATTTTAACGAACACAAATACACTTAGGCATAAAAGTAGTTTGAAAGCAATAGGATATCGTTCGTACTGAAGTGCATGACGGAAGTTTTGCCCTTGTGGTTGAATTTTCAAAAATTCGTGCTTTTGGTCGCTGTTAGCCAAAAATATTTTTGGTCTACGTTCGTACACCGGGCCTGCGGCAGAAAATGAAACTCGAAGGCATCTAACATCTGGGTAGTTTCTTCAAAATTAAGCGTAAAGGGCTTCGCGTGAACAATTCAACGAGTATTTCAATTAAATATAGCACCCAACATTAAGAAAGAAGGAGATTTTTGCCAGTATCAGTTAGGTAAGAAAATGAATGTAAAATATTTCGAACATTCGCCCTAAATTTACTATGGGAGATTAAATTTATCTTCGAACATTCACCTCTATTCGTGTATGCAGTGTATATTACTTCCATTTATTCTTGAGTTTACTGCCATAAAAAATACAAGACGTTTGCGTTCACTGGCCTTTAAAAACACAAGATATTAGAGAAGGCTTTTAATTGATTGAGAACGTATTAATTGCAAAAAGTACACTGTGCACAGTCCCAATGACCTCTGCACGCCGACCTCGCCATGTAAGTGGCATGAAAACAATCAATATTAACAACTAGAATTTTTATAACACTGTTTACACCTATCAGTTTCAGTTCCCCTGTTACTGTACCGGACCGATGAGGAATTCCCGAAAACATATGTTTGCCGACTTCAATTTTACATTTTTTAATTTTCGCAGAATTTAAAATTCGTATAGATAATAAGCATGCAAAACATAGTCGAGGGATTATATAAACCACTCGTTGCCTTTTGGAAGAAAGGTGTAATCTAATTATTGAGGACTAAACCATCTGCTGAATTCCGTTAGCCTGGAGTATGAGCTGTCTGTATGTACACAGTTCATACCCCAAAAACGGTAGTTTGGTTATTCACGATGAAATCAAAATCCCCACAATGAAATCGCTTATGTGTGTATTGGATATCTGTATATTATCTATATGAGACACTACCAAGCAAATAAGTATTGTGCAATATTTAACTATGGACAACCAAATTCCAAAATCTTACCTGCAGTCGTCGCTTGAGACACCTGATGTGGGCAACCTGACGAGAATACTATCAGAATACTGAGTGATGATACGATCAGTGACCCTCGTATACGTGCGCCTGAAGAAAGCATTTTAAAGACTGATGGCCTGGCTACCTAATGGAGTACTTATTTGTGGGCAGACGTTTAACAATTGCTAGTGCAAAAACCGACCTCACCATCAACACCCAATAAAGTGTGTAAACATATGCATTATCTAACCTATAGGGTTTTTGTGGCATAAAAGCGTAAGAGTGGATTGGATTCCTAATCATGCAAGGCACGAAGGGTTGCTCATTTCGGGTTATGCCGGTTTTGAAGTGAAGTATTTTTGAAAATGCGGATTCTACTATAAAATAGGGGGCAATTCCAAGGACTAATTTGCATGGAGGAAAAGATTTCACTCGGCACGTCCTCATTTTCTAATCAAAGTGGCACCTAAACCGTGTGGAATCTCAACTAAAATATAATTCACAGAGTTAGCACATTCCAACTCAGTTAATGACGCTACAAAGGTTTCGAAATTCCCACATGACCACAATAATGTTTGCTGTATTTCCTACTGTTATTTGTAGGAATGAAAGAAAGGAGTATTTCAGACCAAAGTGAAAATTTCAGACTCAGGTTTCCTTCTTGGCTTATCATATGCCAACCGCAAGTAAGAGACTTCAACCGTGATCAGTTACTCCTTAGGCAAACGTTCGCCTATTGTGCCAAGGTCTTAGATAGTGTTTGTGGGAAATGAAGACCATAGAAACTGGGATCACATTTACAGCGGGAACTCATGTTTAACTGAATACTGCATGAATTAATTCGCGGCCCACACTGGAAGGAACGCGGGCGTTCCAGACTTTTGTACATGATGCTCTGTGACTTCAACATACAAAGATATTTCATGTATACTCTCTCCTCTGATATTGCGAATTGAAATGCCTCCACTCTTAAACTGTTTGACTATGTTAATGATAATTTGCCCCCGAGATTCTTCATACGTACTGTGTTGCCGATGGCGGTGGCCACAGTTGCACTGTACATTATAATGCCAGATTTGGTCCTATAAGCTCTATAAATCGGATATCAAAATTTTTAATTAGCAATTGACAGGGGGTAAATCAATAGATCAATATTTACACCAGATAGCTCCAGTTTGATGAGATCGACTGGTGCGGATGTTTACCAATTAAAAAATGGCCATTCCGTAATAATTTTGAACCCACCTGCCGTTAAGATAGCATTCAGGGTTTTCAAAACCAAATGTGGCATACATTTCGTCTCAATAAAAGCAATTATTTGTTTAGGCTATTAGGAAGACACAATTTACTGCTCGAAAAATAAGAGCAGCGGATGAAAACCATATTGGACACTTTATAAAAGGCAGTAAAATGAAATGATGCGATGCTTTATAAGTTTATCTTTCAGGCTCTAAACGTCTCATAAGCATGAACATTTTTAACCGAAAAAACACAATTTCTTCGTGTATTTCGTTTGAAGAAGAGGTAATTTTCTACTAAATACGTGCAAGAGAGCAGAGTTTTATGTATTTTTTTCTAAAAAGATATAGTTTATTTTCTGGAGGCATCAAAAAGTGATTAAAAAATTCACATTACTTTCTTAGTCACCTTTGCAGCATTAAGTTTTTGCGGGTAGCCTGAAGTAAGTTTATTCAAATGCCGGCATCCTAGCATGAATGAAAGATTTTGGGATTATGCTACTGATATTTTATATTAGATTTCTACTTAGTAATCATTTTCAATAAAAAACAATTCAGAGTTTTGGCTAACGTTTAATGAAACAGCTCATCTACTGTGATCAATAAATTCCCATACGACGCTTCCACTAGTCTAGAAAACTTACAGCTACGGCAGAAAATATACATCAAATGTGTGGCATAACAGTGACCGGATCGTGACTACAGACACCACCTATTTACATGGTTACATCTATTAGTGTTAAATGGCCGTACTGATAGAAGAACACAGGCCATTTAACGCGTAGATGTAACCATGTAAAATGGTGTCTTGTCAGTGATATATTTTCTGCCGTAACTACTGAACTAATAGTATTGATCACAGTGAATGAACTGTTTCAGCAAACTCTGAACACGTGAAAATGATTAGCAGAAATCTAATATAAAATATCGTGGCATCAAAATCTTTCATTCATGCTTTTAAACTGAATAAACTTTGCATACCCTAAGCAATGCTGCAAAAGGCGACTAGAAAAGAAACAATGATTTTTAATCGCTTTTATTTATCCGAAATAACTATCTTTGAAAAGCCATAACTGCTTTCTCTTTACGCAGCAGTAGAAAATGTCTTCAAACGAAAATACCGAAGAAAATTGTTTTCGGTTAAATGTTCGTGCTTATGAACGTTTAAACACAATGAAACACAAAGCATCGCATCATTCATTTTACTGCCTTTTATAAAGTGTCCAATATGATTTTCGTCGCTGTATTTTCGAGCAGTAAGTATTCTTCTAATAACTAACAAAAATAATTGCTTTTATTAATGTACCACATTGGTTTAGCGAATATCTTAACGGCGGAATGAGTTCAAAATGTGCAGAATCTTCGACACAGTAATTAATATCCGCACCGATCGTCTCATCAAACTGGAAACTGATCAGCAATATTCGATCTATTACCCACCATCAACAACTAATTAAAGAGACACGATATCCCGATTTATGAAACTTATGAAGACAAATCTGGCGATATCAGCGCAGTGCGACTTTGTGAAACACCACCATCGTAACATTGCATGCTCAGAAGAATCTCTCGATTATCGATGACATCAGTCGACGTTTAAGAATGAGCATTTCGATGCGCGTATCACCGCTGAAATGATCTGAAGCATCATCTTCCGCAAAAGTCGCGTTCCGCAGTATTGAGCCGCAATTATTCATGCGTATTCGGTCAAACATGAGTTCCCGCTTATCGTCACGAAGTTTCATGATAACTTCATTTCCCCACAGAGCTTATCTGGATTGTAACTTAATGAACGACGTTTGCCTGGGTAACACGGTCGCGATTGTGCGGTTGACGACGAAAACCTGATCTGAAACTACAGTAACGATACGGCAAACATGACCCGTGATAAGTATTGAATTTCGAACGCTTCAACGGCGTCGTTAACTGAGGACGGGAATGTACTTAACTCTGTGATTATTTTAGTTGAATTCCACGCATTTTGGAAATGCCTGATGAAAAATGAGGACGTGCCGGTGAAATCTTTCTCAATAGTGAATATATTGCACGACCTAAATACTCGCTTCAAAAAACGAAATAGCTGGCCCGTGCGCTGCCTGAAATCCCAATACGCACATGCAACCGCCAGAGCAGGTAATGCGTATCGTTTATTGGTGTTGATATGGTGAGGTCATTTGCACTTGGCAGTGTGGTGAAGCGTCTGCTTTAAATAGCAGGCAAGGTAACCGGGCCATCGTCTTCAAATGCTGGTCTGATGTATCATGCTTCGTATTCTGACGACTATATAAATCGAGTGATAGCGACATTGCGTTTACGGAGTACTGGTATCACCGTTAAATATTGCGCAACTGCTACATTGGCGGTAACAGGCTGGCGGTATCAATACGCACATAACATTTCTATTGAAAGTTTCATCGTGTTTCTTTCGGCTTGCGGTATGAACGTGTTGCGACGGCGCTAACGGTAATTCAATAACAGATTGCACTTACTGAAACGGCTTATTGATTTCATACTGTCACTCAGGCTTTGTGTTTGCGTATGCAATCTATGCGGTACAGTACTGCGTGAAGTAAAAATGTAGATTGAGGATCGTGAAACATATAAGGCCCTCGTCGGTCGATACGGCTTTGAAGTTCCGAGCTTTGTCAATTATTGAAAGCAGTGTTATAAAGAACCACCAGTTGTTAATATTGTTGTTTTTCTGCCGCGTAGTCGGACGTGCACGTATTTTTGCGGTAGTTCTCCAATCGGTAAAAGCTATGCTCACAATATCTTTGTGTTTTAAAGAGCCGGTATTTTAAGCGTCTTGTGTTTTTGTGACAAACTCGGGGCAAATGAAGTGTGCTGCGTACACGGGCTCAAATGATGTTCGAAGATATGTGATAACTCCCGTAATGGGCCCCGGGGCAGTGTTCGAAAGTATTTGCATTCTTGCACAACTTTGATAACTTTAACGGCGAAATCACTAACCCAATGTTGAGGTGCTTATGATATGCTTTCGTTGGCTTCCTTACGCTTAATTTTGAAACTGGAAGAAATAACGCTAGAGACGTACCAACGCGAAACTTGGTAATGCGAGCGACAGGCAAAAGTATTGCATTTTAACGGCGACAGCGCGATTTTTACCACAGGGCTTTATTGCATGCTTCGGCGGCTGATATCTGAGCTGCTTTTATGCTTCAAAGTATATTTGTGTTCATTAAAACAGGCGATTTTATAATTTTGATGTTTTTACTAATTTCAAATGAAACATTCCAAGCTGCGGGATATTCTAAATGGCCTTTAAAGAAACGGAATATTCAGCGGTGCTGGGTATACAACTCTTCAGTTTTTAGAGACGTTGATATGACGTGCAAGAATGAGCTCGTCGGGGGCGCGTTGCGTAACTTTCGCTGGCATCCTTCTTCGCATACTGCGATAAGCTGTAACTTCATGGGACCTGACCGCATAGCCATGTTTGAGCTCTCCATGATATTGAAGATGTTTAACTACCATTTCGGACTTTCGGGCGGCAAGTGACCGCCGCGGCCTGAAACAGGATTTGAATGCATTATTTGTTGAAATATTTTTCTCGAATTAACTCACTACCGATTAACGACAAAGTGTTTATTTCGAAGGTGATTCAATACTGCTTGTGCATTTTTCCCGTCGAACTGTTTATAATTGATTTGATGCCTGGTGCTTTCCGAGCAGCGTCGTGCGAAGTCGCGCGAATCGAAATCTGGACATGTTTGGTTGCGCTTGAACCTAAAATTCGCAGCGTTGTTTATCTGCTGAGTATGAAAACAAAACGGTGATCAATTCTTTCGCGGAAGCTTGGCGTCGGCTGTCACGATTTGAGCTTGACGTGGTACACTTTGTTCTGGGTATTAACGCCGTTCAAATACGCTTTATTGATAAACTGCGTTCTCGTAAACGTTGCTATCTGGTTTTTAAAGTTTTTCTTTTATTGTTCACAACTGCGGCGCTTTCAAACGATGAAACCAGACGTAAGCTCTCTGAGGACGCCATTTCGGTACATAAAGAAATGGTGAGGAAAAGTAATCTTGCGATTTTACGTGAACTGCTGTCGTTTATAATGATTTGCTGTCTGGTTAAATTGCGAAGAGGCCCGTAATCGATAACTCCCCACGCTCGTTGACTTCGCGGTGGACCAGCACTTGGCTGAGCTGTGGCTTTGATGGAATGCGTGAGCCAAGGATTGCTGTGATCGCCATAGCGGAAATCATATATCGGCTTATGCATTCGGCTTTATGGAAGCATTTAATGCACGCATCGGAAAGGTCGCTTTAAATGGCGGGGATGTTACTGGCATACCGGTTTTGATGCATTGACTTCTTCCGCAACCGGGCGTCATCGCTCGACCAACTCTTCTGCGTCGACTTTTCTTTCAGCGTTCGCTCCGCTGACGCTTGTACGATTGAAGCATCATAACGTCACTGATCGGCAATATGGTGGGCATGCATATCTTACTGCGAGGAATTTGACCATGGTGTGATATCGTTCAATTCGACACTACGAGAAACTGAGCAGTGAAAAATGCTGCGAAGGAACAAAGAACCGGCACTCAACTTCCGAATGGCTTCGAGGAGTCTATTTTACCAGCCCTAATGGTTGATCAACCGGCTCACCGTGAAGACTTCGGGCTGTAAATTCGGTCACCAATGACAGGGTGGCGGGTTTTGGAATATGAAGGTCAGAACTGTAAATCGCTCCTCCCGTTTGACAACTAACCAACGCTTTCGCTTGATGGTTAAAATCTAGAATTTTGAACAATGTTGCTGCCAGTTTCGTCGCTTCATGTGCTCTTTCTCTGGGGAGATTTACGAATGCTACGGTAAATGTGTAATCTAACGGGGCCTATTTATCCGGTTGCGACTGTCATACATCGCTTTCGATTTTGCCCAGAACGGTGGTATCTGGCTTATCGTGTTTTGACGAAGACGAAATCGCGATTGACCGAGCGCTATACCTGGACCGCGGGTCGGAAGAGTAGCGAAAGTTTCTAATTTTGCCGGAATTATGCGATTTTAAGGTATTATACGCGCTGGCACGAACGAGCGATTTCCCTTTGGTAAAACTCGTGATCTTCAGTGTTGAACTCTGCTTTCGCTACTGTTTGTATTGATCGAAGACCGGTTGGCTTTGACGAATTCCAGTTATTTGATCAGGCGCATCAGTTCAAATTACTAAACTCGAAGTTAACTTTGCCTGCATGTTTTAACAGATGATGTCACATAGAAGAATTTCGTTGGTGCTTTAATGCATTTTAGACAGTCAAACAAATCCCGATCTTCTTTCCTGGAAAAGGTGAAAAGTTGTTGACACAAAAGCTCGTTGATTTCAAGATGATGAACATCTACACTTCCTCGTTCCAGTCATCAGGTGAAGTCAGAGACTGAACGCGTTGTTTGGCTGTCCAGATCCACCGTACTTCGACGCTATTTCAATAGGGCTTTTGGCTGATGCGCCTGCTTGATCTTTCTAATGTGTTGATCAACGCATCTACAAATGACGAACATGCCGCACCACCTCGTCTACCGAAGGTATTCGAGGTTTATTGACGACAATTCGTTTACCGAAAGTCGATGATGGCGCATGCGTACCGCACTCGAGCTGATGATCGAAAGACGAGTCGAAAGACCGGAAGACGCAGGTGGCTTTCGGCGGCGGCAATACTTTCTTCGAATCCCCGGAGTCGAAGGTATACGCCATTGCGACCGTTGCGACGGCTCTCGGTCACCGGCACCATTCAAAAGCTTTACACGTTATCCGTCTTCAATGAGAAAAAGGCGATTCGACGATTCCGTTCTGGTACATATCGCAGGCTGATGCTGCTAACTTTTGCGACGTTTATCGGATATGCGCGATATGCAACTTCCATGTTCAAAATGAGAGTCATACGTCTATGATATGCTGATGGCGCGATCAATATCATCATCATCATCATCATCATCATCATCTTATCATCATCATCATCATCATCATCATCATCATCATCATCATCATCATCATCATCATCATCATCATCATCATCATCATCATCATCATCATCATCATCATCATCATCATCATCATCATCATCATCATCATCATCGTCATCATCATCATCATCATCATCATCATCATCATCATCATCGTAATCATCATCATCATCATCATCATCATCATCATCATCATCATCATCATCATCATCATCATCATCATCATCATCATCATCATCATCATCATCATCATCATCATCATCATCATCATCATCATCGTATCATCATCATCATCATCATCATCATCATCATCATCATCATCATCATCATCATCATCATCATCATCATCATCATCATCATCATCGTAAATCATCATCATCATCATCATCATCATCATCATCATCATCATCATCATCATCATCATCATCATCATCGTAATCATCATCATCATCATCATCATCATCATCATCATATCATCATCATCATCATCATCATCATCATCATCATCATCATCATCATCATCATCATCATCATCATCATCATCATCATCATCATCATCATCATCATCATCATCATCGTCATCATCATCATCATCATCATCATCATCATCATCATCATCATCATCATCATCGTCATCTGGAAGTAATAATGACAAACAATATGGTGATGCAATGTTGAAGAATATTGATGATCGACACTTCGTTGATACTAACCGACAAACTGATGACTGCTGAACGATTGCGACGAATTTCGATCGATTCAATAATGAATAAAAT